>JACCIC010000230.1:242500-590000 GCA_018907035.1 Sycobia sp. Sy_11
CTCGCCGGACGGCAGCTCGAGCCTCTTCAGCCAGAATTTCAGGACGAATCGGATCTGGACGAGCGAGGAAAGAGCGTTTGACTTTTTTTTTTTGTCGTCGTTGTGCTTTTCTTTTGGTTTTTATAGAGGATTGGGGGCGGGAGATGGGGGTTTCGAGGTTAAAAATTTAGATTAAAAG
This sequence comes from Sycobia sp. Sy_11, assembly GCA_018907035.1. NCBI lineage: Eukaryota > Metazoa > Arthropoda > Insecta > Hymenoptera > Epichrysomallidae > Sycobia > Sycobia sp. Sy_11. Next base: position 242,679 of record JACCIC010000230.1, read on the forward strand.
TTGAACGAGAGATGTGCACGAGTAACATTCAATGCCTAAATTTAAAACATTATGCGAAAATTCTAATAATGCATATTTGAGCAATGTTTAAAATGTTTCATTAAAATGCAAGTTTAGTAAATAATGTTTATGGAAAGAAAATCGCATACAAGAATTTTGAGGTCGATTTTCAATAATTATTAGTTGTAAACTAAAATTCTGTCCATGAAAACATTAATTATTTTTCCAACTTTGGAGAGGTACAGCTAACTTATACCTTTTCAACTTTGGAAAGGTATAGCATTGCAAGAAATAATGCATATTTCAAAATAATGTATATATTGTATTTTTAAATGAACGAAATAAAAAAATATATATATATTTATAGATTTTGACCGATTTCTTAATGGAATCCGCTCTTTGTATACTTTGACATTGTAATCTTTGAATGCCGAATTCTCAAGAATACTTATTATATTTAGCAGCGCATTGAAAACCATTTTTCAGCTGCTTCATGTAGTATAGAAATATTAAATATTTTATAGCACTGCACTTTCTCTACAATTATTAAAGGCCAGTAAATGGTATGCAAATAAAAATAATTGCTGCATTATTTAAAAAATTCTTACGATGTTTTAAATCAATGCGTAATTGTAAAAATTTTATATACATTTGGTATTGGCATCCTCTCGTTCATTTCCTGCTTCGCGCACTGAAATATTTTTTTGTATATATATATATAGTAAATTATTTTTCGTTTTATTTAAAGCCGCGAGAGAAACGTTAATTACACATATATACAATATGAAAAAAGCATGATTCAGCAGAACATTTAATTTGAAATTTAATTGGTTTATTAATTGAGTATTAAATTGCTCGAAAAAAGATAAAAATAATTATTTTCATTTATGTACAATTAAATATCTACTCTCCTACTATAAATATCATATATATATAACGTTAGATCGCAGGAATAATGTTAAAATTAAATTAATTTAATTACGTTAATCTGTATTAAGTCGTACCTGCAAATCGAACATGCTAAATGCACAGACGTAAAATGGAAGCCCTATGAAAGCAAGCGTAGGATTCTCAACGGAGAGAAGATGCTTCCACAATGGCGTGACCATGTTCGAATCGACCCTGACACCGCAGCTTTCCTTAAGGAATGGAAAACTGTACTTGTAACCTGCGCGATAAACGTACGCGATGCACATACAGTATATAAATTACAGTGTTAAGATGCACAGATGGCAATTGGAATTAATCTCTCACCGGTGCAATAAAATATTATATCGACGTCTTCCTCGGATCCATCTTTGAAAACCGCGGCATTTTCCTTCAGCTCGACGACATCCGGTTTCTACGGGTCAAAAAGCACATCGGGACCAACATATATAAATACGTATGGAAAAAGGCCCAAACGACCGATCTTCAAATTTTGTAATAAAGTGTACCTAAATCTTACTTGTATGACATTATCGGGAAACTTGGTCAAGATTTTCTCCTTTAAATGGTGACTGAGAATCACGCGCTTCGCCTTCCTTGAAATTTCCAAAGCCAAGTCCATGCCTGTAAGGTCAAGATCGGTAGATGTATATACTGAATTCCTTATATATATATATATATATGTTGCAATTAGTGTTAGTAAAATTTTAAGGTATACTAAATATTCGTTTGAATATCTCAGAAGTAATTCAGTATTTAATTTTGAGTGACTGTAAAAATCTTTCTGAAATAATATTTCATATGTTTGTGACGATACGATCGAATAATTTAATTATATCTGAACAGTTGCACTAAGAAATTTTCTGATTATAGAACAATAAAATGTATACTTATGCAGGCAAAAACAAAATAACATTCTCAATTCTAAACTATAAATGTCAATTACATGATAAAAATTAAATCGTATAATCGTAGTATAATTTTAATTGCTTGTCAGAGCACTGCGCGTGCGTGCTTTAAAAATATAGATAAACATTAACTAATAAAATCTAAACAAATTCGTTGCAGTAAATTCAGTGCAATGCCTATAAATAGTTCTGAGATCTTGATTATTCAATGCGTATAGTGATAATAAACATATCAATAATCATTGTTCTCTGCAAAGTAAAATAACAGTGTAGCAAAAACCAACAGAAAATGACAATTATGCAATTTATACTGATGGTATACGATATGTGTAAGTTTGATAAATGTTGTATTAAAGCGTGATACATTATTAATAAATAAAAATACACAGATAACAACGTTAATTTACGACACCAGTTCTCGATTTTTACCTTCTGGCGAGCCAATAAATAGTGCGTGCGTGCGTGTACGTGTGCGTGCGCGTGCGCGTGTGCGTGTGTGTAAGATAAAGCCACGGCGAGAAAAACCCACCGGAGGGACCGGCGCCCAGGACGACGACGCGCTTTCCGGCGAATGGATCGGGCAGCCGGTAGTCGTGGCTGTGCAGCTGCCTGCCCCGAAAGACGTCGCGGCCCTTCAGCGCCGGCTCCGAGGGCTCGAAGTAGTGCCCGTTGCAGATCATCACCCCATCGAAGTACTCCTCCAGGAGCTCGTCCTTGACGAGGTCGCGCACCCGTAGCCGCCACTTGGCCTTGTTCGGGCTGGCCGAGGGCTCGAGCTCCTCCACGTGGTGCTTGAACTGATGATGTATAATATATTAATGTGTGTGTGTGTGTGTGTGTGTGTGTAACGGAAACGGGAAGCGTAAATTATATAAAACGCGTCCGATTGGGTATAATGTAATTGGTCGAAAAAAAGAGCTATACGAGTATATGGCCTAGATTGCCGCTCAACGATGATACGCGGTCTATGGGGGATTTAAACGCTTCTGTTGTTCCGAGAGAGAGAGAGAGAGAGAGAGAGAGAGAGAGAGAGAGAGAGAGAGAGAGAGAGAAAGAGAGACAGACAAACCACGACGGACGTGAGGACTGTTTATTCTCTGAAATGTGCCAACATCATTTGTTATTGTTGAACCGAAAAAATAAGCCAGTTTTTTATATACGACTTTCTATAAGGACACCGATAAAAAAAAAAACAAAAAACAAAAGATTATCAAAATGAATTCAATCAAAAGGAAATTTAATAAAAAGTGTAGTACACCAAGTATGTTTACATCTATAATTTACTTTTCGATCGAACATGTACCAACTATATTTCACTTACGACAATTACAATAGTACGCACCTTTATATCAAATTCTAAAGCATATTTAAAGCATTGCCATTAAATATATTTTTTTTTTCATGAACCATATAATAATTATTTAAATAATTCCGATTTTATGTATGAACAACATTTGCGTCGCTGAACAAGGATAGTATTCCTATAAAAAATTAAGTTATTCGCGATGGGTAAATACGTTGGATGTTTCGAATATTATAATACGCCTCGCTGATCAAGAAACAGTAAAAAAAATGTGTTAGATAGTATTTATGCGATGATCGCAGACATCGACTAGCGAAAAGTGCATGAATCTGTGCCATTGTTACTTTCATTATTTTTTATTTTGTTTTTTACAAAACCTCTTCTGATGTTTTACTTGTTTATTTATTTATTGCGATTTTAGACATATAAATATCTGAGGCATTCGATGAAGAATACAACCGAATGCTATACTTTTCTTACTGATTTTACTATCCAATATTACACTTACGCGAATCTTATCGCGAAGCTTAAAATGATCGCAATATTTGTTGAGGAAATCCAAAATTTCCGTGCGCTTAATGTAGCTTTTTGGATTCTCGGGAACCTGGAAATCCGGATATCCCATCACTTCTTTTGGAAGATTCGTCCTGTGAATCAAAGTGCGGAAAGTCATGGTAAATAAAAAACGAATGTAATGGATTTTAAGGTCATTTTAAAAGTAAGATTTTGGCTAATTTTTTAATTTTTATATACTAAAATTGATCAAATAATGGCCTGATATTATACAGTTATCATAATATACTCTGGTATCATTAGTGATATAATTCAATTTTAAACAGGGAAAGCGTAACAATAAGTCGTATTACATAAAAAATATGATATTAAACTCGTAAATCCTTTTAACTATATCAACTGAAGCTAAGGACGATTTATTAAACTAATGAATTGTCTTTTAATTATTAAATTTAAATCTTTTATGATTTTATTATAATTCAGGTATATATTGCATTAGCATTCAGCCTTTCTATTCCAAAGACTTTTAACAATGAAATTCACCTTGAGTAGTCACACCACTTCTGATAATATTGTTCTCATAATTAGCATCGCTATTATAATGATATTGATTTGAATTAAGTGAATCCACGTGGCGTAGAAAATAAATTATCTTGCAATCGTATAAGAATGAAAACTTCATCTAAGACTTATTTATATTATAATGCGCATTACAAAATCGGTCAGCTCGTTATCAATGTATAATATTAAAAATATTTATGGCAAATGCATAAGATAATCATTCGCTCTTATACCACCCCCCCACACACACATACACAAATGTTGTAATTTCAATTTATTTTTGAGGTTTTTAGATAAATTATTATTGTGGTCAATGAACTGATAAAATCGGCCGGCGGATACACGAATTTTAAATATATATATATATATATATATATATATATATATATATATATATAATTTTTATTAACCTCGTATATAAATGGCACTATATTCAAACCGAGATAATAAACCACGAATGTTATAAGCGTGACTGTCATATACTTAATCCGCGGGGATATGATAATTCAACAATTTTTGACGGATTGTAATTATACTTTTAAGAGTTGATCAATTAAGTTTTGTTGTTGTTTTTTTTTTGTTATTTTTTGATGAATAGTATATACGACGATATAGGAAATTTGAAAAAATTTCCTATATACGAGTATATAGGAAATTTGAAAAAGCCGTATAAAATTTTATAAAAAGTTTTGCACAGTCGAGATATTAATATATAATATTACTAAATTTATTTTCGAGCTCTAATAATTGTGCAACGAAAGAATAATATATTATATCTATTTATGTCTATATATATATATATATATATATATATATATATATATATATATATATATTTCAAAAGATACTCTTATTAAATTATTTCATTGATCTGCTTATCTAAGTTAAATATTGGTAATTATTGCAATGTTGAAAATCGACCCTGAAGATCTGGTATTAATGATAATTTTTTTTTCATTTCAATTCAGGTGATGAACCAGTTAGTCCGTGATAACAAGATAACTCAAAAATTATAGTCGTATCGATATAGTATTAAGTCTTTATTGCTCTATTATTCCTTATGTACAAAATTATTCAAAAATTTATTTTAAGAATAACGTATATAATTAAAAAAAAATCTTTTACAATATTGTATGTTACAAGTTACTTTTATAGTTATAAAACAACTGCAGTAGTTTATTCATTATATACCTCTCTCATTGCCTTCATTAACATTGATGTTATATGTTATGTTGACTAACCTAAGGTTGTATTTATCATACGTTGCTTAAAAAAAAGAAAATTTAATCGAGAGCTCGCTATAATAACTTTGTGAATTTTTGTACAATTATATTTTTTGAAAGTAACTCGGTCTCCTTAATAGCTATACTACTGCGATAATTATCCATATATTATATATAATATTTAAGTTTTTATGAAACTCTCCAATAGTTATATTTATATATATTTAATATACCATACCTCATCCTCATAAAGTAATTATGATGAGCATTAATATAAAAGTATAACAGTCATAACATAATAAAGAAAAAGATTGCCAATTCAACTTACAGGCAACCGACATGAAAAAAAGCTCGCGATCCTCCAAGGAATCTTGATTACACACACACACACATACACACACATATGTACATATATTCGATGCCACTCACCTCAAACTGTCGTACATGCTCGAGTGTATCGGCAGGCCGTAGGCGTCCTTGCCGGTCTCTGGAACATAGACCCAGGTGCCGCCGACGACGTCGGTCTTCTCGTAGCAGACGAGGCTGACACCGGGCTCGGCGCTGCAGCGCCTGGCGGCCGCCAGACCCGCCGATCCAGCACCGATCACAGCAATCCTCATTGCTATATTATGTCTTTCTTTTTTCTTCTTCTTTTATATATTATTATTATTTTTTTTTTTATCTATTTATAACGAATAATATCGAATCAATCTCCTTGGTGAACGGACGCTGATCTAGAGAACCAGTGTATTATGTGTATATATATATATATATATATATATATATATATATATATATATATATATTATACTTTGCCGCGTCGAGGGTCTCCCGTCGACAAGTCTTAAGCACGGACTGACGTCGAGTTAATGTGGAAACGAACCCCGGGCCCGCGTGTATATTGGCGCAGACGCTGCGTGGATGGATGATAAGCCGGATCGCGCCGCGATGCGTCCTCGACTATATATATATATATATATATATATATATATATATATATATATATCTACAGATCTGTTCGTCTACGATAATGGGAGAGAAACTATAAAAGTAACAATATAATAAGTCTGCGGTTTGTATCGGGCCTATATTTACAGTTGCACGTGCACATATATATATGTTTATGCGATCGTATACAATATAGATAATTGGGCGTATTGGGAAACAGATTTATATAGATACTCGCAAAGCTGCTGGGAATTTTAAACGTTGCCCCTTCCCACTCCTCCATGAACGTACGCATATGCGTTTAAACTTACAGAACTCCTGTACGGACTTTTTGCGATATTATGCAACGCCACTCTTCTAAGCTAACGCAGAGATATGCAGCCGTTCGGCCGAGTTACGATTTGAGGGGCGCCGAATGTTTATCGCCCGAGGATTTTAAAGAAAGTCTCGTTGATCGAGCCCAAAATGATGTTTTTTTTTTTATAATTATTGAACTCCGATCGATCGTATTGTATCATCTCTGTTCAAATTTTATGGCAAATATTTGTGTAGAAAAACGTATATATTTACTTTATATCTACTTTATACTTTATAAATATAAAGTATAAAGTATGAACCATACTAATATGAACCATATTATATTTAAATGTGGTATAGGTCTATAGTTTTCCAACAACAAAATATCAAGTAATGATAATTATTTTGTTTTCTTCAATATTTATCATTATTTCTCTTATTGTTTGCTTATACTTATATATACATATGTTAATGATGTAAATTATGCAAGATTTAGTGATAAAATAAATCAAAGGGTAATTTATCTGTTAAAATCTCTCGTATAAATATATTTCCTCTTATTTTTTGAAAGCGCAATAAATTCATTAATATAACTTTATTATATATTGTAAAAAAATGCTTAAACAGTATAAAAATATTATATTATAGTGCAGCCTATGACCTAATATATAGCGTGATACTGCTGACTTACAGTTCGAATTGTCCTTTGCTATACCTTTCAAATTAATTATAATTATGACATAGGAACTATTTAAATAGTCGTTACCAAAGAATAATCTTACTTCAATTTTCTATACAAATTCCATTTTCTATCGTTATTAAAAGAAATTTAAAAACCTATTAAAAAGACAATAATATCTTCATTGAGCTTGATATTGATATAATGGTATAATAATTATATATAAGACTCGAAAAAGAAGAAAATTCGAAACAATTATGTCTTAGACAAATTAATATTTTGACACTTTGTAAAATCTTCACGCCTACATCAAGAGAATAGTGAGAAAAGTAAATAAGAAAGAAATTAAAAATGTAAATTTGAATGTATTTAATTAATTGATCAAATTAATTAACTATTTGTTTAATTAATTCTATTTATTTAATTTTCTACGTTTATATTTCAAATGTCATATTTTATAAAATGTATAGTAAAATTATTTAACGATAGTAGTTGTATATTCGCATATGTATAGACATTATCGTTTGTATCGTAGGCTTTCTTGAATAAAAAAATGTATTCTAGTAAGTTCGATGTTTAGAATACAAAAATATGCATTGAAATACCTTTTCAGAATATATCTTATTATTGAATATGATATATAAGTTTCGGTGCTAAACTGTGATGTTACAATAAGCTATAAAATTCATAATTAAAAAATGAAAATTATTATGTCGTGGCACGATTAACGGGTTTTCATAAGAAAGTTATCAATTAAAATAAAAAAAAAGAAGTTGATTAATATTTGGTGATATTTTTAAATCGATTCAAACATAGACTCTCCAATAACGCAAAAGATGAGTATACAACAATCAGAGTTTCTCCAGCTATTAAAAGTAACGGATCATATTTATTTCATACTAGAAAGATTACCAAAAGGTTGATAATACTGTATGAATGAATAAAATTTGATAGAATTATTCTTAAATTCTTTCGAAATCTCGATATTATTAATATTATATATATAAAATTTTAACAATTGCAATCAACATTAGATCAATAAAGATAAATAAAAATTTTTTTTTATCACAAAACATATTTCAATGATGAAAATGTTGATGCTGCGAAATAAAAATTCATTTAATAAGCATTATACTTGGAATATACTTTATTGAAATTGGAATTTACATGTTCACATGTAAACAACTTTTAAAGAACCTACATAATTGAATTGTATTTATTTTATGCTTAGTGTGAAATTAATTTTTTTATTATTTTTATTGTCTTTGAATGAAACTTTTAATTACTAAGAAATTTCATTATAATAATTTAACATTTGTGTGATTTGTATAACAATAGTTTGGAAAATTTGTCACTGATCAGTTATTCTTTTCGTTTTCATAATTTGCATAATAAAAAATGCTCATTGACAACGGAGCCAGATAGAGCTGAGATTCATTTTCGAACATTCAAACATTCGCACAGATTCGAACCTTAAAGCTCAAATCGGTTCGAGTTTGATAGGTTCAAACTTCGGAATCTTCGGACGTTTCCGAACGCGCGATTCTGAATCCTATAGCATTTGATCTTAACATTTTACACATAAATTGACATAATATTTTAATTAATTATTTTATTTGTATAATCATAATGTGTAACGACCCACGTTTGCAGAAGGCGTGATCGCCATGTTTACAAAAATGAACACGGAGAATTTGTAATCGATTTATCCCAAAATTCAGAGAACCCGATTCGTTAATACTTAAACGGTTCGAACTGTGTAAAGTGCCTAGAGACCCTTAGTCACAAAACCATAATGTATTATCTGCACTTTTAACTTACTGATGCTGTTCTATACGGTCGGAATATATATATATATATATATATATATATATATATATATATATATATATAAAATATCTATAAATGTCTATCAAAGCTTTGCACTGACTTGAGCAAAAATTTATGTGCTTTATCCGCGCACAGCTTTATCACGCGCGATATACTATTATATGTGTGCACGCATCGGTACAGCCGCTGATCGTTTCTCGTATTATATGACTAAAGTCGACTGCAGGACGAGGCGAGATTTTATACTCGCCGCAAAACCGCAAAGGAATTTTCTCTCTCGCTCTCTTATTTGGCGGTATTTGCAAGGTCCTTTACGCTCGGAAATGGGTGAGAATGCTAATAATTGACCCTCGCCCCGCCATATTAAGAGAGACTTTGTTTACTTCATTCGGGATCGTTAGGTAAATCTTTTTTTTTTTTTGCAACGATACGCTGTGAAAGTAATTTGTTGTGATTTCCTTGTTCCCGGGTAAAACTGCCACGCAAATTCAAGTATCTATATAGCTTGCATTATAGAATTAAATAATTAACTTTGACTCCTTATTTAATATTGTCAGAATTTCAATTGTCCTAGTATTTTTGACCAATATTTGAACTGGAAATTATATTTTATCAGTTTTAGATTATAACATTGATTATCATTTCTCAGCAGATATAGAAAATAACAGAAATTGATATAACTGACCTTCATATACAGCCAAAGCGCATATACTAAACGTCTTAAATGTTGAAAATCATTCCTATTTTAAAACGTTGATATGAGAATAAATTTTAAGTCAAATAAAAATAAAGAAATCCTAGTTTATCAAGAAAAATTGGTTTACTTGACAAGTCAGGCAATGTGTATCAATCTATTACATATAAAAGTTATTCGATTAATTAGCATATACAGTTTAGTCCCTGAAGATGAACCGGGGCGGTTCAAAACGTCGGCCAACATCAAAGGTAAATTTAGGTGGCGCGGGCAGTCAGGTTGTTCTTTACTAACATAGTATGTAGATTAATTAATTTTATTTCTCATTCTTAATCTACTTTAATTTTTATTTTATTTGCTATTTTTTGAATTATTAATTTTAGTAGTGATTTCCATTTCAGTTCTACGGGGGTGATTCTAAACAAGTACAGTCTGACTATCATTTTATAATTATAATTATATTATTTTATAAAGACTGTAAGACCTATAAAAATATTTATTAACTCTATTAGTATACATTTTAAAGTAACTTTATTAACGAATTAATTCAATTTTGTTAATTATTAACAGATTATTTCTTATTGAATTCTGCATAATTTTACCAAGTAATCGTTAATTGATTTGGATATTTACTCAATTTGAATTAAATTTGAACCATATTTTTAATTCAAATTTCAACCAATACAATAGATAACAATTTTAAAAATCTCTTATGAAAAAAACAAGCGTGTTATAATTATATCACATGTTTTGCACTGACCGGATAAGATTATTTTTTATTAACCTAAACGAAGAAATAAATCATTTTATTAATGAAATAATTTGCTTGTTTCGAGATTTATTTAGAAAAAAGTTTGACGTGTGTAGATTTTTTATTTAATTACATATATATTATATAAAATTAAATCATTTTTGAGCTTACTCTTTGGTATACATATATTAGTTAATATATCAGTAATCAGTATTATTTATTATGATGGAAATATTAAATATATTTTTATAAATATATGTTTTATTTATTTATATAAAATAACCTATTTTTTAACATAAAATTTACATTATTATAATTATAAATATAATAAATATAATATATATATATATATATATATATATATATATATATATATATATCTGATTTATTCCATAACAGATGAACCTTCATACCCACCACCGATGAAAAATTGGAGCAACTGTTTAGTGATTTTAGGTTTAAATGTTCGTATGATCATGAACTTTGAATTTTAAACGACCTTTTGAAAGAACTCATATAACACTTTAGACTTTACTGGAAGTTGTCAATGTTTTTGAAAATTTATGTACATGTTTTTAACATACACTTATGAAGATAAATCACCAGATATCTATCATAGTCCAAATTGAATGAGGTGACTCCAATGCCTCTGAAATGTAGTTTATAAAATTTGTTATTAAAATTAATCTAACGTTTTCCTATTCTCAAGATATGGTATTTTATTACTTATACAGATGAGTACTTCTCTATAACTAATTTGGATAAACTGTGTAATCAGATGAAAAAAAGTTCCCATTAACCTATGTCTACTGTTGAAAAGTGAATCGTTAACGTAGTATATTGAATATATAAAAAATATATGTTGTAATTGAAAACTATGCCTTTTATTGCAACGCAAGATCTTTTTATTTCTTACTCGAAACTTTATGATTAATTAATAATTAATAATTAATTAATAATTAATTAATTAATTTATACAAATTTTCAGAATAGTAAAAAAATTTTTTAATCTAATTATTAATAATTGATGTTTTACGAGTAATTGGTTCCTATATTTGTTGTCAAAATTTGACGATTCCAACAATGAAATTGTTGATGATAAAACTGATAAAATATTTAAAAATAAGCGAAATACGCAAATATAGATTGTAATATTCAAAACTTCGAATTTTGAATGCGATTAATTGTTGCTCAGATATTGATGAGCAAATACAGATGTATATTTTTTTAGCCAAAGACAGATATCTCAGCCAGAAAAAATAATTTAATAAGACAAAAATACCTAGAGTAAAGCTAGTATATGAACAAATTAATTAATTTGTATGATGGTCGAGACTCGGAAAAAAATATATTTACCTCGTAGTTATCGTAACTGATTAAAGTTATCATCAAAAAGATCTGAAAACAAATATAAACTTTAAGTTTCAAAAAACTTTTTTGAGGTCTCGGTTCAATCGTTTTTCCGTAAGTAATAGCATTTTAAAAATTACGTAAAATTTTATTTTCCATTTTTTAAAATTTATTAGGCGTTCACAGCCATGAATTTCAGATTTTCAGAAAAATTTCTAATCTTCATTTGAGAGACTTACTAGTTGACTAATATTTAGTAAATTCTAGAAACATGATTTTTTTTCACTAGGGAATAGAGAACCCTCTTCAATTATAATAGAATTTAGGGGAATTATAAACATTAATGTGATTGTTAATATTTGGTATTACAGAAAGTCAAAAATACCTGGAAAATACTATTTCTCTACAAGAGTTGTGAGATTAGAAACTTTTTGTAAAAGCCATAGAACAGAGGGCACGCTTGTGCTAAAAGTGCCTGTAACAATCTCGATGACGACCCCACCTCCTGCCCTGACCAAGAACGAAGTACATCAGGCTTGTCTGCGAAGAGTTTAAAAACTACTTTTCAAGAATTTTACTCTAATATATGAATCCGTCCTTCTTAGGGCAGTTGATACATGAATTACTTTATTCACTATCCTTCTTCTTCTAGCATACCCCCATCTCACTCTCTCTCTTTGGCCTATGAATTACCATGAGTCCTTAGGCTTTAATAAAAAAAATTTTAATTCTAAAATTCTAATTCTCTCTCTCTCTCTCTCTCTCTCTCTCTCTCTCTCTCTCTCTCTCTCTCTCTCTCTCTCTCTCTCTCTCTCTCTCTGTCTATCTCAACTATCAAAATTGACCATTACCTCTTTATGCTCATATCGGCTTCACAAATCGTGAGCAGCTTCAAAAATTGGGCGTCTCGATTAAATACCAGATACATTACTCTCGTTGCAGATGATTTGAATTCAAACACAAGGCTTAATGATGCTTAAAAACGAACAAGAATAGACATTCGATAAACAATCTAAGGCATGCCAACTTGTCTGAGTTTCACGATAAGTTCAATTTGGTAATCTCAGCGATACGCTACTCTGTTTCCTGAGAAATTAAACAACAAACTGCCATTGGATATTTCACAGGTGATTAAATAGAAGAATCGACTCCAAAAACTCTAGCAATACCTCCACTCTACTCAAGATCAAATACAACTGCACAAGACAATTATCTCCTTAACAAAATTCGCATAGTAGGTGGTTCATATATTCTTCTCTTCTATAAACGAGGATATCTCTCCCAACTCACCTAAGGGAATCAGTGGAATCACTCTAAATCTAAAGAACAATTAAGCAAATAATCTCTTGGCATCGATGGTATCCTGCGCAATATTCTCAAGAGTCTTCCTCATAAATGCATAATAACTAATTGTGACATCATAAATGCGATTATGTAATACTATACTTTATCCATCATCATGAAAAGTAGCCCAAAGTATAGTTACTTCTCTTACTATCAACTACTCAAAAGTACTAAGATAGTAGCACAACATGAATAAATGATACCACACCTTCGTAGTACTGCTTGACATCCTCCGATGATGTCGGAGGGATACTTGACGTCTCAAATGACCATTTTGTACCATAGTTCCTTGAGAATCTAAACGGCCTCAACTTCAATATTACGACACCCCCATTAGGACAACATCACTCTATCTACTATTCTACGGCTACCCAAAACTGTCAATCAAAACATATCTATAGGCGAAACAACTTCATTTCTTTTCTCTTTTACCATGATACTCGCGGTGGAATCTATAACTATTAACGAGAATAGATTATTTAATATTTACATCGATTTCCAAGAGAAATCAGACTTCTAAAAATCTTCATCAATGATACAAGAATCGCCCGTGAAGCCTACCGACTAAATATTTTGGAATTACGATTGGAAAAAGGCTTTCATATAGGTAAATCATATCCAACAAACAAGGAATAAAATGAAGGATACATTCACTATGCTCAACTCAATATTTCCATAACAAATAAATCTCATCAATAATTAAGATCCGATTCTCTTCATGACATCATAAAGAGTATAATCACAGAACAATTCTAAGCTGGGCTCTGTTTCACCAGTTTACTCGATTCTACTTCAAGATACGTTTATTATAAGTTTTCTTCTATACACTTCTCTCTATAAATTTCTTACATCCACAATAGCCACATACTCTGCGAAATTATCTTCTTTTATATTCAGCTAATTTTTTTATTTATTTCGCATAAATAATCTAAAATGTGTCATATATAAGCAATCGAACTCAGAGACATGATCCAGTTTCCTTTCCCCATACCACGAGCCTATACGGAAAGTCATGCCACTTTGTAAGTACCCCATATAGCACTTCATGCGATTTAACTGATTCACGATTCGTTTCTGAATGTAAGCGCCTGTCACTCTCGCTTCCCGTATATTAATACTTCAAATGCTCTTTTCCTTCTAATGCTTATGCTTGTGTCCACGAATGACACTTTATGTGGTAAAGTTACTGTAACATCTATTTATTCTATAGCATTTATTCAAAAATAAACATAATAATAAACCTACTAGTTACCAAGTATACATAAAAATATTCATTAAATAATGAATATATATTTCCATCTGTATTTTTGTGATTAAATTGAAAAAATAAATAAAATGATATATTTTTGTGTTCCAGAAATAAAATAAAATAATAAATTTGAAGCAAAAAGGAAAATTTTTAAATAACTACGTGATATAAACACACATTTTGCATTGTAAATTACATGAAATTGATAGGTAAATTGACAATCTTTATGAATGCGATAACATTGACTTTAGGATAAATTCAAAGGATTAATGAATATATTTGTCTCATGTTATATAATCAAATATAATATATTTATAAAAATATGGAATTATAAATAATAAACTCTTGGTCGTGATCACAAAAAACAAATTTTCTTCAGACTTCCTTAAGTAACGCGCATACATTTACACTCTTAAAACTATTAATTATTAAAATATTATATATAAATAATTATATAGATATAGCTAATTACAATGTATAACATTTAATTTGTTAAAAAATATTTTCATATTATATATTTAATTATCTTTATAACTTTTATAATGTATTGTGTCATTAAAAAAGTTTTCATTTTGGTAGATTAATTAATACATTGGTACTTTTTCCTCAGAAATACTCTATTAATAAATAACTTTATGCTTAAATCATAATTATAAATAGGCTATCTCAATATCAAATAAAATTTTTAAATGATTTTTTAGTTGAATTATATTGATACCAGAATATTTAGATAAATTAGAAATAGTATTTTTTTTTTATTGTATCAATAGAGAAATTTATAGTCAAGATATTTTTATTAAAATCGATGAACAAAATGTCATTAACAGATATTTTGTTCTTAGCATAGATAAAATAATTTGATTTTTGAATTTAACGATTTTGGTTATAATTTACAATTGAATCTTATAAAGTATTTTAGATTTTTACAATGCCAAATCAAAATAGATCTCCATTGTATTTTTCTTATATGTAATATAACAATATATAATTTTGTGATATTATTTTCCTACACACAAAATGAATTTGCAAATGAATATACATATTTATAATCAAAATATATACATGGTACAATATAGAATTAACAAAGAAAATATTTGATACTATCATGTTGATGATGATATTTGATAGGTAAATAAAAGGCATTCAAAAAATTGCTTGTAAATTATAGTGAGAATTCTTTGACTAAAAAATAAAATTATTTTCGTCTATTATAGGATTAAACTATCTTTTAACTATATTTTTTATTTTTATTTAAACTATTAATATTTTGACTTAAAATTTCTACATTAAAATAATAAGAATAAATATATTATTTAACTTATCTAAATTAATATGTCCCTAATATTTAATTAATTATGAAAAAACTTGCCTTTTTATACAATTATTGTGGTAAATTTAAAAATTCTTTCAAAATTTCGTAAGGTAATCCAAATGTTCTTATTTTAGGTAGAATAACTCTTCGAAAATTGTTATTTAATGACTCAACTGATCTATGTCGCAAATACTGAAAAATAAATAAAACCATTTTCTGTATAAAAAAAGAACGAAATTTAAGAGAAAAATATTTTTGAATAATTTATTTTAATAATTATGAAATTTACCCCTTCTTGAAGCATTTGCCGCCATGGCAATCTACTTGCACCAAGGTGAGTTTGTTTTCTAGTTACCAAATATGCAATCATTAATTGTTGCTCACTCAATGTAAAAGTAGAACTGAAATCAACAAATAACTATATTTACTAATGATATTTAAAAATACTGTTACAAATTTTTTCATTTAGTTAAAAACTTAAATAATTAGATTAAAATAAATCGATATTTTTACAGTTGTGCAACTTCATTTCTAAATTAAAAGAAACATTTAAAATATCAAATATAAATTATTTTTAGAAAGTTAGTTATGATTTAACAATTCATCAAACTTCAATAATTGATTTATATATTTAATGTGTAAATTAATTTTCTTTTCATAAAGAAAATAAAATTTTATAGAAATATATATAGATCTTGTTTACCCTCTACGCCTATCTCCTGCTTTTCTTTTAGGCTCTTCGTATTCTATGTTCACACCTTTTAATTTTGGTAGCCGATACCACCACTCGATGCCAAAAAGGTCACTATAAAATATGAAATTTTAAATTTTATAAAGGATAGTGCAAATGATATCACCTTTGTTCTAATATTATTAGCTCCTCAAAATATAAATAACTAGTAAAAATTTTTTATAATACAAGTTATATTAAAAAATGAAAACTACATAAAAACTTATGTGTATAGCTATACTATTAAAACCAAAATTTTTAATTTAAATAATAGGAAATTCTTACCCATCATCATTAATTTCGTCATCTGAGCTCAAAGTTATTACACTTCCTGATTCAGCTCTATGACGAATAGTATTAATTACATTAGTCTTTTCCTTCTTAATACCTGAACTTATCCTTTGAAGATAAAATCAATTATTTTTTATGTTAAATAGTATATGGAAAACAACTAAAAATTAATATAGTAACTTACAAAGGTATGCTACTACTTTCTACATCACTAGTCAAACTTAGTTCACCATCGGATGATAGATTATCTGCTTGCTGTATTATTTGTTTATTATTACATTTATTTTCCTTTCTGAAACGAAAAATTAAGTAACACAAATGATAAGAAAGAGCATTTAACTAGAATATACTTCCGTTTGAAATATTTTATTAATTTACCTGGTTTTTGGATAAACAGTTCGTATTGTTTCTATTGCTTGTTTAGCTTTTTTATATTTGAAGTTCTGATCTTCTCTAAAAAGTCATTTATTTCATGCAAATTCACGAAAATGTAAATAGTAAATATATAACAATCGTCTGATAGATTTTAAAAATACTTATTAGTAATAATAAATATAGCATTCTTACTAGAACTGAATGTGATATATGCGTTTTGATTTATTTAAAAAAGTTGAAATTTTAAATAGGATATTGATATAAAAATATATAACATGTTGTTCAGTAAGTTTTAGATTTTTTCCCAAATGATCATTTTATGCAGTGGCGGAGAGAAGCAAGATGCATAAACTTTATGTCCTAATTATACATAGATGTATAACGTAGTTATATTGGCAACATTACATTTTTTACTTTATATTGAACTTAAAAAAATCATTCAATTTCTTAAATTAGCATTCAATTTAAAAAAAATTCAAAACTAAACAAAATATAAATTAGTACAAAAATTTTAAAATAATTGTAAAATGAAAAGATTTCAAATAATATATAATAGCTTACCGAATATTTCTGACTATATTTTCAAAATCATTACTTGCATCAGATTCAGGACTTATTTTTCTTTTACTTTTTTTAAATCTATTAAAATGCAATAAAATTAAATTAACAGAAATAATTAACAGGATAGAACTACATGCTTTATACATTTTTTAAAAATATAAATAAATGGAATTGTAAAAGATTAATTAATACTTAAAATTAATATTCTAAAGTACAACAAAATAACACACACACGCCCACAAAAATATAATTTTTGTTTCAAATAGACTGTGTCATCAGAATCATTCAATGTCTATTTGAAACAAAACCGAGTTTTATTATATTGTTCTATGTTAGAATATTAATTTTAAGTGCAAATTATATTTTATTAAGTGTTTTATAACTATTCAATTAATATGATTATTAATTAATAATTCTTACCTAATACTGTTATCTCTATTTTGATTACTTAAGCATGGCTTTTCTAAAGTTACTTTGTCATTTTCTACAATTTTTTTTCTTCTAAAATACAATGTAACAATGATATTAATATACGATTTATCATTCAAAATTATAATTTTATTACTAAATTAGCTTAAAAATAATTTGATTAAAATTATTTATTTTTCTAATAATATACTGTAAAGTACTATAGCAGTAAATATTGCAATAATAAATATTTAATTTTTTCTTATTTTTGATCTGTTTTAAATAAACTTTTAAAGAAATTATTTTTATATTAAATTATATTTTACACTCAAATAATATTTATATGTTTTCAATCTTTACTATTTACTATTCTTTTATAGAACTAATAAAATTTCTTACTTGATGTTATCAGTTCTTTCATTATTTGTGTTTTGAGTTTTATACTGATCATCAGAAAGAGATCTTTCACGCTTTCTATTATTTGATAAAACTTCAATAACTACTTCATATATACTTAATGCTTTTCCTTTAATAATACTTGTTTGCGTTAATTCTTTTTCTTCATTTGTTCTACATTTAACAGCATCATTATTATTTGAAATTCTTGATGCATTTTTTCCTAAAATTATTTCATTATCGGAATTACTTAAATTACTTGCAATAGTTTCATTTGTAATTGTTGAAACATCTTCTTCCATATTTTTTTTAATACACATAGAACAAAACTTGCTGCTATAAAAACTAAAAAATAGAATTTTAATGTTATACTTACATTTTTTGTTAAAAATACTACACTAAATAATAAAAACTTAAAAAATACTTTTTATATTTTCTAGTACAAAATATTGTATAAAATTTATTTATAAAAATTACAATAGAAATTCTAAATAACATTAATTTACTGTATAAAATATTATTGAAATATTTTACCTTAAACATGAATCTATTTGTAATATATATTTTGCAAATAAACAGCAAGGACCTGCAGTCGACAGATCTTTTCCGCTAGTCTTCATTGGCATAAACCTATAAACACGTTTTTACTTTTAAATAAATTCAAAATGTTGAATCTTATGGATAATGAAAAGATAATAAAAATATGACTAATCAAACTATTTAATTAAAAGTATGATTTCAACTAAGAAAAGCAAAAGATAAAAAATGTTTTCAAATAATTGATTTAATAATTATTAATAACAAAAATAAAAACTTATAATAAATTGATACTAGTAATCATTCTTTCAAAAATTATCTTTAATTTAATTAAAATTTAATTAATTAAATCACAATAGTTTTCAAAGGTTTCGAATTTAAATGAACACCTCGTTAGGGAAACAGATTTGGAATATATGTGAATTCTAAACGTAAGCAGTAGAAATTGTCGAATGAATGTCAACAATGATGAGTTAAAATATAAATTAAAAAATATCTCTATTTCTCCAGGTTTTGGTATTATTAGTTTTGATGTAACAAACTTATTTACTAATGTTCATGAGGACTTAATTGATAAAGTTTTAGAAAAATGTTAGCATAAATGTTCTTTCAAAATGGATATAAATTTAAATAAATTTTTTTATATTAGAAATTTCAAATAATAATGTTTTTATTTTTAATAAAAAGATTATACACACATTTTTTTATTTATGAAGCTAGGAGTATTCCTCTAAAGCCAATCTGAGCAGATTTAGAATGCACGATTTATAAAGTGGCTGTTTAAATAAATTGATTTAAAGTATTATATTTAACAACGTTTAATTTATTTGTGTTTCTATTACCATGATTAAATATACCCACTCTATTTTTCATAACTATAACAAGTATCTAAATTTATGTTTCAAGAATCAAAAAATCATTACATAATTTTTCTTGAAATTATCTCACTCAAAATTACTTTTAGATCAAAAGAAATTGGTACAGAAAATCCATGCGTAGTGGAGGACTCCTTAATTTCCATTCGCATTGTTCTATACATTAAACAATAGCTATTGTCTGTTCTTTATGGGTATCTTACTTTTTGAGTGAAAAAGAGAATATAAATTTGATACAACAATTTTTAATTTCAGATGATTATCTCTAAAATTTTATAAATAATTTCATAATAAAAAGAATATACACATTAAAATGAAAAAAATTAAAAACAACAAAATAATATAAAAAATTTTTTATCTATTCCTTATATAAAATTTTGTTAATTCTGTCAATACATATATTGTAAAAAGTTTATTATTTTACTTATCAATAGTATAAATAATCATTTTTGAATGTTTATCAAAAACTCAATATTGTATATAAAATTTCTTGTTTAAATTGTAATAAAAAAAAATACATTGGACAGATATCTAGAAATACTTTTAAATAAAAAAGAACTTCCATGTTGTATATGTATATAAAATGAAGGAATGATACTCATTCATTGGATTTTGATAATGTAAAAATTTTAAATTGTGAAAATTATAAAAATAAAAAACTTCTCTGTTAAATGTTGCTATTATATAATGAAAAGAATAATATGAAAAGGCAGTTGGATACTTGTAAATGAAAAAATAAGTACAAAACCTTTTCAAATTATGTTTTTCTTTATTCTCATCAATGTAATAAAATCTAAATGTGTCATTTTTCGTTGTTGAGTTGTATATTTTTATCTTGACTTTCAATTGTCAATTTTGACTTCTTATCTTAGACTTAACATCTATTTTATATATATATTACCCTGACGAGGAGTTCCTTTAAACTCACAATGTTGGCAAAATATTATTATTTAATTAATTAAATTTTAATTAAATAAGATATAATTTTTGACAGAATCAGTAATAGTATCTATTATTTTACATTATTTCTCTGTTAATAGTATCAATCAATGTATATATACAAATAAAATATTATTAAATATATACCTGTACATATTTATGTCAAGAGGTACATTGGCCTCCATTGAATCCATAATATAACTAATATTGTATAAATTATTTCTATTTTCATTTTGTAATTTTTTATAGTAGGAATATTCTATTAAGATATAATCTGCATCATCACCATCATATACAGTTGCCGATAAGCTCTAAATAAATTATAACCAAGTAATTAGAGAACTTAGTTAAGTTTTCTAAATAATTTTTTTTTCTAAATAAAAATAAAAATAATAACTTCTCCACTATTTCTTCTCTATTTCTTTTTTAACAGGTATACATAATTTATTGACATAGATTTCAAAAGATTTATAAAATAAACAAATAATTATCTTTATAGAAATAAATTGCTTACACTTATGATAAAACAAATACCTTAACAATATCCTCATATTTGCTTTGAATATCGGGCTTGAGTCCTTCAAATTTAAATTCAAAATCTTCAAAAAAATATTTATGTTTTTCGAAAAAATTATACTTTGTGACATTCATGTCAGTTTTTTAGAGCTAAAATGTTTTGACGTGTATTTAATAATAAAAAAAGTTCAGCAAATTCAACCATACATTCAATAAAATATAAATGAAAGAAAACAAACAATTTTTTTTGTATGTAAAATATTTAAATATATAAAAGTTTAAGTGTCTTTATAGATTTGGAATTTCATTGTAAACGAAAGAAAAACTTTAAAGCGGGTGCAAAATATCTTTCAACCAACTTCGAAGTAAAAATCAAGGGATTCGAGGTTATGTTACGTTATGAGACCTGATCATTGGCCTGACGTGGGCCTGACTAAATTTATGCCCAGTTATGCCGCTTATGCGTATTGACTTGAGCTATTAAGGCGGTTAGGTATTTGTAGCATTTACTGCAAATGCAACGGGGGGCAAAAACCTGCAAAACTGCCTGCTACGGCCTACTAGTTGGCGGCACCTATCGGCTATCGGCAGAGATTAGGTCTGTCAGTCTGGCCTTACACATGTTATGTCACGTGTGCAGTAAGCAGCAGACAGCAGTACAATAGCGATCACATATGATTCTTACAGCAGCTGATAGCATATACAATTATTGATAAAAGCGTCTATCGGCCTATCTTCTTTACTATAAAATTATAATCATCACAGTATAATCCGGTCGTAAATCGTATATTTTGGAGTTGAATCAAAACTCAACCCTGGACCATTCAGTATGTTTTAAAATCACACACAATCACCATACGGCCTGCCGTATACCTATAGCTTTCGCTTTACCGGCATCTTGATAAGAAAGCACATAATCCTAATATACCAGGTCTAAAGGTAATGGGATTACCGATCATCGGGTATTCTAAAGGCATGGGTACGGCAAAGTGTATCAGGTATCCTAGAATCACATATATTTATTTTGGTAAAAATAAAATTATTATTTTATAAATAACCTAGTAAATTTTTTACTTGTTACAGAGTGTTAAATATGGTTTGATTTGTTTTAACTTTGATACTAGAAATTTTGATTTTAATGAAAAATTTTATCAAAATGGACGAAAAAAAAGAAATAAGGCCTAGATTTATTTATGTTGCCTACGTGGTGGCACTTTATTGGTAACAAAAATATGAGTTGATTATTATCACTTATGAGGAAAGACTACAAAATAAAGATAATGAATTTGGTTGAAATAGATCAAGTTCTAACTCTATTGTATTCAAAATGGGTTCCATATAGTTTTAGGCCTTAACATTATCTCATTCTAAGATATGCTTCCTTTTACTTTCGATTAATAGTTTTACATATAATTAAATCAGTAGGAGCATTTTGTTTAATGAAAAACATAACTTTTAACACTGGTTACAAAGAAAGAATAGCATTTTAAGTAATAGAGTTCTATTGAACCTATCCTTTTGATTAGCATTTATTAAAATTAATTAAATCAATGAATTTTAATTGATTTTAATTAACTTTATTTTAATAGATTTGAAAAAAAATTGTTTACTTGAAATGTTATTCTTTTTCGGAAAAATTTGTCTGCACAGTATATCTAATTGAATTACTAATTGTATGTAAAAAAAAGTACTATATCTTGAGAATGGAAGCGTATTAGATGCTAAAACTTTACAGATTTTATTTTAGAGGTACTCAGAGTTACCATATTCAATATGAATCAAGCCATTACCCATATTTTGTGGTCTGCCCTTGTTAAATATATTAGAGTCTATTGCATATTTTATTTTTAGGACAGTATCAATATCAATGGTGTTTGTAAATAAATCTCTGTTCTCCAGTGAACAAATACATCTTGAAGCACCATTATTTATTACTTGGTTCCAATGTATAATATCAGTTTGCATTTGTTTATTATTGAAAGGTCTTTCTAAGATATATCCAGAATATTTTCATTTTCCTAATGGAAATCCATTTTCTTATCAAATAATTCAAAAAGTATACATTTTATTGATTTTATATTGATATATCTTCTTAATACCTTTATTAATTTTTACAGGTCTTACCATTATCAATATTATTTATTTTAATGATATCAAGTAATAATTTATGTTTGAAATATGTTGGTGTTGCATTTTATTATGTTGGAAGATCTCTTACAACTGTATTCAATGTAATTTTTACATATAAAATATTAGGTAAGTCTTAAATATATATAATGTAGTTATCATCAGAGGAAATTTAAAAGCTTAAGTGTTTAATAATTAAATTCTTTTTATTAATCTTAAGTCAAAATTATATTATTATCAAATTTTATATTATTTTATTATAAAAATAAAAAACAATTTATAAGTAGTAAAGTTTGATAATTATATATCTAACTAAATCTTTATTTATACAGTTTTATAAGTACATTAATTGTAAATTTTAATTATTAACAGGTAAAACAACTTCCATTAAAACTATTATTTGCTGCACTGTGATTCTTTTTGGTTTTTTACTAGGTGTTGATCAAGAACATATAAGTGGGTCATTATCCTTGAGTGGTATTTTTTTTGGAATACTTGGTTCACTTTCCCTTTCATTGTATTCAATTTACACTAAAAAAGTTCTATCTGTTGTTAATCAAGAAATTTGGCTACTTTCTTATTATAACAATATATACAGTATTTTATTGTTTCTACCACTTATCCTATTAAATGGAGAATTTGAAACTGTATATAATTATGATAAACTGAATGATATTGACTTTTGGTCGATTATGACTGTTGGTGGCATCTGTGGCTTTGCAATTGGTTATGTCACTATGCTAGAAATTAAAGTTACATCTCCTCTAACACACAATGTCAGTGGTACTGCAAAAGCTTGTGCACAGACCATCCTTGCTACTCATTGGTACAATGAAAGTAAATCCCTTCTATGGTGGTTGAGTAATATAATTGTTTTGTCTGCAAGTGCAGTATATGCCACAATAAAATAAGTATATATTGGACAAACTACACTAATTTTAATACTTATAAAGTGAGGTAAATATATAATTTACAAGTTAATAAGGTCTGTAGAAGTGGAAAAAAGTATGTGAGATCTTATTATAATTATTAGTCTAATTCTACAAGCTTTAAGTATACAACATTTTATGATTATAAATATGACATTGTATTTATAAATTAAAAATTTTGTAAATAAAAATATATTTAGTATTTACGATTTATTATAGGTGTAATTTATAAAAGACTGTAAATATTTTATAAAAGTTTTATTATAAATATTGTGTATATTAAAAATAATATATATAACCATCAGTATTATAACAAGAATAAATATGTATAAATATGTATAAATATATATACATTTTTTGGACGGAGATATTTTTAAATAAGTTATGAATCTAAGAACTAGATGCATTTAAAGTCTATAATTTATCACGTGTTAATTATTGTAAATCTTGTAATACTTATTTGAGATAGATTTAAAAAAGTTAAAACATTTTATTATATTAATTTTATCTTTTTTTATCAGTTATGTCATGTGAAGAAAAAGTACTGTAGTAACTTAAAATCTAGATGCTATACCATCTCCCCTACTATCAGAATGACCGCTAATTAAATTTTTTCTTTTAATAATAACATTAACACTTTTCATTATCATATTTGTTTCTACCTCAGATGTTATGTCTATAGCTAATAAACTATCACGCAGAAGTCTATTTCCTGAATGTCGTTCATCATTTTCTACAACGATTCCATCAGAGAGGATATAAAATCTATGAAATAAATTTTAAATCATGATTTGGAATTCAAAGTTAATAAATTTAGAATTATTTTAAAAATCCTATAAATAAATTTACCTTGGATATTCAACTGCAGCTGACACATCCATCGAACGTAAAAGCAAATTGTACAGTATTTGTTCAGTAATTACTGCATCATCAGCACTGAATGTCCCTCGTAATCCACATTGAGTAGTTTTATCATAAAAAATGATTGGAGTTAATGATAAAAGTGAATTC
Source organism: Sycobia sp. Sy_11 (assembly GCA_018907035.1). NCBI lineage: Eukaryota > Metazoa > Arthropoda > Insecta > Hymenoptera > Epichrysomallidae > Sycobia > Sycobia sp. Sy_11. The sequence goes on from JACCIC010000230.1 coordinate 268,263, forward strand.
CTATTAGCAGTATTATCAAAAACAAATCCTGCATCAGTCTTATATTTTAAGTCTAATGGTGTACTCAATCCCCTGTAATATAAAAATAGTTATTCCAAAAAATATTTATTTAATAATCATATTAATGCTTCATTTACTAACGAAATTACTGAAACATAAGTATCTTGCCAATCTACTGCAGATACACCTGTATATCTTCTACTTTCTGCTGTAAAATATCAAAATAAGTATTTTATTTCATTTGACAAATTTTACATTTTAAATAAGATTAGTAATACATAATAGCATTTTACTTACTATAATTTATGTATGAGTTTTTAAGTTGATGAAAAAGTTTAATTACAGTTTCTGCAGCAATAATTTCGGATTCTATCAATGATGCATTTTCTTTTGATATATTTAATTTATTGATTTCTTCTATAACCGACTGCAAAGAATTTGATGCTGATGGATAAAAAACTTCATATTGAGAAAAAGTAGATTTCTGAGCTTCAATTACTTTGGGTTGATAGTTGGACAGTTCTTTTAATAATTCTTCATTTATTGTTTTATTAAAAAAAAGTTTACTGGTTATTGATCCATTATAAATAACTGAAATTGCATATTAAAAATTATATTATCTGATGTAAAAATTTTTTTAAAAAAAATTTTTTTGCAGCTTTACCATCTACTCCAAATTTAGCTACAGCTTCTAAGGTATTAGCAAGTATAGGTTGTTTTAATATTTTTTTATCATCTGTTATCCCAAAATTTTCTATATTGGTGTTTCTTGTAGCTTCATCAAGAAAATCTCTAGAGATTTCAAATCCTTTTCGAGCTAAGACAACAGATGGAATAACTAGATCATACCATGTTAACTGACCATACATAGCATGCGCATATTCCATTCCTCGAAGCATAGCTGGAATTCTTATCTGAATTTTCTCAAACTCATCTAATAATATAATATACAGCTTTCAATAAAATGTACATTATATATATATATATATCGATACTTTATTATTTCAATATTTATAATAAACAAACCTGGAATTGTATTGCTTAAGAAATCTATTATTTTTGGATTTTCTTGATTTTTGTGATTATAAATCATGAAGTAACCTCCACTATTAAAATAAAATAAATATAATATATAATAAAAAACTAATAACAAGTATTGATTTGAGTCCAAGTTTTTATAGCAATTACTACATTAGTATTATTTATTAATCTCTAAGTATTTACCTCCCAAGACTTGTTTTATGAGGAGCAACTACAGACATACAAAGTGTTGCAGCTATAGCTGCATCTACAGCATTTCCACCTTTTAAAAGAACCTTTGTACCAATTTGTGAACAGTTTGAATAATCAGTTGCAACTGCACCATGAACATTTAAATTCCCCTGTAAAGGATATTTTAATTTTATTTTGGAGATGCAATTACATATTTTTTAATATATTTATCAAAATAAAAATGAATAATATAAAAAATATGATATAATCATATACAAATAAAATTATTATTACTTTTTACTATTATAGGAAAAAAACAACAAAAATAATTTATTATTCTTTCAACAGTATATTTAAAAATCTTTTTTATTATTACCTGAAATGCATTATCATCATAAACCAATTGAAAAATTAATGCTGCAGTTATAATAATTGTAAGAACAATAAATAAACATATAATAGATCGGAATCCACAACAGTCACTGACAGAACAGCCTTTTCTTTCTTTTGTTAGAGGACATTCTTCTGTTGGTCCTTCTATAGAAAATTTTAAATTATTTTAAGTTACTTGGAAAAATCTATTATTTGTATAAATTAAATAGTATATAGTTAGACTATATGTAATTATCTTATTTTAAATGTTAAGTACACTTCTTTTAAAAATGTTTACTTCGGGACTTGGAAATCATAATAACTATCAATCATCATAAAATAAAGAATTAATTAATACATAATAGTTATAAATATTGTTAAATATGAAAAAAAAAATTGAAGAAGAATTTAAGAATTTTTTTTGAAAATTTATTTTTATATTAAATAGTATTGTATAATAATATGAAATATATTATAAAGTTTTCGTAGAGATTATTTCAACAGTAATCAGTTATTATGGTAAAATTACAAAGATGATTCAAAAAATTAATAACTAAATAATAAATAAACTAAAATAAAAAAATAACTAAAAAAAATTAATTAATAACAATTTAATATAAATATATTGTACGATAATAAATTGAAAATAGGATGTTTAAAATTATATGAAAATGTTAGAAATTAAACTAATTTGACCACTATTGAATGTCCAATACGTTTGTATAGGATTGTTTTTCAAATTTAGATGTTTTAACATTTTCATATAATTTTAAACATCCTATATATATTATAGAAATGATTGTATTTTTGGATTTTCTTGAAAAATATTACTTAGTTTACTTTCAAATATTGAAAATAGAACTTACGTCGCATGTAATTCATTTTGATCTTAGTGAATTTTCATTTACATAATCTAATTTTTACAAGTGTGATATCTATAAATAAATTTATTCATCTGTAAAAAATGTCGAAATAATTAGTTAAAATGATGTAATTTATAACACAATCTAGTTAAAATACAGCAACTTTGCTAATTCATAATATTAACCTTTTGACTCTCAGATTTCGCTAGCTATAAGTAGTTACAGTTACAGATGGTTACAGTAGTTTACAGCTGGTTACAGCTCTGGTTCAGTTATAACAGGCTATAATATTTAAACCTGACTTAAACAATGCATAGCTCCAGATTACGTTCGGATAGTACTAATTATTTTTATTAATAATTATTTTGAAAAACTTCATTTAACTTCAATATTATCATTCATTGCGATACTGTGTTAATAATATTGACTTACTATCGAACTCTACTATATTATGATTCGAATATGATTGTAATATAAAAATAAATTATAGGCATAGGATATTTTGGATATTCGAATGACAGACTAGACTATTAACTGCTATCTGCAGCTATCTGTTGCTATCAGCTGCTAGCTGCTATCTGCTTCTGTCTTGCTTCTGCTATTGTGCTATCATCTGATTTATCTGGTTATGACCACGTGATGACGTTTCTAGAACAGATGGCCGGGGCTTTACTCCATTTTTACTCCCACCAACTCTGATGGTGGATGTAAGAAACTCTGCTAAAAAAAACTACTGTTATTCGGAAAAGGACCTCTAGTTGAAACTTGGAACTGGCTGAACTGGTTGGAGCATCGTTAAAAAGTTGCTTTGTCATGTGGTTGGAGTGAGAGAGAGAGAGAGAGAGAGAGAGAGAGAGAGAGAGAGAGAGAGAGAGCGAGCGCGCGGGAGGGTGTGTAAATTCAAATCCATTTAAAATCTTATCATCTTACCTCGTATATCTTAATTTTTTCGGTTTCGTCTACTTATTAATGATAGTCATTTTACTAATCGTTTGAAAATAATTTAACAACTTAAAATATCTTACAAAATTTTTTTAAATTAAGTCATATCTAGTACGATATAATATTACTTATATCGTTTATTATTATTTCTTTGTCTGTTATTAATAGAATTTGTACAGTACTCCTACTCTTATCGAATTTAACTTTTTTTATTTTGGCCTCTGTTACATAAAAATCTGGCACATCCAGAGATAATAAGGGTTATCTCTAGTTATCTCTCCTTATTATCTCTGGCACAACAAACTGCACGGCATATGAAACCAATATAAAATAATTACAAATTAAGCAACAATAATTTTTCAATTTTTAAATTAATCTTCTCATAAATTATAATTATATATATATATATATATATATATATATATATATATATATATATATATATATATATATATGTATATATATAGGACCGTTCTCATCGTAGCGCCAGTTCCTGTTGTGGCCGTATTTTAAATCATTAAAATTTCGCTAACGAGTTTATACCTCTATCAGCCTTTACCGCTGGAGTCAATTCCCTGGTATGGTCAGATATGCTCAGGTATATTGGCAGTTGGTTGGCAGATTCGTAAGATTGGCATGACCTGACACGACCTACCTGCAACTGGCACAGCTGGCACGACCTGGATACGACCAACGACATCAGGTACAACCAGTCTCTATTCTACTCTCGCTATCTACGTCGCACACACGTTCCACGTTCGTTGCGTAGTTGTGTTGCACACTGTACGCATCCTGCATCATGTTATCATAATATTATTTCTCGTCGCCATCTCTGTGCGACGTTATTGTGAAGTCGTCGTTGACGGTCGGAGTGGTCGAAGACGTAAAACGCAATATAGGACAAATACTTGGAAAATTGTGCCAGGTACCAAGCGAGATAGTGCGCAGAGCAGAGAGTACAAATATAATATGGGATATATGTTTTAACCAATTTAGCAATTCATTACAATATTTATAAAGCGTCGGGATACAATATAATAGTAAGACGAATTTTTACCTTATATGCTAAATTCAAAACATAAAAAACTCTAAAAAAGCTGTAAATTCTTAAAATAAATTAGAGTACACAACGTTAACTATATATAGGATTATTGTTTTCTTGTGCTTTAATAAGAAGTATACATATCTGAGTAAGGCGAAGGACTTCGTAGAATAATATGGCTGCCACGTGGAATTGGATTAACTTTCCATTCCTATTACTATAAATACAGCGATTCGTTATAGAATTGCAACTTTGTGCTCACCACGTATATGTATATAGATTACTTTGTATAACCAGGTATAACTGTATACTTGTTTTTCTCATCAGCTGTCTCTTTTGGTAAACTTTTCTCTCTCTATATATATATACCTATACATGACGTCTTTCTAAGCTAAGAGCTGCTAAGAGAAATAACTGTGTTTTTCTAAATCATTTGGTGCTATTGTGACTTTCGATTGAATTTGTTCGAGATTATTCAAATGATTCAATCTTATTATATGTTCTTGGTCAGGTAAGTTTCTTTTAAAGAATAAAAAAACTGCTAAGTAAACATATATATAGAAAGACATTTTTATGATAATGGATTACCACAGTAAGTGATAGATAAGCCTTGAATTTATTAATATTTTGCAGTATTTTCATTTGGTTGAAAAATTGCATTGTTTCCAAAGTTGTAGTTTATGTCGCAACTAATCTGTTAATTCGTTAAATTGCTTGCGTCAGTATATAGAAACTTTAATTTTATCTATCCATATATATATATATATATATATATATATATATATATATATATATATACAGACGCACATAAACCGTGAGAGTACAAAGAAATATGTTGCTTTTACGCACGCGATCAGTAGTGGGCAACTTTTTTTATGCAGTATATGATTACACATTTGATAATATTTTACTTAAAAGAAACGATTTACTTAGAAATGTTTTTTTAAATCGTGATACGTAATAGATTTCCATTCGTAAAGTTCAGCGATATAGATAGTACATAAATAACTACATTAAGATTTGTCGAACATAGAAGAGTCAAAGTTTATCACTTTACTTTTGATAACATTATTTCCAGTACCTTCTACTAAATGGTAACATTATTATAATAGTGAGACTTTAAGTATCATATAAATAGTTTTTGTTAATTATTATATTCATGTAATAATTAGCCAAAAGTACTTAAATTGTAATACATAGTTATTTTTCAATTTTACATTTTCTTATTAATATATTGCTATCATAGTTTAGTTTTTATTAGTTGTTATTTTTGAAAACACTTTAGTTGCAAATCAATTGTCCAATTATCATAATATTTAAATAAAAATTATTTAGGTGCTAAATTTGTAAACCAAATTCAACATTCTGACTTGTCAAAATGATGGAAAATGAAAATGAAATTATTGAAGAAAATAATTATGAAATCCATACTTCTGGAGAAAATATTCTTCGTCACCGTGTTCCATGGAGTGACAGAGTTTCCTTGAATAGTGATATTCCAGGCTTGCATGAAGTTAAGGAATTATTGGAAGATGATGATACAAGCTGCCTTGCAGAAGAAGAAGATGGAGTTGGTTGTCCATTACCATCAACTCCAGAAGATGATCGTCTTTTGGATTGTGAAGTAAGTTTATGTAAAAAATCTTTAATTAATTTTAATAAATAAGAAATTATTGAAATACTTAAACTTTATTAAAAATTTAATTTACAGATGACAGAAGTATTAAAAGCTGGAGTTCTCAGCGATGAAATTGATCTGGGAGCATTAGCACATAATGCTGCTGAACAAGCTGAAGAATTTGTTCGCAAAGTAAGTATAACATTAATTAAATTTCTATGGCATTTATAATTACAAATGATATTTTTTAAAAAATTTGTGTTGAAAAATTAATTGTTTAATGAACTTAGTAGCTTCTATTACTACCTTATATAATAAATAGACAGGTTTATATAAAAAATAATATGTTTTCGACAGCAATTTAAAATTTTATAAAATTTTGAAAAATTAATTTAATATTTATTTTTTAAGGTTTGGGAAGCTTCTTGGAAACAATGTCATTTTAGAAATTTACCAAAATGGTTACAAGACAATGATTTTTTACATGCTGGACACAGACCACCATTGCCATCTTTTTATGCCTGCTTTAAAAGTATTTTTCGCATCCATACTGAAACTGGAAATATTTGGACTCATTTATTAGGTAGATCTTATAAATCTGATGTGCTTGAATAAGTATATCTTATTGTTTTTTTATAATATTCTGAATCTTGAATACTTTTTAATGTTAATTTACAGTTTAATTATAATATATCTCTTAGTATTTAGTATAGGTTATTGAAAAAAAATAATTATTTAATTATTCACATTTTTATATTTTGCAGGCTGTGTTGCATTTATAGGCATAGCAGTATATTTCCTTACACAGTCACATATGGATATAAGATGGGAGGAAAAATTAGTAATTGGTATCTTCTTTGCTGGAGCTATTATATGTTTAGGCATGTCTTTTGCATTCCATACAGTTCATTGTCATAGTGAATGTGTAGGAAAATTATTTTCAAAACTTGACTACTGTGGAATAGCTATGCTTATAATGGGAAGTTTTGTACCATGGCTTTATTATGGATTTTACTGTGATTATCAACCTAAGCTGATTTACTTATCAGTTGTTGTAGTACTTGGTATAACTAGTATTGTAGTGTCATTGTGGGAAAGATTTGGTGAACCAAAATATAGACCTCTCAGAGCTGGCGTTTTTATGGGTTTTGGATTAAGCGGAGTAAGTATTCTTTGTCATTCAAAGTATAATGAAAATTAGAAAAAAATTAATTTTAATTAAATGTTAACAAATTTTATTATATTAGGTTATACCAGCTGTGCATTATGCCATTGCCGAAGGTTGGTTTAAAGCTATAAGTCAAGCATCACTTGGTTGGTTAATATTGATGGGATGTCTGTACATATTAGGGGCCATGTTTTATGCGTTACGTGTTCCTGAAAGATTTTTCCCTGGGAAATTTGATATTTGGGTAAGTAGTATACATTAAAATAAAAATAGTTTTATCATACAATTTTCTTTTATATACGAATCATTTAAAAACATTAATTGATTAATAAAAAAATTAAATATTTATTTTAAAGTTAATATTTTAAAAAAGAATTCAATTTTATAAAAAATATATTTTTGATTCCAATTTTTAATTTTATATACTTCTCTTATAAAAAGTAATATTAGTATTGTCCCTTTTTGTAATAAATAATTTATATATAATATTTGAGAAATTAATTAACTTGATGTTATTATCTATTGCAATATGTATTTAAAAAATATATAAAAAATAATGGCAAAAGTATTTAGAGAAGTATTTGATCATGCAGATCATATAAATGTCGAATTTATGTATGTTACACATAAAATCCACATTATTGATAAATTGTTTTGTTAATAGATAGTTACTAAAAATATTGAAAGTGTATACCAAATATACTACGTATTTATTTATGACATATACATATTTTAATATCAAATAAAGATTAGATTTTATAGTATATTTATTATTGGAGTGTTGTGTATTTATCTTTGAAAGTATGAATCCTTAGTGATTTCTAAAAGTCATTTCTAATGTAAGAAAAAAGTTCATCACTTTTCAAGTTCAGAAATTTTTATATTAGTAATGAAATTTATTTAGTGTGTATTATATTTATGTTATTGTAAAATGAAAATTTTTGAAAAGTTCCATGTATACATGCATCTATTGCTTCTAAACTAGTTTGATATTAAACACTAATTTTTTATTATATAAAGATAACAAATGTGACTTAAGAAAATATATAATTGTTATATGTCGTTATTTTCAGCATTTCTAATAATTTTTTTTTATTTTTTAAGAGAAGTTGAAATGGATGCATTTATAAATTATTTTAATGTAACATTGAAATTTTAACCTTATTGTAACAAAACTTTATAGACTAATGTACTTTAATATATTTTTCTGTATTTAATTTAGTCAAGAATGAAAAAACGTTTAAAATTTATGTTTAAATCTTTTTCAATTTCTTAACTACCAATCAAATTTATTAACTATGTGTTTTGGAATATCTTTCAAATATAAAACTATAAAACATAAATTGATCATGTAAATATTTATAATATAAAGAAAGAAATAATATATCAAATTATGTAGATAAAGTTAAAAGTCTATTTATTATAAAAATATATATATATATATATATATATATATATATATATATAGAGAGAGAGAGAGAGAGAGAAAATGAATTCTAAAAATTAAATAAATAATGAAAAGAATTTTTATTTTATTTCTAGTTTCAAAGCCATCAAATCTTCCATGTATTGGTTATCGCAGCAGCCTTTGTGCATTACCATGGAATAACAGAAATGGCAATGCATAGAATGAGTGTTGGTGACTGTGCTGTGCCATCGCAGATGATGGCTTTTTGAAAAATAGTTTAATTTTTCTACAAAATTATTATATAAAATGAATGCCTTAAAAAGGTATCTAATTTTCTTATTTTTGTGGATGAAAATTAAGAATAACATATGAAAAAAAATATATAAAATTTACAGACGTTAAAATGATCGAATGTTTCAAGCTTAAATAAGTAAATTCTTTTAATTAATTCATTACTTTATTAAAAAATTCAGTAATTTAAGCTTGAATTAAATTGTTAATTGTACTATATTATATTATTTAGTGAGGGTTAGTAGAGTTTTATCCTTATTTAATCATTTTTTGTTATATATTGGCAGCTTATGCGTTTTACTTAAGTTGTTTATTATTCCTTAGTATGAAAGCAAAAAAATTTTGTTTTGATAAATTGGCACGAATATTTAATCTTTAGAAAGGTTTGTAAAGGAGGATAAATTATATCTATAAAGTAGATTTTAATTATGTTATATAAGAAGGAGAATTCAAAAATATGACAATTTCAAAAACAATTACTTGAATTATGATTGAAAAAAAATTTGTGTTCTTACGAATTATTAAGAAGGTGATAATAAAAATAATAAACTTTAGATATACTTTATCCTTTTACAAATTCAACTATGATATTTAAATTATATCTCAAAAATAAATTAATTCCTATATCTAAAATATTTAAATTTAGAAATTAATTTTGTTTTTACATTTTATGCAAAATTTAACTATATATAGTATAATAGGGAAAGTTACAGTGCGACCGTTTCTTGTCCCTAAAGCGATGGAAATAGAATTTATTTAATATATGTATATATGCTATGAAATGTGGTAATTGTATGTGTCAAGATTCGTAAAAAAAATTAATATTGAATTGCTAACTGATCTTGAAAAATGAAGCCTGATGATGAGTACCAAGTTAAATAATTTATTTCAGTTCAGAAAATAAATGTTTCAGTAAAATGCGTATGGAATAATTATATGATGGAATGCTAGCGATCGACTACATCATTTTACTCTAGAATATGTATAAATAACTAACGTTGGGAAACACTTTTTTAGAATGACAACACCATCCTAGGTGAATTCGCGAATCTGTGCTTATATATGGACTTATTTAATTTTATAGAAGCATTCTAAAACTTAAGTTATTCTTGCTGTCAAATAAAAACATGTATTATTTTCTCTCAAATTTCACGTATGCTAGCAAAGCAATATTGCTTTTTTATTCATAATTGAATACCAGAAAGTTCTAAGGAAATTTCTAATAACTATGTGACGTTGGTTCTATAGATTATGCATGATTAATGATTCTATACTTTATAAAAATTTGATTTGTTATTTGTACTTAAAATAAAGTCTTCCACTCTGTTGTCTAAACTCGTCAGTCGTTTTTGTAAAACAACTTTTTAATCTACAAATAACTCAACCATCTAAAACTGAATCATTAGCATACGTTTGCATAAGTGATAAATAACAAAATGGTACAATAGTGCTACCTTATCGGTATTTACGTTACAATTATTTCTATTATAACTAATGCATTAAATGACATTCACCGTTCTAAACATGATTATCAATGACATAATTAATTGGAATATATTTAATCCTATGTTTCGTTGTTTTAGATTATTCGCAATCTTTCAAGAACATTAACACCGCCTTTAAATTATTTATCTCGTTCCACGATTTGTAAGTGACCCGGCGCTTTGCACTATATAGTTCGTGTAAAAACAGACTTTGACATTAGTAGAAAATTAGTTCTTGGTGCACACAGAAAAGGCACTTTTCTCGGTACAAAAGGTAATGGTATTGATTGTATATTAATTTCTATATAGAGGGGCGGTCGAACACTAATTTTCCCTACTAATTAAAAGTTGGCGCTTAAAAACAAAAATTTTAAACCCGTCAAACACCTTTGAACTTCCATGATGTCTCTTACAGAGTGTATTTGTAATCACGACACGTATTTTAATTGAAGTAATATTGCTTAAAGTTATATGTAGAAATAATATTTTTTATCGTGGCTCGCGCACGACACAGTAGATATATTTTTTTTAAATCTTTGTACAACGCACGGGTTGAGTTTAAAAATTTTTATTTTCCTTCTTTAATTATAGCGTCACAAAATAATTTTTAAGCGAACGACGAGACTTGAATAAAAATAATAATTTAAATTTTATTGAGTAATGAGGAGCTTGCATATTCCTGCAATCATAATCGTGACTTAATAAAAATGGGGTACCAATTTTGTAATGGTTATTGTGTGCGAAAATAAATATAAAAGTTCGTGTTTTATTTTTTATGGAAGGCGATACTCTGACTATCTTATAGTATTGGTATTAGGATCGACGCTGCAGTTTAATTGCAGAATAAAGAAAGAGTACATTTCATAAATAATCTTTGTATCTTTTCTACAAATTTGTATGTTTAAATCACTGCAGCTACTAATTACATAACTTCATCACGAATTTTTTTCATTTAATCTACATCAAAGTGTATAACTAAAACGCAAAATAATCAATATTCTTTCGCGCGTAGCTCACGATTCTTTCATACATGGCTAAGGAATTCGATGTTTATTATATAAAGAATATGCTGTTGAACTTTTTACACAATAAAGTGGAATGTTGTTAAATATATTTAATGTATGATTATTATTTACTTGTTCATCCCCTATATTCCTTAATAATAAAAAATAATAATAAAAAAATTAATTATCAATATTGAAGTTATAACACGTGTTAGTGTTATCTGATTTAAGAATCTGTTTACTTGAATTTTTTGATTTTCATCATTTTAACGATATTATTAAAAAAATTTCAGATATCGTAAAAAAAATGTATAATTTTTATTATCACATTTCCTAACAATCGAAAGAGTTTTAAAAAATTTCAAATGAAAAATAAATACTTAAATTGGCTATATAGAGTTTTTTTAACCGCTATTAAAAACTTAGAAAACTGTACCATACCCAGTATAATTGTGACTTGTCGGTTCATCTGCAACAACAAATAAAAATTGCATGCTAATTTGTCGATAATTTGGCTCGTGTATGAATGAACTAGAATCTATATAGAAAATATTTAAAAAGTTACATTTTTAACGCAGTTTTCAATAGAAAGTCGATTGTTGTCATTTTTGTTTCGCTATACTTGAACTTAAAAAAGTTTTTGATTTATCTTAATTATTTTAGTCCATATGGGAGAACTTGACGTTCACGAAGGGCGCTGTGTGACAAATTTTCGCCTAATCATCTTAAAGTTTTTTCAGTCATCAAAGAATACGGATTCGAGAAATGCTGTTTCGCGAAAAACGCGTTTGAAAGTATAAAAGGGTATTGCATGCAAATAAAATTGCCCACGATCATTTGGCAATGTCTGGATCATACATGCAGTACACCTTTCACTTGCCCCTGAAAATCGCCGAGACAAGCAGTTTCTTACATGGATTTTTACTTTGGCTTTCTTTCAAGATGCCCGAAAAGCGTCGTTCGGAGCATTGCAGAAACAATCATTGTTAGGATCTGTGCATAATTGTGCGTCGAAACCTATGTCGCAGATTCATATGTTTCTATTGACAATTTTCATAAAATTTATGTTTTTTTTATAAGATTTAAATTAAAAATTGTTTTATATATTGATTTAATAAAATTAAAAAAAAAATTTTTTTTACTTATTTAATAAAAAAAAATGAGTACATTGTATATTTTTGTAAAGGGATTATCGATGTTTATTTCTGCAAAGTGTAGCCAAATCGTCTTCTTTTGGCGTCTATTCCACATTTTTGTAAAGTTTAAAGCAAATTTATCAAATGGCGCGTAAATAGGAACTTTTTATTTTATAAAAATTTAATAGAAACTTTATACAGCAATACAGAATAGAACATGATCAATTTAAAATCAGAATAACTATTGATGTTATACACTGACAATATTTTTATTAAAATATAATAAACAATAATAAACGTATAATAAAAACATATAATATTAATAATAAAATTACTTCAACAATCGTTTAAGTCAACAAAAAAAATTTACACATTTTTACAAACATTATACCATAAAATACATATTAAATTGCAATACAATGTTTAAAATACAATATTTAAAAACAATTTTAGTTCTGTCTTTAGAACAAATACTTGAGCCTATACCTGTTTAAATTCATGGATTCGATAAATCCAGAAAACCAGAATCAAATTTATAATTTTGCAAATACAGCGAAAACGTGACCAAGCGCTCGGTACGTTCTAATTATTAATCTTTAATGAAATGCACGTATCTACAATTTTATATGTAATAAATAATTGTACTTAAAATAAAATAGTGTAAATATATTTAATAATATCAGAAGGACGCGAGGTTTATAAAGTTGGAACCACTACTCTGTTTTGTCCAATCCGCCTATACCTGCCTATACTATAGGCGATAGCAACTGTAAGGTGAAAATTATTTATGAGTGTTCGGCCTTGTAGATTTTTTTGATTATTAAAGTAAATAATACGTGCGATTATTATTATTGTTATTGTCTTTTGTAAATGTATATGAGTAACAGATAATATTTCAATTGTTTAAAAAACATTGTTTTTGAAAATTACTCATTACTGTCTATCTTTGGTTTAATATTAAATTGTTAACATTAAAACTGGCCACCAGCCATGAAGAAGATTTCGTTGATATGTAATAAGTATTTACATATATAGATCTTTTAAATCATTGAAAAATAAAATCTCTAAAAATAATTCATTATTGTCTCGTTAAAAATATGTAGAATGCTTATTTAATTTAAAAAATGTTTGAAAAATAATTGGTAGACGATTTGCAAGGGTATAACAAATTACTTGATATTTTTAAAAATGTCTAAATTAACTTCAATTGTCACATGGTAATAAATTGTTTTGTTATCATTCAAATTTTGATAAGTTTAACATACATTAATTTGTTACATTATTGCAAATTGTCTGTGAATTATTTTTCAGACATTGATTAATTAAAAGAAACATACTATGTGTCTTTAGTAGACAATGATAAATTATTTTCATATATTTTATATTTGAACAATTTAAAATATCTATAATATAAAATGCTTATTACAGCTCAGCTAAATAGTCTGCCTGATAAGTTTTGCGGGTGGTGTTATTATTTAAAATTTAACATCAAATCAATGGGCAACGATAATAAGTAGTTTACAATAACGACTTTTTAAAATAATTTAAATATTATCTTTTGCTGGCATACTCACGATAGCACATAATATAACAATAACTTATATAAGAAGAATCTGTCGGTCCCAACCCTTCAGCATGCTTCGACAAACCTTTACGCCTTACGCCTCTGCAAATTCCAACTACTCGGAGCTTGAAGATTATATATATATATATATATATATATATATATATATATATATATATATATATATATACATATAATGATATCAATTTCAATTTTTATTTAAGTGAAAAGATATAACGGAATAAAATATTTAACTATAATATAAAAAAAAGATGTAATCATCATTAATTACAAGTATTAAATATAAATAATATATATAGTTTAAAAAATTTTAAAAAATAAAAGACGTTTTTTCTTATGATTTCTATTAACATTTCAATTATCTGATTTTTAAATGATGAATCGTAGAAAAAAAAAACAATCACACATAGTTAACATATATAGTTAACTAATATAAAAAAAATATTACATGTAACCTGCAAAATTTCTGTTTTCAATCATAATATATATAGTAATATAAAAAAACTTTAAATTTTCTGAGTAAAATCCATTTATTTACAAAAAATATAAATTTAAATACCAAAAACATTCGTTCGTTAATATCTTAATTATAGGCTATATTTTTTTAATTTATATTTTTTTACAACAAATTTTCATTCATCTTAGAGATCAGGCCCACGTTAAAACAATTTTTTTTCGATTAAACAAAACTATATTTGCACAGGTAAGCAATTATATCTTAGTTATTATAGACATTATTGAAATAGGTTATCTAATGATGTTTTCATTAAACTAAAAATAAATTACGACTATTTTGGTTTTAAATTATTTGTGAACATTTTAGATCTTTTCGTCTCAAAATCAATAAAGAGTTTATTATACTTATATAATTTTTAGTTGCGCCGGGGACTTTAATTTCTAGTTTGTAACTTATAATTTTCATAAATAATATGCTTTAAAAGTTCAACTTTATCATGTATTATGTGTACTGTATGAAATCATAAAAAGTAAACATATAATTAAAAAATAATATAATAAATAATACAAAAAATTAAAAAGTAGAAAATAAAGATGTAATCAAATCAAAAGCAAAGTAAAAATATGAGCTTATAGTTTTATATAGTATTAGTATCACATTTTCGCAAATCGAATAACAAAATGCACGGAAATAAAAATTTTACTATAGCCTGCAGTTTAAATTTTCTTGTTAGGAAAGTTGAAACTGTAGATCGAGGCACTGAAAACTGAAATACATAAATATTTAATATTTTTATCATACCATTCATATCTGATGACTTGATTGATATCATATGCACACACACACACACACACACACACACACACACACACACACAAACACACACGCATACGCATACGCACAAACACATATATATCACATAGTGCACAGCAACTACCATAATACTACATAATATATTGTATATGTACACACACTCAAGTGAGAAGATCCTGTTTGCGATTGTGTCATATGATTGCCCGAGCGCCTGATGCAAGGCTGCAATTCGCTCCGGCTTCATGCTACATTCCGAATCTATCCGACGCGACGTTTCGTTTTGACCGATATATAATCAGTCAGTGGCAAAGCATTCACCACGAAGGTCGTCATTAGCGCTTTCACGTCGTGTAATTGCGCTAAAAACGAAGGCGTAAGTTATTAAAGATCTTATTCTGCCAATCATATCTAATCTCACTTATCACAGTATATGATCTAGCACGAAATATGATTGTTTAAGCAATTTTTTATAACTATAATTAGTAAAAAATAATTACGATTTTATAAATAAAATATTTAGCGGTATTTATTTAAAAATGAAAAATGAACGTACGTGATAAGATTAAATATATTACTTATAGTTTTTTTAAAAATTTTTGCGAAAACCGCGTGATTTTGTGTAATACTTTTTATCATTAAGATAACAACGGACCATCAGTTAATGTTTTTCTGTACTATATTTCTGTCGAAAGTATGAAATATTAAGAAAATTTTAATGTGCAAATGACTTATTCAAATTGAATGTTTCTTATTTACAGACCTTTGACACCACCTATGATGCTTTAGTCGGTCAAAAATGCTGACTCAACAATTTTTAATACCAAAGGTTTAAGATTTTTTATGCGAAATCAAGTAAATACTTTTTTATGACGACAATTATTTTATACTGATTTCGTTATGTTAAAATTCCCGATGCTTATTTAAATTTTAGATATATTGTCTATAAAAATTATAAAAAATGACAGAAGATAAAACAAAAAAACTTTCTCGATGGTATTTTGGAGGAATGGCTTCTGCTGGTGCTGCTTGTATAACCCATCCATTAGATTTATTAAAGGTATACATATAAATAATTAATATCATTTCATAATTAAGAACTTTTGTTAAAAATTTAATTATTGAAAGTTAACTTTTATGAAACATTTACTTCAATTCCTTTTTTATATCAACTTCATAATACAACAATATTTTAGCAACAAAATATTTTTTCATTTTTAAATTTATTATTTATTTTTATTATAAATTATTTGATTTGTAAAGAAGCTTAATTAACTTTCTTCATGCTTTAGGTTCACATGCAAACACAGCAAGAAGGAAAAATATCTATTGTTCAATCAACAGTAAAAATAATACAGAAGCAAGGAGGACTAGCGCTGTATAATGGGCTTTCAGCTTCTTTATTGAGACAAATGACATACTCTACATGCAGATTTGGTGTTTATGAGGTTTATATATTAAATTCAGTAACTTAAATTTCAAAAAATCATCAGTTAACTTTAATGACACTGTACGATTAATAGGTAGGAAAACAAGCAATTGAAACACCTGATAACCCAGCTCCATTTTATCAAAAGTTTCTCTTAGCTGGATTTGCTGGTGGAGCAGGTGGTATTGTTGGAACTCCTGGTGATTTAATTAATGTTAGAATGCAAAATGATATAAAATTACCAAAAGATAAAAGAAGAAAGTAAGTAAACTAAAATTTTTCAGTTATTAAGATATAAAAGTATTTAAATTATACTTAACTATGTGTTTGACTTATTTCTTCTATAATCTAAAATATAGTTGGTTTATGAGATATATTTGTAAATTATATTCAAACAATGTATATGTAAATTTTACAAAGATACTTGTTTGTATTGTTTAGCGTTTAAAGTTTTAAATTTTGTCTACTATAAATCTTTTTTCTTTACTGTCAGATCAATTATTATAAACATTAAAGAAATTGAGTCAAATAAGTTTATTTTAAAAATCACTGTTCAAAAGATATTAAAAGAATAAAATTTGTGAAAACAAATTATATCAAAATATTTTTTATATAACGATGATTATATATTTTTTGAATAGTTACACATGGGCAGGAAATGGTTTAGTACGTATAATAAAAGAGGAAGGCTTCAAAAGACTATTTAATGGATGTACAACAGCTACAAGCAGAGCTATGCTTATGACAATGGGACAGCTAAGTTTTTATGATCTTATAAAACTTAGTCTTCTTAACACTAACTACTTTAAAGATAGTCCATCAACGCATTTTATATCTAGTTTGTTAGCAGTATGTTTAAAATGTCAAAAGAATTAATATTAAGAGTATCACTTTTTAATAAATATTTCTCTGTTTTAGGGTGCCATTGCTACAACTATGACACAGCCACTAGATGTATTAAAAACACGTGCTATGAATGCTAAACCTGGAGAATTCAAGGTAAAGTTCAAATGTTTTTATTGAATATTATTTTAATTTGAAACTTATCTGCTGTTTTATGTTGCAGAGTTTGCTACATCTTTTTTTATACACAGCTAAACTGGGACCTTTAGGATTTTTTAAGGTAATATAAATTGTTAAAATATGACAAATTTTTCGTTTAAAATTATGAT
The DNA here is from genome assembly GCA_018907035.1 of Sycobia sp. Sy_11. Taxonomy (NCBI): domain Eukaryota; kingdom Metazoa; phylum Arthropoda; class Insecta; order Hymenoptera; family Epichrysomallidae; genus Sycobia; species Sycobia sp. Sy_11. The sequence goes on from JACCIC010000230.1 coordinate 286,256, forward strand.
AATAGTATTAAGCTATTTAATAGTTCACAGTACAGCAAAATTGAATTTTATTATCAGAATTTGAATAATTAGCTTTAATTAAAATTATGTTATTTAAATTTAGGTTAATTAATATATTTTAAAGTATTTTCATTAATTCGTAAGAAATCATTATTAATTATTATTTTATTTTAAAATAATTTTTGCAATTACACATACTTCAAACAAGTTAGAATTTATTTGCAAACAAATAAAAAAAAAATCTACATTAGACACGTTGCAAAGTTAAAATCTTATGAAAATGTATGAAATGACATTTTGTAATTAAAATTTTTTTTTCACTTGTAAAATGTTAATTTATTATAATTTGTATTCGTTTTATTTTAAGTATACATAAATTATTACTAGAAAATATTACATTAAATTTTTTACAGGGGTACGTTCCAGCATTTGTCCGACTAGCTCCACAAACAATATTAACGTTCCTGTTTCTTGAAAATTTAAGAGTGAATTTTGGATTTTATCCAGAACCATCTGATCCAAAAAAAAAATAACTCTTTTTATAGAAAATATTGAGCTTAACGTATAACACAAAGACTTCGCGCAAATTCCTATAATGAAATGATGAAAATGTTGTCAAACTGGGACTGACTTTTACTTGAAATGTTTATGAATTTAATCACATGATTTTTATAGGTAAACAATTTACTTATTCTTCCTACAGAGATAATTTTATATGTATAAGGTGCTATTCAAGTTCTACTTGAGGTACTTGTTTGACAACTGAAATTGATTTGTCACAAACCCATAACGGGTACATTCCATTTTATTTTTGTTAGATGTTAATATATATATTTTTATAGTTATTTTTTAAAATATAAACTGAATTTTTATATTTAAAAAAGTTCATAGTTAACAGTTGCACAATAATGTATAATATTGTAACTATCTTATAAATGCTTCTAATTTCAGAGACTATTGTAATATTGTTCGATACAATATAAGATCCATATTTTGTCTTACATATCCAATATACAAAAAATTGAAAGTACCACGATTAAATTTAATGAAAATTATAAACAAAAGTTATCACTAACTGTGAAATGTATAATTTATTACCAAATTCAAATAATTAAGTGTTAAATTATGGATTACCTAAGTGTTGGGAAGAGTAATTTATAAAGTATTGCATAATATATACAAAATTGACTTTCATTCATTGATTTTTATTCATTGACATAATTTTGACAATTAAGAAAATGTGTTTTTAATTGTACAATTATCTAGGTACAGTATTTTACTGTTATTATACTTTTTTAAAGTAAAGTTTCAACAAAATAATATGTTAAATAAATTTATTGAGCATTAAATATAATGTATAAAGTTGAACTTTTTATTAATGAATAGTTTTTAATTATTAATGATGAGTTTTGCATCAATATATTATATATTTTATTTTAAAAGTCTAATTTTATTATTAGAGATGTATTAGTAAAAAAATTAACTAAAAATATAATCCTGAAGAAAACAATAATAATTTGAATTTTCTGTATAATATTTCTAATTATTATTACTTTCATTAATACATTTGGAATTGACAAGTTCTAATATTGCATACAAATCATTAATGAATAAATAAATAATACACTAAAAATTGGACATTTTCTCAAAATATTTTGCAACAGGAAATTATTGTCTTGACATATGTATATCTTTAGCTTAACAAATTATAAAGTATAATATGAAACAAAGGCTTTGGGTAATAAAATTTATCTTCTTTTTTGTTATTAAGGCACATAGTAATGTATTTTTTATTAAAGCGTCTGTCAATCAAATAAAAATATGTAATACTTTTTATTTTTAGTTTTTAATGTATTTTATCCTTTAAATTTAAAGAGTAACTAAGTTTATTCATTTTCATTCTATTATAACTACTATTTTTAAATTATATTTAATAATACACAAGACTACAGTTTTTCTAAAAGATAAATAGAAATTGATCAATCTTATATTTTTCTTAAAGTTATAGATATACAAGTAATTGTAGCTTTAGAAATAAGTATCAGTATAATATTGGAAGAAATGCATTTGAGTGTATTCATATCAGTGTATAAAACAATTACGTATTGTTACACCATTAAGAATTTAAAAGTTATTTGAATAAATTCTTTTATAACAACTAAATTCACACCAGAAGATGTGAATTTTAGTTTCATAAAATTCAAATTTCATAAAAAACGGATAAAAATTCTTATATTTGCATTTAAAAATTAACGTTGGTTTTAATTAAATAAAAATTATTATCAATGCAATTCGAAAATTTTACATTTTCAGAAAAAATTTTGTTTGATAGATTTGATAAAACTCATTTCAAAAAAGAATTCAGTAGTATACAGGACGTATTAGAATTTTCTGAACTGAAAACGATGAAAATAAATTACAATTTTTTTTTAATATAAATAGAATACGGTAATAATTGCAGTACAATTATGTTTTATATAATAATCAATACATGATCTAATTGTTGAATTCTTATCAAAGGAAAAATGACCAATATTAAAATGAACAGATTTTCTATTTTTCAAATATTTATAATTATTCCTTAAAATAATTAATACATACATTTTTAAGAATTCGTTTAATAGAAACGAGTAAAATATTTGTTTAAATATTCAAGAATGTTTTGCATAGAATATAATCCACATATAGAGCCCCAATCAATATATAATTGCTGGCTTTATAATATGAATAAAATTAAGAAAAACTTCAGTTGTAAAACTTTCTCTTATTATATTTTTAATGGATATGTTATGATTAAATGTAGACTTTTGGGTCTAATTTTTTCTATTCAAAATTACTTTCTCTTAATAAAGGGACTATGTAATCGTATATAGTTATGTGTGCTAGATTTTTAGAATTTTTTGTAAATTCATTATCACTTTTTTAAAACTGTTGTTTATTGAACTTTGATAATTTTTTTATAATTAAATTCAATGTATTTAAATTGATCAACTATTTTTGAAACTGATAAATCCATTTAATTCACGAAGTTCTGGTATTGATATTTGAATTCTTTAAATTGAAATATGTCAACCGAAAAATAAACTCTGCAGATAAGTCTGAGTTTTTTAGTCAAAATATTGGCGTATATTAAAGAAAGAGAGAAAAAGTGAATAAGTGATAGTCAAGAATAATGTTTACAGAAAAAGTATGTCTTTCTACAATAATTGTAATTCCAAAAAACTCAATACTTACTAAGTATATAATATATATATATATATATATATATATATATATATATATATATATATATATATATATATATAATCTATTTATATTTTATCTACAAGACTGTTCTGTTTTTACACAAATTACAAAATATCTAAATATAATTGAATGATGACATAATAGTAATTTCGCATGCATATTCACTTAATGATTTAAGAAGAATCTCACGAACGTGCTCGAATTTTTTAAATTCTAGACATAAAACTCGTCATTTTATATCACTTCATACAAACATGATTACACGCTCTAGGAATTTCAGATAAAAATTCATTGAGTATCGCACACTCTAAGTCTAATCTTTGGACGGATTCCTGTAAGGCATTGTAAGTCTTTATGATCTTACCGCATGTAAATATATAATAGCGTTGCGATGCTTTCGAATCTCTTGCTAATAGTATATAATATTAATCTTACGAACGATTTTAATTTAGGTATATTTTACAAGACTAAATATTCGATTGACTTAATGTCGCTTTATTTACAAAAAGCGCTATCATATATTGTGAGCGCGTTGAAACGCGAACGCTAAAGAATTTGACTTTTTCTCTTTACACAATATATATCCATATACTGATTCGCAATTTATAAGTTATTCATATAATTAGGCGTAATTAAGTCATATTATATAGTTTCGATAATCTTTTCATCAATATTTTACGCTTGAATATCTTTTGTCACTTTTTGAAATATGTTTTCTTGTGGTGATCTGAGTTCTACAATTTCAAAACATCGTGTGGGATATATATATATATATATATATATATATATATATATATATATATATATTAAAACAATAAAACATTGATATAATTACAACTTTAATCTGAATTCTATAATACACTTTTGAATAAGAATTAAAAAGAAAAACCATCACTATTCACAATTTTTTCACGTTTGTGTTGATTATCTTACAGCATTTTGAAGGTACAAACTAATAATTATTAGATTGTTCCTGCCTGTCAATATTGATTATAAATGCGATATTGCAGTATGAAACATTGATACTTCTTATGAAAATCAAATATTAGAAAATGAGAAAAATGATATTGTGCTATGGTAATAAACGTGAGCGCTCGTTATAATATACAGGAGTTTATATAGGTATAACGCATAATTATCTTGAGACACCGCAAAATAATATATAATTATTGGGATCATTGTATTTTTCGAAACGCGTCTCGTATAGCACTTGTAGAATGAGAAGAAGCTTATCTAAGAGTGATTTTAAACTAATGATCTTGATCTTCTTCCTCAAGGTCATTTAAAGGTCAACGTTAAAATTTTAAATATGACTTTTTGAATCCTCAAATGAAAATGGACGGAGAATGTCAGATTTAGATATGTGTATTCGTATGTTGTAGAAGATCATCCGTATGGGTCAAGTTGTCCGCTAAGAATGTCAAATTAACATAGAATCGACTCTATAGAATGTTAAGTCAGATTAAAATATAATCTTTTACCAATGTAGCTTATTTTAGCGTTTTTTTTTTTATCTTTATTTCATACATGTAATGAGTATTGAGTATTGAGTATACATCGTATAAAATTTTCATAGATTAAATTTGACCTTCCAATGATCTTCAAGATCAACATAATTTTTAAGGTCATTGTCAGATCGACTGTTATTTACTTTACAAGTTTTGCATGAAATATTTTTCAGAAGAAAACGCGAATTCAAGAAAAATATTCCCTTGTCTCAAGATCAATGCCCGTCTCTACGAATAAATATTTGTTTTTCTCAGAAAAGAGAATATCAGAATGTTTTTTTATTCATTAAGTATTTATAAATGCTCATTATTTGTTGAGAATGAAAAGTGTGCCTTTTAAAAACACGCGAACACCTGAATCGAAGTATATGCACGTTCAAATATTTTTAATATTTTTTTGATATTGTGATTAATAAGTGAATTAGTTTTTTTTTTTTTCGTAAATTGAATGATCAATAAAAGAAAACATATTATATAATATAATAGTTACTTCTCCACTTTGAAGAGTCGAGGTAGAAGAAGCCAACAATAAAATTACTATATTTATTCTAAAAAAGTTATGCAGTTAAGGATTGAAGTTCAAGATTATTTGGCTCCTCATTTAATTACATACAATTTTTTTTCTGTGCATTTTTAATGGCATATGATTTAAAACTCTTTATACATAAGCATCACTTTGCATTTATCTGACTGTTTAATTATTTTTGTATAATGAACCTGCATTCAATCCACAATGTAATTAAGTCGTTGAAACTCATTGCTTGTAGTATTAGTGAATGAGTTTGTTCAATGGTATATATATATATATATAGAATAAAATAATTTCCATGTTCATAATTCATATTTGCATTCAAATTCAAACGTTGCTTGTTATTTATAAAGCACAATGCACTTTCATATGCTCGCTGACAGTATTCGAATTGCAAAACCAGAAAACATTTGTCGTACGCTGCGCAGCATCATCCGTCCAGTAAATGAAATTTACTTCAATTTTTCAATAATTTTTATTGGCACTGCATTTATATTTATCGATTCAAACGACAAAAACAATGCGTTTTGTATACGCAATTCGATGTTTTTATAAAATCAAAATTATTCCTTTCAAAACAATATAGAAGGTAAGTCGTTCGATGCAATTGTTAATTCTTCGTCGAAAGTTCTTAAATATTAAAAAAAAAAAACAAAAAACTTGTGTTATAAAATCATGAAATATGCGTCATTTACTGGATTAACGGATTCCCTACGGTCCTGCTTATAACGCCATACAAATATCGCACGAAGCGCATTAAGCCGTGTTGAATAATCGAAGCGTGGGCCCGCCAGTGCCGCGGGTGCGATTAGAGCATGTCAAGAACGGAATCCAAAAGTGCAAGTTGATTTTCGACACCGTCGTCCCAGGCCGCGCTCTCGATGAGCAAATCCGTGAAGTCCTCCTCGCTTATGTTTACCTGCGCACGAAAGGAAGCAGACAGTTGTTTTTATTCATATATAAATGTATATAATCGACGAGGAGGGCTTTATATTGGTATAATCGTTTACCGCATTAAAGACCCAAACAGCGTCGAGATATTATTTGAGATTAAATTTTTCTTTATTTTTCATCAATTAATTTACACGGGCAAAAGCATTAATTATTATGAAATAATTCAGTTGAGAAAAATCTAACGAACTTGCTCGGATTTTCGCACTTAAAGTGGCTCTGTCGCTGGGCGAAATCCATCGAAATTGAACAATAAGGGTGTAAAAGAAACTTTCTCAATATTAATAAAATGCATTAGAATCATAGAATTAATAAACGAGCGAAATGGCACTTGTAAAACGTGAAATTTGATCCTTTTTGCACGTTACCTTATATAGAAACTTTTCTAAATAATGTATTGTCAAAATTCATCGTATTGTTTAAAATAAAAAAAAAAAAAACAAAAAATAAAAGTTTAATATTTCTACCAGATTCGAAGAAAAAAAAATATTGACCAGACTAATTTAGGAGAATTTGAATTATGTCAAGTATCTTAATTGACAAAATTAATATTGCAATTTATTCAATAAGTGTATTAATACGTAATTTATTCGAAACTTTTCATACTATAAACACGTTAAATAAACAAAATAGTTTTAATCTGATTTAGCTATAGACGTTTAAATACAAAGCGATCAATATTTAACAGAACATTTAAGATAAGGGCACTTTTTGAAAAAGTCCTCTAAGACTGTATCAGTATTATAGCAACTGCTTAGTTAGACATTTTTGAAACTTTGCCAAATTAAAGATAATATTAAAATAAAACGTATGTGCAAAATCTGTAATTCTTGCGGATTGCCTTCAAGATATTCTATATATAATTAAATACTAATATTGTTATACACGGGCTTTTATGGGAATTCCTGAAATTTGACTAATTTAGTAAAAGAATACACCGTTGGACTGTCATATTGTCAATATTGTTCACAATTGGGACACTATAGTAGATATATATTTTACGAAACTTTGTGTATTTATATTTTTATCCATTTCATATTATATATAATATTGAATAAATTGAATAAAAAATAGTAGTATGAGCAAGTCTTTTAAGCTTTTTAATTACTGCTTTTTAATCAACGTTAATGGTGTATTATTAATATCGCATTTCAACACTTGTTCCATTAAATTAATGTGCGAAGAGCAATACATTGTATTCTCGAAATAACTTTATCCAGCGCGACTAATTATAATTGATCGACGAATCTTATAGTATATATCGTGATAAATCGAGAAGACAGGCGGAAATTTTCATTGGTTCCTGTAAAAATTAGAAGACCACGGGTAGAGGATACGTTGTGCTTTTTTCTACAAACCCCTTTTTTGCCGATTTTCAGAGGAATCTCCGGTTTTTTTTTTTGAGGTCAGAGCCTCATAAACCCACTGTTATATCCGAAAACCCCCGCAGTCATCTCCTTGATACTAAAACTCTGCGGGCCGCGATTGGCCGATAAATATGCACACCGATCGATCCCAAGCACGGATATTGTCAGGCTGACGGTATCGCTGTTTCGAAAGAAAATGCTCGATAACGCGCCTATGGGGATAAAGAGAGCGACGAAGGCGTGCGCGTGTGTGTAACCGACCTGCGTGGACTCCGGGACCTCCGGCAGGCTGTCGGGTATTGGCGGCGACACGCTGCTCGGCGGCGTCTCGTACAGCACGAGGCACTTGGGCCCCGTCGTGGGCCCCAGGATCTTGTCCAGGGCGCTCGTCGCCTCCTGGGCCGGCCTCGCCTTTTTCGCCGCAGCCGCAGCGGCCGCCGCCGCGGTCGCTGCCTCGATCATCTCCGTGATCACGGCCGAGCGCTTGCGGGTGACCTTCGCGCCGCGCACGGAGGCGCCGCGCCGCCTCGTTGACCGGCCCTCCTCCAGCCGCTCCAAGTCGAGCCTCCAGAAGCCGCCCTTGCCGGGCTCGCCCTTCGACCTCGGCACCTTCACGAAGCACTTGTTCAGCGAGAGATTGTGGCGGATCGAGTTCTGAAATTGAGACGTTTGTCGTTTGTAAAAAAAAAAAAAAGAATCTTATGCTCCTTATAAATAAAAGATACATATAAAATAGAATCCTATGGTTCTTAAATCGATGGGGCAAACTTTTATTCTCAATTAATATTGATAAATTGTAAAATCTTTCGAATTTAAGTAAGAACATTTTATAAAGAAATTTAAGTAAATAGTAAAAAGATAACATTTCGTTCTAGGCTACCCATTGGACTCATGGATTGGTGGGTAACCTATTCCTAGACGCGCAAAACTGTAAAAGAAATGTTGACTATACTTGTAATTGAAGCCTAACTACTTTACATATGGATTAAAGTTTTTGAATGAAAATATATGGATTTCAAATAACAGTGGTTCTTTATTGATATCTGTAATTATATCAATGATATCAGTAATTGTATAATAAATCGGTTATCCCAATGTCCTGTTATCTTGATAAGTTTTTATAACACTGTAAATTTTTACTTATACCTATTCATATGCTAATTAATGAAAATGAAGATAAAGAATCTTAAATCTTGTATCTTAAATATAAGCTAAATTATTATGAAAAAAATTAGTTTTCTTACTTTTTATTTTTCCAAAATTATTATCTTGTGCCATTCATTAGAGTCAATTACAATTTAGCCTATATTTAAAATACAATACTTGAGATTGCATACCTCTCATTTGCATTATAGAACACGTTTTAAGAATGTTTCTAGCTATGTGTTTCTACTATGAATTATAATTATGATTTGCGGTTTACAAGCCGCCCGCGACCTAGGATTACGTACTATATATACAGCTTTTTTATCTCACCTGCCAAGCTGGATCCGCTAATTGGTAATACATGAAATTTTCCCTTATCCAACTGTATATGTTGGATAGCGTCACTCTATTATTGTTGGCTCGCATGGCCAAACATATTAGTGTTGCATAGGAATAGGGTGGCTTTTTGGCAGCATCCGTCATGTACTTTTCACCGTTTTCAGCTAAATCTGAAGACGGAAAATTAATTATTATTATTATTATATATATTTGAACTATATTTTTTCTATATAATTAATTGAAAACCCGCTATATACTTGGTGAAACATGTTTTAATAATATAAGGTAAATTATAAATGAAAACACTTGGATAGTTTCACAATTTTAAGAATATTTATTCTGACAACATTGTTTCAGCTATGATGCCATTATCAAAGATCTTTGTATCGATTATACTTTGTATCGATCTTTGATAATGGCATCATAGCTGAAACAGCTTTGTTAGAATAAATATTCTTAAAATTGTGAAACTATCCAAGTATTTTCATTTTTTAATTTACCTTATATATTTTTTTGTTACAATATATAGTATAGATATCTAGGAGTATTATGTAAAATAAGATGAGAAGATTCAAATAATTAATAATTATGCTTTTCTTAAATATATATTTGTTATGTTCAATCCATGATAAAATAGCTTCTTATTGAAGAAATAACAGAGAAGTTATCTGGTGGATAACTTGCAACTCTAACAATTTATTCATCATCAAGATATTTGATATTTTTAATCGGAATTGTTGTCTGGATTTAACTTTTTATTGATAAAAATTATCACTGCAAATATAAGTAAGATGAAAGCGAATCATAGGCACCTCCAAACTTTACCAAAAGTTTTCTGACTTGGCTAAATAAATATGCGTGAATAAAATTCTCGCTCGCATAGGTAACTTATTTGTACAGCAACTTTGGGCCAAGTCTCGTGTTAATTTTTTAACTTTTAGCAATGTTTGGAAACTTGTAGCAAAGTCTATCCACGTTGTGGCCTACATTCATGTACTCATCAGGTTAGGATTTTTGATAACTTTGAGTTAATTCTGAAAGATGCTATACAGACTTCGCTGGAAAATTTCAAATTTTACTGTAACTTGCCAGATTGTTCTAAAAGTTGCTAGCCTTGGTTAACATTTTCAAAAAATTAATAATATATTATAAGCACGTGCGACGAATGTTACTGCTAAACTTTGCGAGATTCAAGTTACTAGATTTTACTAAAACATTTGGTAATACAATTTTTTTCCCATAAGGCTTTATATATATTTATTAATATAGTACAAAAAGTATCACTTTTAACACTGGGATAATTCCACGTATCTTTAATATATTTTCAAATAGCTATTTCTATTTGTACGTCTTGTCAAGAAGATTATGCTTCGAGTTAAAAGTGTCTTCTCTGTGAAATTATCCATGTGTTATCAATTTAGGGCTTAATCAATAGCAAAGTCTTAGTATTACCCGGTCTCGCATCGTAATTTCAGAACAATTAGACAAGATCGTATAAAAAAGTTTCAAAACCAAGACCAAAACCTGAGTCACAAGAATGTTGGTCTTTGTAAGATTTTTTAACTATTGGTATTGTAACGATCTTTATATTGGCTGCATTGTATTATTTAAAATCTCTTATGCATTCGAAGCTTAAATGTTATTGAAATATTCAAGATTATTGCAAATAAAATCATTATCATCGTCATGAAAAATGTTTTTGTTATTTATTTTTATAATTATTTAAAATATGTGTGCACTCTGAATTTTACTTATTAATCTACAGATTATGACAAGCACATGCTATTTAAAAAATTACTACTGAGAGAACGCCCAATTGCTTTGTTTGAATTTGTTTAAAAATTGAAATTTTTGAATATTGTTTATTCCATCTAATTTAATGGATTAAGGAATTTTGATTACGTATGATCATTTTATTGTAAAATATATTGGCGACAATGATTACGTAGGTTCCTCCCAAATGAATTTTTTCAAGCCAAAGCATCATGTTATTAAAGTCTAGTTGTTGATTACAAGATGAATCCATTTATTTCTAATCATTTCGCCATATAATTGTAATAATCTTGGTGTGTAAAACTATTATTTGTTAAAATATTTTCTTGGTCTTGTAACTGTTTAAATTAATAGATATTGTTATCGATCTTACAGTCTTTATACTATAATATATTAAACTAAAATAATGACAGTCAGACTGTCCTTGTTTATTATCAACCCTGAAAAATCTGAAATAACACTTATTATTAAAAATAAATTAGATTTACAATTAAAAATAATAAAGATAAAATAATAGTAAAATAAAATAAAATAATAAAAATAATAAACTATATTCGATGTTAGTGAAGGACAACCTGACTGCCCCCACCACTTTAAATGCAACTTCTCCTTTGGTGTTCCACGTTTCGAAACACTATGGCTCATTCTCCGGAACTAAACAGGTTTAGTGCTAAGAAAAATTTAATTAATCTTCAGGAACTAAAACGTTTAATTTCTGAGGATGAATCGTAGTGTTTCGAATCGTCGGACACCAAAGGAGAAGTTAAATTTAAGGTGGTGGGGGCAGTCATGTTGTCCTTCACTAACACAGAATAGAGTTTATTATTTTTATTATTTTTAGTTTTTAATCTAATTTAATTTTTTTTAGTAGTAATTTCTATTGCAGATTCTTCGGGGGGGGGCGGGGTGATCATAAACAAGGACACTCTGACTCTCATTATTTTAGTTTAATATATTATAGTATAAAGACTGTAAGACCGATAAAAATATTTAATAATTTAATTCAAAACAGCCGACATAAGTACAATTTTTAATTTTAATTGCAATTCTTTGTTAACTATTTTAAGTAAATATTAGCAAAATTTTCAAAATTAAAATAAATACTTTTTATCAATACCAAGACAACGTCAAGACAATACTTTACTAGACAATACTTTTTCGCTACCAAGACCATGTTCATCACTCAAACCTCGTCTGGTTTTGGTATTGGTACTGTATTACTTATTGCTAATACTTTTCACCAAGCCTATAGTGATTATACCATATTAAGTTAATTCTATAAATTTAACTTGTACAACTCCCAACAGCTCTGTTCCCACCCCCCCCCCCTTTCGAAATTTCGTCGAACAACGAGGTTCGCTAAACACACCGCGCATACGCACCCAATTGCGCCTTGCTCAGCGGCGACATCTTCTTCGGGGGCGGCGGACGGGCCGGCTGACGCACGTACAGCCGCGGCGCCGGCGAGCACGGCGGCGTCGGCAGGCCCGAGGCGCTCGTGATGTCGAGGGACTGCAGCCAGGACAGGCTGGTCAGCTCGGCCTCGACCCCGTAATCCTCGACCCCCGTCGCGTCGGGGGTAACGGCCGCGGACGCGGCGGCGGCGGCGCGCCGCCGCCGCCGCCTCCTCCTCCGAGCGCTCGAGCCGCTCCTGCTCGGCGCGCGCCCTCTCCGCCGCCTCGTCCTCCTCGTCCATCTGCCTCTGGAGCTCAGCCGCTGCGGCCTCGGCCGCGGCCGCGCTGGCGGCTGCGGCTGCGGCTGCGGCGGCCGCTGCGGTTCCGTGCCTCGTTCTCGCCATCTCTCATGACCCGCGAGCTCGCGCGGGCCCGCCTTTCGCGCCTGTGCGTGGTATCTGCGAGAAACAGAAACGGGAGAGAAAAAACAATGAAAAATTATAATTAACAACGGGGACGCATGGGGGAGGGGGGAGGGTCGGGCTCTCGGGTTCTTTCACGCGATATTTATTCTCCGAATAGGTATTTTTACGTATAACTGATAGATTATGAGTGGACGAGTATACCTGCGACCCTGTACACATATAATACACACATATTATAATACCCTGCACACCCGCGAGATTTTGGTGCGATCGCGTGCTAAGTCTAATCTGACTTGTTGCTATTATTATTGTTCAAATTTGTTGTTTAAGGTTTGTTGCACACGAACTCGTTTATTGAGTTGACGTAATTGCGCGAGTGGACGAAATAAAATTTACCTCTTTTTTTTTTTAAACTGCGGTCAATCTTTTTTTAATCGATTTTTTTTCTAGAGTAGTTATAAATGTTAGGGACGATTATATATAATTTGTTCTTTAGCTCGTGTAACATACTGTTCAAATCTGTGGTATATCGTTAGAATTTTCTAGCATTTTATTATCTACTGAAAAGAAAATGCAGCTGTTATCAAGTAAATATTTTATTGAATTGTGTAAGTATAATTAAATAATCTTTTCAACGAATAAAGTATTTATTTGTCGGAACAATATTTCACTGAAATTAAACAAAGTCATCTTAAGTTTCATAGCGAATCTTTACTCTTTACAATTAACTCGATAACAGAAAATATTTTCTTCAATTTCTAGAAATGTCGAAGAGTCTTACGTTTTAAAGAGCTCCACTCATGCGACACTATATTGTTACCCAACTATATCCTTAAAATTGCGAATCCAAAGGGACTTTTCGAAGATGCCCGACAAAAGCGACGGGACACGTTCTCCAACGCACTTATAGAAGCTGACACCGTATAATATTCGATCCTCCGAATTGGAACACTGACGCACGGTCCTTCAGTCGCTCTGCCATTTTCTACATACCTCGAGGAATGACTTTTCACGCCAAAAAACGAAAAACAGCCTTTCTCAACTTTTCGAATCCACCTCACGTGTATTATAGTTTCTTAACTGAAAATCAGATAATCTCTATAGATGGATAGTCGTACACTTTTGCCTATGTGCGCGAACTTAGACTGTCGTAATTTGGAAAACGAAGACAAAAAAAAAAAAAAAAAAAAAAAATTAAAATAAGTAAAAACCAAAAACTACATCCATCCGATCGCATAGACCGCGCAAAAATACGACGCGTCCCGACGTTTCGCCGCGACCTCCTCCGAGAACCGAATAGCGCGCGTACGCAAACGTATATGGACACGATTTTTTTTCTCCCCTCCCCCGCCCCTTAATCCTCGGGCGAACGACTGAGCGGAGGCGCGTCGAGAGGGTCGTAAGGTTGGGGTGGGGGTTTAGGCGAGCCTCGGCCGCGCTCGGCGACCGACTGTCGCGGAGCTGGCCAAAGTGGCACTGGGGGGGGGGGGGCGGCGAGCCATCGGCGACGTGGACAGGTGCTGCTGCCGCTACCGCGCGCGCAGGTGGACCGGTATAATACTCGCCGCGGACTGACGCAGAGGCAGCCGGGCATCCCGAACGCTGACTCTCGCCTCTCTTATCGTCATATACATCGACTGCATCGACTTTCCCATTTTACCGGCTTATTCGGCTTCTTTCCCTTTGTTGCTTTCTATTGTTGTCAACTGCTATATTTGTGTATATATATAGCTTGACGCGCATTTGATTTGCGGAACGAGAACCATCGTTCGGTCCCATAGTTTCGAGAATTTTGCAGTTGTAGCGGGGCTTGTTATTAGCATTTGGAAATTGAAACTTGTCCGAGTTCGTCGCAAGCTTTTAGAAAACACCGTGTGATCCGAAGGATTTTTCTCGTAATATTTTATGTCGAAAGGGCGCGCGCCATCGAAACGACGTTTTCGAATTGAATTAAATATATAATGATTGCTAACTATATACTATCTATCGATCGATTTCTAATAATAAATCAAATATTCTTCGAAAACAATGTATAAAATATAAATGCCCATACGGCTGTACATATGTAATACTTTAATTTCGTTACATTTCGTAGATTTCAAAGCTGTTTCATATAAATTTATGCTTCGCATACGTATACACGTACTGAGTTACAATCAATACAAGTTTCAGGTCGGTCATTACGAATTTAATTATCAAAAGCTGACTATATCCATTGATATTAACGAACGTAGCAATTAAGAGAATAAATTAAAACCTGGGGAGATCCTCGCTTTTCTTCTTCTCATAATTGTCATATAACGTGTATAATATATATATATATATATATATATATATATATATATATATATATATATATATATAAACATACATGGACAATAATATTTTTAGAAAAAATTGCAATAGTGCGTATGGTAATTTAATCGTAGGTTATAAATTTAAGAAGCGAGCGTTTGCAAAATTTCATAGTAAAATTCTAGTAATCTTTTGCAACTTGTAATTGAATTACATAGTACTATATTACAATATTTACAAGCAAAATTTTGCTTCGTGAGCAATGATTGTTACATGTATCAAGACTCAATCTCAATATGCTGTCTTAGATATTTTATAAGTATATATACAGTGTAGCAAATATCGTAGTTTCCCCGAATAATATAAGTAAATGACATTTTTCATGCCCTGGATATAATAATCGACTCTATGCTAAAAAAACTGTCTGTTATCAAGTAAATATTTTATTGTTTTATACCAAGTAAATTATTTTCTTAGATTAAGAAAATATCTTCTTAAATGAAGGAAGTATTTACTCGTTGCAAGAAGAGTCCATTTAAATTAAACCAACCCCGTCTTAAAGCTAGTGAATGTTTTCTGAAGTAAGACGATGATTTACTCGGTACAAATAGAAAAAATATTTACCTGATGTCAGAATGTTGTTTTTTTTTGTTTTTTTTTTTTTTTTTGTTAGTGCAAGAAAGTACCTGAAAAATTAGCGAATTTTTTCATAATATTTAAAAGTAAGAAAAACATAAACAAGGGTGAGAAGGGAGAGGAACTGTTAAATTTCGTTACGCCAGACGGTCGTGCGCCACGCGCCTCTCGTAATCCCATACGGTGCGGCTCGCGCACACGGACGCGCGCTTCATTTGGGCGCGTGCCTCTCGCCCTCTTGCCCTCTATAATATTACCTTCTCTCGCTGCCGCGTCCATCAGCCCACGGACTGGATCCGCGCGTGTCTTTCACACACACACACACACACCCAGATATATATATATATATATATATATATATATATATATATATATATGCATGCGAACGCGCACACGCATGTATAGCGCGCGTTCGTGCAACCCTCCGACAAGCCCGAGCGAGCTCGACCCCTCCGAGTTAAGCAGTCCACAAGCGCGCGCGCGCGCGCGCACACGGACGTCGGCGTCGGCGGGGTCCACTTAGCGCGGCCGGACTCGGTATTACTTCTCCCACTTTCCTCTGCTTGGAGTAAAATCGAACCGAGGGCGCCCAAGGAGGTAGAGAGAGAGAGAGAGAGAGAGAGAAAGAGAGAGAGAGAGAGAGAGAGTTCCGTTTCTCGTGTATATGCACGTAAAAAACAGGAGCATATTTATACCGGCTGGGATGGGGTAGGGGTTGAACCACTCGGTATGGAGCGAGAGGGCTCAACGGCCACCCTCCTCCTCTACCCCCCCCAGATGTTTCACGACTGGCCTTATAACTCTCGAAGAAAGCTCTATGTATATATAGCGATGTTCTTTAGAGTTGTACATTTCTATTCGCTATTCTATCCCGTATCTTACGAATTTTTCTCATATTTAAAACACATATATAAAACCTTAATTATATATATATATACTTTTTACGCTCCTCGACTAACGCATACGTTTCGCTTTCGTTTTTAGACGGAATCGACGGATCGATTTAAATCGTCCGAGTTTTAAGTAAATAATTATATATATACTCGTCATCGATTTTAAATCGACGTAACATGCGTATTCTGACCTTGCACTTTTTGTCACTTAAAGCGTTTACTAATGGAGACTATATGCACGTGAGTAATGTTATTTAAACAATTGGAAAGTGGAATTTTTTGTTTAAAATATTTTCTTTTTTCTTGAAGCATGCTTGGATCAAGTGGACGAATAACTGTTAGTCTTCGTATAACGATAATATTATATAACGATTGATAAAAGCCAGGTAAAAGTATTTATACCCGTGAATAAAGAAATATAACATCGTATCCCTTTAATAATACAATTTTTTAAATAAAAAACTGCATTATAATTTCAACTGATAATCTTAAAACAAATCCATATTAGCTATATATAAAAGGAAGGACACCTTTGTCGAAGCTAAACCTATTTTAATATGTTTGAGGTTACATATATTGAATAATTATTATCGATTAGCAACAAACCGCTATATTTACGTACTTTTATTACTTATTTGAAAAATTGCCAATTTTCGCTCTAAAAATAGTTTCGCCAAAGACTAGATAAATAATATAGACAGTCCATTTATAATAGGACTCGAATAAAGTATTAATTGATGCGCATATGCATAAGGGTCGCGAATATTGTGGTCTTATATAATAAGGTCGATACTACAAACTAAAATAAAAAGTTACATTTCATCCATATTAGATACGATCTATATTTCGTTCTCCGGATCTAGAGCGTCGCATTATGAGACATCGAGCTTCAATCGATTGTTTTACTTTTTCCAGGCAGCAATTTATGCTTTATGTATTCACTTACGCGTCTAACTAACTTTTTATAAATGTGTATATAAATATGTGTGTGTGTGCGCGCGCGCGCGTGCGTGTGTGCATGTAGATAAGTAATTGGATATATATATATATCCACGATACTATTTATTTCTGCACACTGTGTAATATAATTTTTAGAAAAAGGACAAAGGAACGATTAAGAAATCGAGTTTCTCCAATTATTCTTTCTCAAATCTAACGCTCTCTTTGCTGCGTATTTGCCTGAAATTGCCTCAAACGCATCTATATCGTGAAATGATCTTGTAAAATTACTGTAACAAGAATGTATTTGTTTTAATAAACGGGATGCGAGGAGGTTCCAAACAAATATATATATATATATATATATATATATATATATATATATATATATATATATACACATTAAAAAACGCAGATGTATATTAAACGAAAAATAGCTTTTCAACGAAGTATTCAACAGCAGGCTAGTCTTTCACGTGTACGTATTATAAGCTCGTCGTTATACATCTAAATGTGTACGTATGGAATCTACAGAAGGCGCGTTTAAGCATCCAATATCCTAAAATTATACAAACAGTTTTTCCGCAAATCATCCGACCGCGCATTTTCAAGTCGTCAAGCCCACGCGTCCCCAGAGTGCTGTATATATATATATATATATATATATATATATATATATATATATATATATATATAGAAAAATGAAGTATCCACTGGCGCGCATATGTCTGTATATGTATATACGAAACACACGCTCTTTCGTAATCATCGCCCAGGTGTTGCAGCTGCGCTAAGGGCGCTCTTTTTCTACCCAAGTCGCTTTCTCGTTCTTGTTTAGTTCTCTGCCCCTCCCCTTCCCCCTCTCACTTTCATACCGGAAACGAGGGCGTCGAACTATAGTGGCTATAGTGCCATTCCGCATATATACATATATATTCGTGTAAGTACAACGATAGAACATAATGACGCGGGGACAGGGCAAAAGATCGGCGTATATATATATAATAAATCTAAATTGTAACGGGTTATGTTTCAACACGGTTTCCAGTATTTATATCTATACTGGAGATTTGTCGAGAAGCGGAAAATCGATGGAACGCTGGACAAATTTTTATTGATTTAAATCCGTGGTGTATAAGAACGGTAAGCTTGACAGCCCAGATTTGCGTTGATGAATTCTAGAAATGCGTAGTGAAGCGGCATCATACATATATATTCAAATATTCTTGGGCGATTCTGCGGTTTGACTAGTTTCTTTTTTTTTTACGAGAATACGTATATACATCTACGTGTATATACTTTTTTTATTACCGCTAAAAATACAATTATTACGTCGTAGAACAAAGAGTACACTATATGTACGGTTAATTATACATATATGCAAGCTCTGACTAAGTAAACGAAGGCTTTAGCATATTCTCGCGACCGGTGAAGAATATATTTATAGATTTGATATATCATTGATAAGAAAGATAAATCGTTGATAGAAAATCGCTACAGATATGTCGACACTATATATAACACGATCATCATATCGTTTATTTATTTTATACACTCGACCGAGTACGTCAGAAATTGTTCATTTCTGCGGACTATTACAACTTCCCGAATGCAAGACTGGATCAATATATTATTAATATATATGTGTGTGTGTATGTGTGGTTTCATTGCAGCTAACAAAGCCCGCGATGTAAAGAATCGCACGAAAAATTGCCGATTTTCATTGATTTAACGACGCATTTACACAATAACGTATGCGTATTCCCACCCTAACGATATATATATATATATATATATATATATATATATATATATATATATACGTATAGATCAACGAACGATCTCGATGAAAAATCTATTAAAAAATTCATATTGAATTCAATTGAAATGCAATTGGAATCCAATACAAATCGCATAGACTCACACGGATTTACACGCTGAATTTTTTACTTGGAAATCCAACTGAATACTGCGGCATTTCCATTTAGATTATTCCGCAGTTCTATGCTTACATGCATGATTTATCTGGATTATCCCATTAGGTATAAAAAAAAAAAAAAAGAATTCAATGGAAATCCATATTATATCCGCTGGATTCTAGCTGGAATTACATATCGATTTCGAATGAACCTTTTTTTGCTTTACCTGCAATCTAGAATACATTTTTATCGTAGTGACATACTTTGACAAATAGGGGATTCCGATTACTTGCTTCAACAAATGAAGTTCTGGCAGTTGACATAATTACTTCAGTGTGGAAATATCGTAATTTTCTTCGCGTACCCGCGCAATATTTCAATAAATTTCACAGAATACTCTCGAACATATATGTATCTATACCTATGCTAGCATCCTTCATTCTTGTTCGGTCAATCACCCATACAGGGAAGGAAAGGTTTAATCCTGAAGTTATAAACCACCTCCACTCTTCCTTCAACCATCCCACCCCCCTCTCTCTCTCTCTCTCTCTCTCTCTCTCTCTTTCTCTCTCTCATCGCGTGGCGTCGTCACACCGCGTGGGAGGAGATGGGAGGGATAATTCGCCTGAGCAGGTGTATAGTTCGGGGTGCGCGCGCGCGCCCGTCTGCGTCCATGCAAGGGTAGTGGCGGTGGCAGCAGTAGCGTTGGCTTTCCGCGCCGCCTCTCTCTCTCTCTCTCTCTCTCTCTCTCTCTCTCTCTCCTCTCTCGCTTTCTCTCTACATTGATCGGACGGAAGCCGCGCCAATGGATGCGAGAGCCGACCCCCCGGCGGTGCGACGCGGACGCGAGCCATTCGCCCGAGACGCCGGGGCGAATGGCGTCGGTCCGCCGATGGCCCGTCCTCCTATTTATACAATAGCCCCGGGCTCGAGCGTCTTTGTATTCTTTCTTTTTTTTCTTCTTCTTTTTTGTTATAGTTCTCGTTTCCCCTTTCCCCTCGTCTTCGTCTTCGTCTTCTGCTGCTAATTATTCTTCCTTTTTCAATTACATATATATATATATATATATATATATATATATATATATAAACACACACATTAGAAAGAGAGAGAGAAAGAGGGAGAACTGAAGGAAAATCCGCACGATTATCTGTATATATATATATGCAAAGAATGCCTTTGTGCTGAGTTTGCAGCTATTCATGTATATATATATATATATATATATATATATATATATATATATATATATATCCTGTAAGTGGTTTGCTTGAGGCTTTTTGCGGTTGAACTTGTAACTTTCGTCGGTGATTTTAAAGCGCTTGCCAAGAGTTTGAGCGATTCGTCAGGTTGATAAAAATGGATATAACAAGCTGGAAGATTATATCGGAAAAAGTAATCAAACATATTTTAATCCTTTCGTATATCTAAGAATGATTGAAAATTGTAAAAATGAAATTTTGTGTTGTCTGCACTTTTGATTTTTTTTAATTATATGTTTATTATTCTTTACAATTTATTAGTGTTTACTTGTTGTTCCCGTGGTATATAAATTTCTCCAGTAGTCTTATATAATCCTTATTCTATAATCAATAAATTATTTTAAAAAATCACACTTTATCATGACTGGGAATATTTGCAGCAGATTAAAAAAAAGAGTTTAAAAGTCCGATTTCTTTTAAAATACCTAATTATGAGTGTATATAATATATTAGTTAGTTTACAAAATTACACGTATAATTATAGTATTTGTACAATAAATATACTATAATTATAGAAATGATTAGAATTACGTTGAAACGTGACAGTTAAATCAAACGTAAGGCAGTCGCACGTGGATAAGAAATGCTGTTCAAAACAAAATTGGGCGCCATGTCGGACAATACACGGCCCTATACTACTTGCTCGCCGCACTCTCCCATTTACAAAGTTTCGAAAGGTTAAAATGAACTCTGTTGCATTATTGCCGCAACTTCTCTTTTTCCCTCCCTCTTTCTCCCTCTCTCTTTCTTTCTCTCTCTCTCTCTCTCTCTCTTTCTCTCTCTCTCTCTTTCTCTCTCTCTCTTCTCTCTCTCTCTCTCTCTCTTTCCGTTTTTGTTTCTGGTGGTTACGTATTATTATGATCCAGAAAATATTCATAAAAGCTTAAATATACATATATATATATATATATATAATATAATTAAAAACCAACGAGCGTTATGACCGACTTAAATACGCATATCAGATCTGTTTCCATTTGCATAAAACCGCATAGCAGCGGAGGAGATTTCATCCATTCTGTAAAATTTAAGGTTCATGAAGACATTTGATATATTCAAGATTCATAAATATGACGGCGAATTTAATGCTGCAGATTATGAAAACATAATTGTATTGCGACGAAGATTTTAAATGATTTTTAAATGAAAAATTCTATTATTCGATGTATAAATATCAGAATTTATAAAATTTTCTGAAAAATACATGTTACTTTTCAATAAGTATGTTATATAAATAAATAACTATATATATATATATATATATATATATATATATATATATATAACTATATATATATATATGCTCTACATTTGTGTATAGTAGACTTAATTTTTCAATATAATTTAGTTAAATATTTATTAAGCAACATTATAAAAGCTTGAAATTTTGAAAAAATTCTATTTACATATAATACATTATAATTGTTTTATGTGTTATACATGAGGGCTGTGCATTTGACCAACATACCCGTAGACATTACCAAACGAATTCATATATATATATATATAGCAGAATTAACGTGTCACACTCGCTCTATTATGTTATCGAACTGCTTCTTGGTCGTATTAATACTTTATGACAGGAAATAATAATGAACGAATTCTGTATAGATAGCGCAATGAGTCTATTTATAAAATTTCAGATTTATTTAACAACGATATTCTTTTTTAATATTATTTATTTTTTTATAGATTCCCGGTACACGTACGTATGTGCATATATAAAGTTATCAGGGAGTGTACTACTAGAGTATATATAAATATATAAATAATGTCACCCCTTCCCAATGGTCACTGCAGCGAATATGTTATTAACGTTCGCCATCGTCAAAGGTGGAAGGTGAAGCTCGATCGTCACTCTCGATCAATAATTTCCAGGGAAAATTTAAGACTCTGCAGAGCTCTCCCCCATCTATATATGTATAATATTCCTGGAGTATTTATTCCTTGTCCCTTTCTATTTCTCCCTTATTTATCTTTCCCCTCTTGGCTTCTTCCCACCCATTTTCGGACCTCCGCAGCTCTCATTGGTCGCTCACTTGCTCCAATTGTCGGCTTCGATTGGGTCACCGGAGAGACGCAACGAGTTTACGCATGTTTTAATGTTCTCTCTTCTATAAATATTAGTTGATAGTTTATTTGCTTTGAGATTCATTATAACCTCGGTTTACGCAACTCTTTCTGTGCGCGTAACGTGGCCGGTACACATATAAAGGCATTTCAACTAATGAAATGCAATGCATAATATAAGAATATATTTTGCATACGTGGTAAAATTTTTATGTAACTCGGCAGTTGACTTATTCATGCCTTCTCTCTCTCTCTCTCTCTCTCTCTCTCTCTCTCTCTCTCTCTCTCTCTCTCTCACATACACACACACTATTAATATACATTTTTTGTCTTAAGACATTAAAGTTTCATTAAACTTTGTCAGTTGAATTCCTCAGGCTTTTGAATATATTTATAAATTATATTATATATACATAATGCCATTCTATAAAAAAAAATAATTACCCAAACTAAATTGTTACCAAAGTATCAATTCTTCACAATCTTAGTCTTCCGATACAGAAGGACGTATTTTAAATCTGTGCATATAATCAAAAATCTGAAAGAAATTACAAAATCAAAAGATAATCATCGCACATTTGCCTGCAGACTTAGTTGTAAAATTCAAGTGCCATACATCAATTTCCAATAAAACTTTGCATATTTATATAATAAATATCGACAAATTTCGATATTTATTTCATCAGTTCAAAGTTATATTTAATGATGAAAAACTACATACTGAAAATGTAAAAAAAATTTCGATGACAAATTCAACAAATTGTACTTTTTCCTCAAGATTGATGCGATATATTAAATTAATGACTAAAAAGAGATTTATAACAATGTTTAATTTCTGTAAACATTCAAAACCGCTCATAATGAACAAATACTTCCAAATCCAGCCTTGAAAGTAATAAAAATATGGAATATTTGAAAATAATCCCAAAGAAAGGTTTTAATTTTAGCCTCCTACCGGGAACCATCTTGGGTACAATGAGAGATAAAAACTTTTTTACCTATGTAATGGCATATTACAATTACCATTAATTTATCGTATGAATTAAGACTAGCTTGAGACAACTATACGTATATTGACGCTCACAACGAAAACTATCGCAATTCATTTCGGGCTGTAAAGTAGCGTAAAGACTGTTATATCCCTTAAGATTATCTTGGGTGTGCGTTTCATAAAGTAAACATCAATGACAAAAATAATATCTGATTTCAGTAGAACAAAGTTCGTACTAAAAATATTTGAAGAGTCTATAAGAAAAGGCAAAAATTATATAAAAGTTTTTTTTACTATTTTCACCCGTACTCTCTTGTCTTTATGACCCATTTAACGTACTTAGGGGTTTGTTACCAGAAGATAAGATTATACAGAGGCATATAAGTTATCGATCCTTCTAAAGCCATTTCCAACCAAATAAATAAAGAATAAACCTAGAAGCAATTTAAGAACTTCCGTACGTTCCCGTATTACATACTTCAACCTTCGAGGGGTAGTTTTCAACCTTTTTACAAAAAAAGGCGATTGGCCCGATAAAGATGGAACGCGCGCCGAATATTTCACCCTATATATATATATATATATATATATATATATATATATATATATATAATATACTTAATGTTCTATTTCGCTGCACTCGTGCCACCTTATATACTTCTTAGACCGGTTAAAAATCGAAAAATCCATTGCCAGCGCTGCCGCTCGCGTCGCCGCGCATTATTTGCCGCAGTTTGCGCGGGAAAAACGCAGAGGAAGACAGTTCGAGCCGCCGCCGCTCGCGGTCTGGACAGAGGCGGCTGAATGTCAGCCGGCCACGCGCGCGCCCGGTGCAGCGATGCGTGCGGACGCGTGTCTAGAATGCGCTATATATATATATATATATATATATATATATATATATATATATTACCGCTCGTAATGTACTTTCGGGGCGGCCATCTGCGTTTCTCGACGGGGTATATATATATATATATATATATATAATAGGCCGGAGGGCACGGTCCGCTCGGCAGTAGCTATGGGGAACACCGTGGGGCCCCGGTATATATCAACGTTTCTGCTTTCAAACGGCCTTGTAACGTTTTAGGGGAAATTTCGCAGACCCTCTCATTATAGATTTGCGCGTATTGTTCTAGGGCTCTCGCCGTATAGGTTGATCATCAATTGGTAATTAAACGGGGACTCGTTGACAATATTAATAATAATAATAATAATAATAATAATCATAATAATAATAATAATAATCATAATAATGATGGTGATGATGATGATGATGGTGATGATGATGATGATTAAAATGGAAGGACAGATATATTCTTATACTGCAAACAAAAAATAATTATATATCCAATCAGACAGGTTTAGTTATCGGTATTTAGTAGATATACAACTAGGATTTAATGAGTACCATCACTTATATAGTATCATTAATAACTTCGGTCAATCAATTATATAATGTTGGAATCGCAAAAGTAATTCTATAAAGAGTGAAATTAATAATTCTATTTGCAACGGCTGATGTGAATCGAACTCGTAAATATTTTTATCGGTTTTACAGTCTTTATAAAATGATATAATTATAATTAGAGAATGACGATCGGACTATCATTCTTTATCATTACCCCCGTAGAGTCTGAAATCTTCGAATCTATATGGGAATGATCATAAACCAGGACAGTCTAATATAATCATAAATATATTACATTATTTGAGAAAGACTTTAACACGAATAAAACTCTATTTAGGTAATAATTTTGGTTTAAAAAGTTTTGGCGAAGTGGCAGCTGGTTCTTTGCTAACAGAATTAATTTTGATTTTAATATTGTAGATTATATATTTCAGATTATGAACAAGAACAGCTCGATCGCCGCCATTATAATTATACCAGTTTGTTAAACAAACTGTGAAACCGATATCAAGGTTTATCAGTTTAATCAAGAATTTTTGACTGATTATTTCGTCCGAGCAAAAAAAGTCTCATAAATTTGCTGCAGAGTTTTCTGCCTGGTATTAAATCAATGTATTCTTTTTCATTTTTCTTTTTATTCCGCTGAGAGAATAATTAAATATTTTGTCGATTCATCCCCTTGAATTGAGATCGGCGACTAAAGAGAAATAAAAATTATTGATCGATTATATGGCTAACGCTTCGTCAATACCGCGACAAGACGATATTTCATAAAATATTATATTGGTTGCGGAAAAGTGTTGTCAATTAAAGAATTTTATTATATAGTCTCGTACGAGTCTTGGGCTTGTCCTCGCGCTTTTAAGAAAGTATTGCTTTTAATTTGGACAATTGAGCAATTATTTCTCAAAATAGAATGAAAACATTCGAAAGAGCAAGAGTATGTTTTAGTGAATAATAGCTTTACATACCGTAATACATTGAACGAAATAACCAAATTCAAAAATATTACGTCAAAAAGTAAATAAAATGAAAAGTATAAAATTAATATTATTATATTAAACTCGTACATTATTGATTTTTCATATACTCTTCATAGATCCTGATAATTTTAGACGTAGAATCTAAAAATAATTAAAATTAAACGTCATATAACTGGATTTTAGCTTTGTCCTTATAAGCCACGGGTCTTATGACAATTTTATAAGCAATTTTTCATATATTTATAGAAGAACTATGATGTTTTTTATTTTACGTCATATTATCATTTTCATTTTAAGCAATTCGAAAAATCAACATTACTATTAGGTCAAGTAATTACTGGCTATTTGGGCTCAGCTATTACAAATTAAATATTTTAAGTAATTGTAAAGGTATATATATATATATATATATATATATATATATATATATATATATATAAATGATGATTTATATACGATTTATAATGATCTTTAACGTTTAAATAGCAGATAATAGTTGTTTATATAATAAACTAGTTTATATACTGCATTACAGGTTTCAAATAATATAGTATAACCACAACCAAGATTCTTACAATGCTGAGAAACGAAGTCTTGCCAAGGCCGATATTCCTGTATCTCTGCGGTCTTGAAATTTTTTAACACAGTCTTGTGATGGTATTGGTTTTGCATTCCCGTATGAAGGCGAACAACGCCAAGATCAGTCTTGAGTATTGGCGAAGCCCTAATCATAGCAGAGTATAGTTTAGTTACATCGCAATTTATTCGACTTATATAAATGCTCAATAATTTAATACCATGGCTATATTAATCAATGACTTATTGTTGAACTATAAATTTATCATTAACAATATCCGAACAGCAAGTTGTAAAAAGAAAGCGGTGGGGGTGACAAAAAATATATATATATTATTTCTCATCATTTGCGCTGCGGGGGAGAGGGTGGGAGAGAAGTACAACGACAACAGTAACGACTACGTAGGGGGTAAACGCGGCACCAGCAGTTATATATTCAAATGGAGAGGGAAGCAGGGACGAGCGAGTGGCCTATAATACACCGGCAGCGGCAGAGCGGCCCCAGCGCACCTGCCACCTGCGCCGCGCTCTCCCCTTGGTCGCAGGTTGCGCGCCGCGTGAGTCAACCGGCGAGCGAGCGTTGCGCGGACCGCCGCCAGCCGTCGGCTCCTCGTTTATTTTTCCGTCGTTGCCTATATATATATATATATATTTCGGAGGTATATATGGTCTTCGGAAGAACGTTTTGAGCGGGGCTTTTAATTCGGCGTTTATGATTGAGATGCTGCAACGCGATGGAGATCGTCCCTCATTTTTTAAGGGAACGCGCAACGGTCTCGCGAAATTTCGAATTCGGGGCGGATATATATATATTTGGCAATTGCTTGCTTCCTCTATAGTTTCAAAGACGTTCGCTGAGGGCCGCGATCGATGAGGTAACTAATTAAAGAGAAGCTTTATTTTTGCTTTCTTAGAAAGTGCAGATTCAACGGCAAAAAAAGGCAGGATTTTCTTTTACAACGAAACGCTCACATTCACGTAACAGTACGACGCTCCTCGTTCTCTCGACAGCTATGTATTTAAGGGGGAAAAGTTGCCTCGTCTTTATTGCTCGAGGCCGAAACGATCATTACTGTATTTATGAAATGCTGGAGTGAGACTTCACGCGCAGCGATTTATATATGAACGAAGACGGATGGGTTGTTAAGAAATGCGAATGAACTTTTTCGAAAGAGACCTCCTATTTATACGTACTCGTTCGGTCGTACATTTTTTTTCCATCGATTTTCATCGATTATATGTAGCGTTAATTTCTGGGCGGATCATTATTCCCTAATAAATTTATCGTTGAAATTGCGCATGGAATTTTTAATTTTCAATTTATCGCTTTGAAAATGTGCATGAACCGACATATTCGAAGCATTACGGGAGGCTCAATAATATTCTGCTAATTTCTGTAGTAGATGCATGAGAATAACACGAACGTTTTATTAAGGAATACTCTGCGTGATTATTGGTAAAGTCTTTTGATAGTCAAACACTGCGCTTGAGTCCAAAAAATAAATTTGGTTCAATTTTTGAAATTTGAAATATGTAAGCCAACAATAGTAATTTATTAATACATCCAAAGTATATATTGATACGTGTTCACGATCAATTGTTATTCTTCGTTAAATATATTTAGTAAATTACATTATATATATATATATATATATATATATATATATATATATATATATATATTTATTTCTTTATATTTATATGTATCGATGATTTTTTACACCTTTGCAGAAAAACACGCTTCGATGGACAATAAATTTACTCCTATTTGATACTCCTATGATTTTTTTTTTTTAATTACCCATATATTGAAGTGTATACGAGAGCTTGCCAGCCACAAATTACTACTAATACAAATAGACGCTAATGAAAATGCAAGTGTGTCAAGTGAAACATTTGGCGATTCTTCGCGGTAAAGTAAAGAGAGAAGTGAGGAGCGTCGCAAGTCGTCATCGTTCTCGAAGGTCGTACCTACTGCATATATCTCGATATATATTCTAAGTACGTCCAGTCTGCGAAAAAAGGCGAACTAACGATCGTGGCCCGCGGCAAGATGTCGAAGGAGGTTCCGTCCGCTATATGTATACGATATATATGAAACAACTCTCTATGTATTAATATATCTAGGGACATATATGTAGTTCGTATCTATTTGACTGACCGAGGACGCATCGCATCTTCAGGTCTATTTATATATATATATATATATATATATATATATATATATATATATATATATACAGGGTGTTTTAAATATAATTGTTCACATTTGTTGATCGGTAATAAGCAGGGGTAGTAATAAGCAAGTAATCTTCATCAGCCAATGGAGATTGAGAAGGATTTGAGAGGATTGAGTGGCTGGAGTCCTTGAGTGTAAAAACGGGAGAGTCTCGTCGACTGTGACGGAAAAAATACTTAAGCTGTTTTCTACTTGAAGATGAATTTACGAGCACGCTCGTAATTGTATGACTATAAATCTATAGACGACAACTCGCATATATGCTTTTCATATATATATATATATTCTTTGAAAATTTCGATCCAAAATAACGATATCTGTACGTAGAAGCAACTATTGATTGTGATTGCGGTGGTCGTTCGACTCTTTCATCATCAATATCGGTGCCCCTCCAGATCAACATTGGCGCTTATAGCGGAAAAACTATTTGCAACATTACCTAATCCCATATACAACGTTTGCGTAAATGACCCCCCCCCTCTCTATATACTTATTACCGGTGCGATAAATAGCATTTGGGACACCCTGTATAAGCGTCGGGTCGTATACCGCGGCATAAAAATATAGATGGACACACGTACGTGCACAATCCCGCGGACTTATACCGGCAGGTACATATAGACAGCAAACTAACGGCGCAGTCGACTCGCATAAAATATTCAAGGGAATTGATCCTCAGTGCGCACACGCGGTGTCGTGGCCGATGGCCACTACTGGCTATACGTATATATATATATATATATATATATATATATATATATATATATATATATATAATATGTAGCTATGTGCGCACTAACGTTCAACCCTGACGCCAAAACCGGGCCCCCTGCGTTCGAGCTTCATGTATAATACCTTAGTGCCGAGACTCGTCGGCGTTTTTCTTAGACTTATATATATATATATATATATATATATATATATATATATATATATATATATATATATATATAGATACATACATACATACAGTGATTGCTCTATTTATTCTCACTTTTTCTTACATAATATTCTTCATTCTAAAGAATGAGAAGGCTTGCTATAAGAGATTGTATATAAACACTTGCATGGAATTCAGCAAAATTTAAAAAATTTACAGTAACTTATCATAATTGCACAGCAAAGCAAATCGTTTGTTTATGATTTCGTTTAAACTTATCAGGAATTACGTTTTTCAACTTTTTTATGCTCGTTAAATATTGATAAAACGCGCTTACGCATTAAGATGTATGTAATGCGCATATTAAAAGTTAATTAACTTATTTTTATGATGGTGTGTGTGTGTTTGTTCGCGCGCGCACGCGTGTGCGTGTGAATTAATTCATATGCATTTAGTTACAAAATTAGAATATAAGAATACTGAATTGAAAATAATCAGTATTCAACAGTCAACATAATTCTAACAGAAATTAAAAATGATTAATAACACTTCATATAATTCTATGTAGTTTTTTTAAAGTAAAAATTATTTTATATGTGTGTGTGTAATTCTGTGCTAAGAAAATACAGTATCTATCCGAATAATTGTTATAGCAGACTAGCAATATTGAAAACTGCTAGAAAACTGCTGTTTAATAATTTTATCCATTTTTATTATCATGGTTTAACACCACTAACTATAATCAGTTGAAGAAATTGATTCTAATATTGGATGAC
The DNA here is from genome assembly GCA_018907035.1 of Sycobia sp. Sy_11. Classification (NCBI taxonomy): domain Eukaryota; kingdom Metazoa; phylum Arthropoda; class Insecta; order Hymenoptera; family Epichrysomallidae; genus Sycobia; species Sycobia sp. Sy_11. The sequence goes on from JACCIC010000230.1 coordinate 316,804, forward strand.
TTTTTCTATTGCTATGTATTGAAAAAAAGTTAGATGATCAAATTGAGATGATTTAGCATATACTAAATTTTAATTCTATAAATAAACTAGTATACAGATAGTATACAAACATTTTATAGTTGTAGTAAGTAAAACAAATGTTTTAAAACTAAGCTCATTTCGCTCTATAAAAGTTGAATTTGATGTAATAAAGTACTCATAGGTCTATGTTGAATTACAATAAAAAAATTAATAAATGTAGTTTTATCATGTATTTGTTATATAGTTTTTAAAATTATGTAAAGGTTAATTATAAATTCTTATTGCACAATTGTTAAAATGATAAGAATAATGTATATAGTATTTTAATCACAGAAAAAATCAAATACACATAGACATTGTACATTCGTAACCAGAATTTTTCTGTTCTAATATATTGCCTTAGTTATTACGGGACAATTCAGTATAATAATAATTTGCATCTATCTCGATAGTGCATTGAGAAAGACTCACCTCTATATTTTATGTAAACGGCACTCGCTGCAAAAGTTCTTCCCTCAGCTTCAGCGTCTCCTCGCCTCGCCGATCATCGCTTACAATTTTTGCCCCGTCGCAATGGCATAAGAGTAATATTCAAGAAATCGTTGACCTCCCCCCGATCCTCCGCAGTGCTGCTCGCTGCCGCGATTACGGCGCAAACTTCCACGTAAGCGAATGAAAAAAAAATAAAATAAAAATAAGAAAAAAGAGAGGAAAACAGCCGATTATGTAGGACAAAGGGATTGCGCTTATATTTTAACGACTTGATGGTTTCGCGTGGGTGTACGTCGCGATAAAGCGCAATCTTTTGCAAGAGCGACCGTGTACAAAAGGGAGCCGCAGCCTTGTGTATAACTAGTGAAGACCTTTTCTCGCCCCCTTAAAATCTGAATTTTCGCCGTATTAACGATCCTGCTCGGTCCCCGCGAATAATCTTGCGAATTCGCGACGATCTTAACATTGTCCAGAAGGAATGGCGAAATGCGCCCGAAAGGAGAATGTGTATAAAATTCTATAGCGATACGAACGGTTCCCTTCTCTCCCTATCTCTCTTTCTCAGTATATATATATATACATCTATATCTAGCGCGGCTTTGGCGAACGTTCGCCACCGCCGGGAGGACGATCAACAATGCCCAGGCGGGTACCGCGGCCGCGCACGGTCAGCACATATCGGGGCAGTTAATATTCCACCACCCAGGGAAGTTTATATATATATATATATATATATATATATATATATATACACGACAGGGGGTGGACTGCCATGTTTTCCCTCGCGGGGGAGTCTACCTAGCAGGTGGAACGGAGACGGAGAATGCCGGTGGTGGTCATATACATGTAGGAGGTATATCGATTGGTGGTGCCGCGGGTGGGCGAGCAGTAGCCGCCGCTGATGATGGCGCTGATTCCCCGCGTCCGTAGAATACGGAAAGAGGGTGAGTACCAGAGAGAATGAGAGAAAGAGAGGGGGGAGGGAGATAGAGGAAGAGAGGAGGGGATGAAAAAGCTAGAAGGAGGAGTAAAGAAAGAGAGAGGAGGAGAAGAGAATAAGAGATAGAGAGAGAGAGAGAGAGAGAGAGAGAGAGAGAGAGAGAGAGACTCAAAACCCTGTAGAATGGGGAAAGGGGCGAGTTCACATAACGGTTCAAGGATATCATGTATACACTTATGTTGTCGATTTCTCTCGCTCTCTCCTTACCTTTTTCAATAGCCTTTGTTTTTAATTATTGCGTTGTTCTGCTTTTTTCCCTAAATGGGTTTCTAGATCTTTTTTCTTCGAGAGTATATTTGATAGTGTATTATTCCTTTGAAAAACGATTACCGTACAAAATTTTTAAGCAAAACGTTCAATTTTTAATGAGTTTTTAAGACATTAAATACATTCATATACTTGTGCAATTAATCAAAAGATAAAAGTGATGTTTTGTAAAATATTTGCGAAGGAAATTTAGCTCTTGCGCATGCCGGTGACGCCATTTTATATCTATACAATTGAATACGTATATATATGTATAGCATGTGTACATATTCAACGACGTAGTCTTTAGAAACGTGTAGGTATGCTAGGCCTCCTCACCCTTTAGTCAAGAAGAACAACTATACTGAAATATTATATGAAAAAGTCATACATAAATGCACGTATTTATCATTGAATCGCATATGTATATATACTTATTAACTAACAAAAATACCATAAAGGCCCTGACCAATCCAGCGAGTAGCAAATGATTTCGTAGAAGCTTTATACGCTGTATGAACCCGTTTGATACATTAATGAAACATGGAAACTTGCTTTCACCTGATCCTAATAAATGTTATAGTACGAAATATTTTTTTTTGATATTATGTTCCTGTACAACTTTTGCATAGATGAGAAATTGCATATCAATAACGTTCATGATTTCGTTGACGAATGATTAGAATTTTGGGTATTTGTAAGACTATCATTTCTATTCAAATACATACTAACCAAGAATGTCCGGTTCGTGGAGAGTTCATGACACTCTTTTCATAAAGAAGTTATATCCGCAAAAAAACCTGTTATTAGAATATTTCTTATTATAATTTAAAACTTACATGAGGCATTGATTTACAATAAATATAAGATGAAGTATTTGCTAAAACTTCAGATAATTATGAAATATTGAAACAGCATCAGTTGTAATTTTAAAAGTTATTAAAAAAAAATGTTAGCAGATGAAGGATTCTAATAATATATTACTCTATAACTATTGTGTTACGAAGCACTTAGTATATTTTAATTCATTTAATTTATCTTAATAAATACGTAATAATTATGCTTAGAATAATGCCGATTACAGTTTCAACGTTGTAAAATTCATAGGATGTAATTGATGCTAAGGCAGTCATGGGAATTTCACTATAGCTCAGTGAACTCTATGGGCAGTGATGTGTCTTTAGTGAAAATAGAAACATGGGGATACTAATTAGATAATGACACTTTGCTACCATTTCACATGTGGAATTAGCAACCGTTTGTTTGACAGTTGAGGAAGCCGAGGAGTTGAGACTTTAAGGTAATATCTATATATGATCTCAAAATTGGTGTTTCACATAGATAAAGCATTAGATGATTGGTGGTTCATTGAGCATCAACTGATGTGGAATCCGCATGATGGTAAAACACTTAGGACTGTATAGATTCAAACATCAAAAGAGCAGGAAATTAATTGAAATTCAAAAAGAAATAGATGCGGCTCATTACATTGATCGAATTTGGTCGCTATAGGCTACTGTATCACTTCAATAAAATCGGAGTTAAGGGTGATCTCAACTGTCGATTCTTTGAAGGAATGTGAGGAATTTGTTCTCAAGTTTTCTGCGATTGCCCAACGATAGAAATCAGAAGAAATTCTCCGTCAGGGCGCCCAGTAGAGCATTAGTGATAACCAATACTGATAACAGACTTTAATTAGATTGGGCATATTAGAACTAAAGTTTTAGATATTAATCAGACTTGAGTTAATATAAATCAGATGATATAATAACTTTATTGTAACACATTACTAAAAAACCTACGGCATCATTAAGTTAGTCTGAAATTTATCTATTTTTCAAAACGCTGTAACTTTAAAAATGGGCTCTTTTTTCATTAATGCTCAAAATCTCAAATCTTTCAAATAAGTTTCATTTTTTGGGTTATTTGTAACGACAAAATTTGGATCTTCAAGTTCAAGATCATCTTTTGAATTCAAATATTTAGAAAGCTTAATGCTTTCCCTTGAATTAAAAAAACTGCTTTACGATTTTTCTTTCCAATTCTAAAGCATTTTAGAATTACAGTTTTCGAGATAATGTAAACCATATATACTGAGCATGCCTTAGAGTTATGATAAAATTTTTAGTTATTAAAAAAATTAAAAAAAAACAAAAAAAAACGATAATAATAAAAATATTTTAAATATTGAAAAAACACAAAGAACAAGCGCACACACCATTTTGAATGGAAAATAAGCGACCGCTATACTGGCAGTGACCATGCATCACGAGAGTAGCGACTGCAAAGCAACTAAAAGATAGCGAAAAGCATTCTGTATAATACGTAGAGAGTTAGATAACATCAACTTTTGATTAACAGGCATTGTTCTGTGAATCAAAATATATTAGGTTGGTTATCATTGGATTATCATCAGTTATCATTGAAAGATCACTGTCATTGGATTGCTAATGACGGGTACTCAGACGGGCTTGTGATGTCTCAATGACCACAAAATTTCACTCTCGTAGTCGCTGTTTACTGGTGAAACGGGAATGTTACAAATGTAAATATATATGTCTATGAGCTAGAAATTTATGCCAATCTTGAATGAAGAGATCACGTGGAATGAAGTGTATACAATTATCTTAAATTAAATCTTCTATGAAATGAAAAAACTAATACTTTATTAAAACTGATAAGAGAAAGTGTAGTAAAGGTTTTTGTAAGGAGGTGAATAATTATCCATAGAGAATGCCGTATGTAATGGTCATGTGTAAGATCACATCCAAGATTTTTAATACACCGTCTAGCCTATTCTTCAAATCAATATTTCGTCATTTATATCCAGAACATTTAGAAAGATCTACTAGCAGTAGTTTTCATATAACGACAGTAGATGATGCTTCCACAAACCAAGTTTGAATGGTATTCGGGAATTAGCCATGAAAATATCTGTACTAAATCTTTCTTATTTCTTTGAGAAACTGTTCAGTTCTTGTAGTAAAGAAGTAATTGTTCCGACAGAATCAAAAGAATAAAATCGATTATTCATGATCCATCCGCATACCGACCTCCTTGTCTACTCCAGATTATTGGGTAAATGTTTGAGAGGATTATATGCACTAAGCTAGATGTTGTCATAGATAGATCGGTTGGCTTAGTTGAAAATTAGTTTACTATACATAAAGACGCACACTGATCGACGCTATTGACAAAATAATGAATATCGCCGTTAATGAATTACAAGGAAATCAATGAACTAAACGCATGTGTGCTGTTACTATTATGGACATTAAAATGTATTTAAATCGAACAGATCGATCGATATTATACGGAAACAAAAAGAGCATGGAATGCAACTATTTTCAGAAGAATTGCATTCAGATATATGTCTGTTATTAGACCTTTACTTTGGAATATAAAATACGATGGTTTCTTCAAGCAGCAGGTTCTAAACGCAATATTAATGATAGCATAGGCAAATAATATAACCTTAATTGTCACAGATAAAAATCTAAACGAAATTTCGTATTAGAAAGGTGATTAAATAGATCTAATTTCTAACTGGCTAAGCAAGAGGGATTTTTAATTAGTTGTAGAGAAAACTAAAATGGTTATTATTTTTCTAACAAAAAAGAGGATCTGCTACCTTCACCGTAGAAGTCGCTAAGATAAGTTCGATGAGCAAAATCAAGTCTCTTAGCAATACGCTAGACACTTGTTTATCACAGAAGAACAGCTTTAGAACATTGGGCTGCAGGTCTAAAAATTATGCTTTAATTTGATGACAAATATAGCTAGATAACAATCTCAAATGATAAATAGTGTTAAAAGAATTAGTGGCATAATGTTCTAAACAGGGGTGCTCAAATAATCTAAACATAGTCTTCTTTTATCGGTGGTGACTTCAATAGTACTTTACAGAGCTTTAAACTGACTAATGCCATATTGGAAAATAGTAATTAATGTGCTGTTTGTCTGCGTTTCAGTCGTATAACTAAAATTAGACTGGCTTCTGCACACTTCACCATATTCAATATTATATGTAATACTAATATAATAGAAGATGTAGGATGTAACTACTAAAAATGATTGGACAGAATTATAGAAACATGGAAACGAAGATGGAACGCAATAATGGAGAGTAGGTAGGTGGCTCACCTTATCACACACTCGAATACGTTTGAATGGACGGAACAGCAACACCGATTCATTAACTTCCACTTTGTATACTTGAAAATTGTTTTGGAAGTTGAATACTTCCAAAAACAGACGGTCCGTTTCATGAATGATATTGGTAAAAAAAGGTTTTTAAGCAATATTCTACATATATAGGTACTGGTAATATTTGTGCAAGGTTTCGTAGAATATTGCGTTTTCATATTTTAAATTTTAAAGGTATTAAGTATATGTTCTGTAAAACTCTGGCAAAGTTTATATGCACACGTTCGTTTTAGGCTCATATAAAGATCATACTGTAATCTTATGATAGCTGTTTTAAAATATATACTACAAGAATATTTAAATAACAAGTTCATCTAAAACTGCAGTTAAAGTTTTCCATAAGATTTCATGGAATCTTTTGTGAAAGTTTACTAAAAATTGCTAACATTATTAGCTTGACATACGTATGCTACATTTTAATTTTTCGAAAAGCGTACTAGCCTCTTTCATCGAAAATTCCAGTAGTGCAAGAACATCATTCCAATGATTTGATCCCGTAATATAGATGCTCGTATATCTATTTTTGAATAATTTAAATTTTCAAAGGGATATTTTTCTTATACAATTTCTATAGTCATTAATACCAGATATAAATTTTTAAAACTTTGTAAATATTTAGAACAATATCCCACAGCTCCGTTTCAATAACAGTAATTTGTACATTCTATAGCTTTAAAACACATTTTTAATTTCTTTTTTATTCTCATCATTATCAATAATGAAATCTTTTATAAATTCTTTAAAATGCATCATTTACTTCCTTTTGAAGATTACTTTTATTAAGCTTGATCATTTTAGATGAATCTTCTTCACAAGATAAATTAGGGTGAGCTTTCTTAAAAAAACAAAATAATTACCTTCCATTTTTTCATAGACAGCGATTATTTGTGCCAACCGTGCTCCAATATTAACAATTATCAGAAACTCAGAATTCAACTCCAAATTTTTAAAAAATATAATTCACTGTACAAGTCTCACCTGTTCAATAATCAAGCAGATTAAGAAGTACATTTTTCTATAGAAATAAACTTTTTTGTCGTTGTTCATGTGCATATTTTTTGCAAGTAGATATTTGCTTTCCTAAAAGCTTATAACTATCAAAATGTATGAGTTATCGACACTAAATAATTTTAAATATATTAAAAGTCCATTATTAAATTATAAATGGAAAGTTTGCTTAGTTTGAACATATAATTCTATTAATTATATTATAATTAATTTATTGCTGCTGACGGTTTTCCGCGTGCTTTCACTTTTTCTGATAAAGGTTGTTTAAACTAATGTATGATAAAAGATATTAAAAAATCTTGTCTTTGATCAGTGGGATGTTATATATAGGTAGTGCCTGGTCTAACTATCCCTTGAATCTGGCATTGCTACAATAAACCCTTAGTGGGCGTAAATTACATTTGCTTCTTTCTAAATTTGCTAAATAAATAATTGGCATCTAAAGCATCTAATTCATTGACGTGCACATTGATATACATAAATAATTTTTGTCGTAACGTGTTGTAGAATTGACAACCGTAAATAGTAATCATTTCTTGGTCTTTTCTTATATAGCTGTTGAAGATAATTGTTAAAAATATAGTATGAATAAATTTAAAGCAGATAAAATAAAAATTTTATTAAATTTATCAAATAAATTCATAATAATATAATAAATTACTCTACTATTAAAATATCGGAACCGGAGCGGCTCGAAACATCAAAGTTTGCAAATTTCGAAGGTTTTGGTGAAGGGAACAGTCAAGTTGTCCTTTACTAACAAAATTAATTTTCATTATTATAAATCAGATTCTATGAGGGAAGCGGGGGGGGGGGTAATTATAAACAAAGATAGTCTGATTATCAATACAATTATATTATGAAAAAGATTGTACGATCGAAAAAAATATTTATCAGTTCACTGCATTCAATTCTCCAACTTTTTTATGGTTAGTGTTATTTTAAGGATTGATTCATTGTTGTATTGACAAAAAATAGGTCTATTATATTTAATCGAAATTATATTAAATAAGGAAATAGTTACTACATTAGAATCATTTGAATCGTTGAAGCTACGTGAATATAAACCAAAAATGTACCTATTTGTGAAAAGAAAATATTATGATACCTGTGTTTTTTATCAAATATTACTACCAAAAATTGGCAGTTGAATATTTGTGATAAGAATTTCGGATATTGCTTATTAATAAAATAATGTATTATATTTTTGATTTTGAGAAATCTACCATGGAATCAGAAACGTATACACATTTGCCGAGTTCAATTACGAAAAAATGCGATAAAGTACTTTATGAGAAATGTTTCTCAAAATTATCATTAAATTTTAGCTTTATTAGTATATCATTCACGATTTCTTATATTTCTGCTCGTATATAATTATAGTATATAAATAAAAAATAAGAAACGCTCAACATTCGGCTACATGGCCCCTCGGAGATACCTTAATTGATAATGGAATACGGATGTGCATCAGCAAGCGAAACTTATATTAATAATATAAATTTAATATACTGTTTAATTAATTCATTAAATAGTAAACTTAAATTCTTGCATTTATTAATTTTATCTAAATAATTTGTCACAAATAACCATTAGTAATCTATTTGAACTTAATTGATGTTAACATTTTATTTAAAATAAATACTTTCATATAAGTACACTTTGTGAATTTTTTGCCATTTTGATAAAAAAAAAAAAAATAAATACATAAATTAATACAAACTAAACCCATATAAAAATAAAATACTAATAAACATGTTATTTGATTTCAATTCTATGGATCTATATTAATCAGACGGAAATCCTAAAAACTTTACAAATATTATTGTAATTGGTAAATGCTTTTTTTATTTACAATATGTTAAAATTAGACATGGATATACTATTCACAGTTTAGGAACAGATTGATTAAAAATTCATAAATATTATGTTTGAAAACTGTACACTGGTGTGTCTATTTTCATGCGACAGCTATACACCCACAAATCTCAGTTTTCATATTGCGTAATTCACGTGTCACAGCTTTACGTTAAACTTTTACTGCCCTTATTTATATAGGTGAATTATTGAAAAATATAAAAATTTATTTTTAAGCTGATATTTATCACAATTACAAAAACAAGGAAGGGCAAATTAAAATAACAAATAAATTAGATGCAAAAAATTTATCACTAGTAATCGATCTGTAGTGTTATTTATTTTCTTTGCATTACAGTAGTCGATTATTTACCCTTATATAGTAATAAGCTTTGAATCTAACAAAATCGCTAGAACAAATAGGAATCCGTAATGCCTTAGCAAAACTATTCCCGAATTATATTTCTTTAGATGTAATTTTTTTCTTAGAAAAAACATGAAAGTCATATATGTAAACATAATGTACAACGTAAGTACAAATGATGCTATTTTATGGAACGTTTTTCTTTAATAAATTGCTTTAAAACTAAACAAAAAACCATGTTCATTCTAAAGACGTTTATAAATTTTTGATAATTACAGAAAACCCACTGTCTTCTAGAAGTCGGGAAAAGGCAAATATAGCAATTGTACGCAATAATATTTACTACTGCAATTGCGATCACATTGAGGAAAATTCTTAACAGTCTCTCTAAAAGAAGCGCTTAACCGATGATTAATACACATAATGACTTTGGTGCGGTTTTCTCTCTGACTTCTGTAAACCATGATTTTAATATCAAAAAGAAAACCTAATGTGTAACGCGAGGTCATGCTTTTTTGCAGCCTGAATCAAATGAAAAAATTATACATATTTAAGTTAAATAATGTTCATCCTCAGTTTCTTGACATATTGTCTGTTGATTATTATATATATATATATATATATATATATATATATATATATATATATATATCCTTCCTAATAACAATATTTTTAAACTAACTAAATTTTTTTACTTGAAACAAGCATTTGATTAGAATGAGTTTTAGGATCAAAATATATTTATCTGCAATACATTTTTTGCCTGATTTTTTCTACTTAAAACTTTGCGGGTAAAGACCCGTAACACACTCGTTCTACGCATACGAGTATTAGACGACTTAAAGGTAGAACTCTACGTCGTGTCAATTTATTATAATTACACTAGATTGGAGCGTTTTTTGCCCCCTACACATTAAATCGGCAATGGGGGGTTGTAAACGCAGGATTGCAATTATCAAGGAACGGTTTATTTCTTACTTCTTCTATACTTCGTTCTCTTTTTATTTTCGCTTATTGTTTCATTTTTTCCCTTATTATGATAGTTTTAATTTTAAGGCTGGTTTGTAGTGAAGGGTGTAACTCCATTATTAGCCATATTGTCCAAAACACCGCTAATATAAGCAGCTACATCAATTGTTGCTTCTTCAGAATTTCTTATAAATGGATGCTCTAAAAGTTTATTGTACTTTGGACGTTGTGTTTCCTCCTTGATCAAACTAAAATTAAGTCAAATAAACAGTATGAATCATTCTAATATTTATGTTTAAAAAAAATAATTAATATTAACAAATAAACCTTTTTTCATAAATCAAATTGAAGATTTAATTATAAATTTTATACTTATGTTTAAAATATTGTAAAAAAATAACTTTTCAGCATTCTCATTATTTACTATTAACTAATACCACAGTGTAATAGTATGAAAGATAAAAATTATTTACCATGTATTTACGAAATTAACAAAATCCATGGTAAAATGATTTCCGTTTTCATTAGAGGATAGTCTTGGAGGATCGCCTTGCACTACTTGATAAAGCTGCTCGAAAACGGAATTCCATTTTGGATAAGGAAAATACCCTGTTGCAACTTCCATTAAAGTTATACCCAAAGACCATACATCACTTCGCACATCATAGCCTCTTGCTCGTTGAGGATCTATTCTTTCAGGCTGCGAATAAATTACGCGTTAAAATGAAACAAAGATTGATAGAATTGAATGATTTAATTTATAGCTAGTGATACTAACTGCCATGTACGGTCGACAACCTGCATCACGAGTTCGAGCTATTGAATCTACTAATTGCCCTGATATACCAAAATCACAAAGCTTTATGTTCCCACGTCTATCCAATAATATATTACTAGGTTTAACATCGCGGTGAATAATTCTCAATTTCTCTTTGAGATAATTCAATGCCTTTACTGTAGCTACTGTAATTTTACCTAAGATGCACTCAGGTATCCTTTCATTTAATCGTTCATAAATAAACTTGTAAAATTTGTCTAAGGAAGTATCCATTAATTCCATACATATCCAACAGTCTCCCTTTAATAATAAATTATTAGTTTTCATATCTAGTTTTATATATTTAAAAACTATACTCACTTCTTTAAATAAAGCTCCATAAAATTGCACAATACAAGGACACTCATTGGATTTCATGACAACTTCTAGATCCATCAATAATTGCTTCTGCTCTTTTTCATCCACCGTTGAACGAATTCTCTGAAATATAATATATATAATTCAACACTATTGAAAACAAATATTTCTTATAATTCAAAAAAATCTTATACTATACATTTTTTAATTAAATCAAAACTGATTCTGTCATTATTAATTATTTAATTATATTTACCAATTTATAAAAAATAAATTACCTTCACAGCCATGACAGTATTGCTTATCCTATGTATCATTTTATTTACAGTTCCAAAACCTCCCCTACCAATTTCTCCTAAATCTTGAAGATCCTCACTTGTAAAATCATAAACTGTGTTTGGACTTAATTGTAATTTTCCTGTACTCTGCATTGATTGACACATCTTAAATTTATCTCTATAAAACATATAATCTTAATTATTTAAAAATTATATAAACGAGTTTATTAAATTAAAAGTTTATATGAATTTGTCTATACCTTGTTTTATCGGGTAAAAATTCTGGTTGTGCTACAGTACGAGGTCTTGCAGGAAGTTTTGATAAGGCCAAAGGCAAACTTGGACGTGTAATCCTATATATAAATAAATTTTGAAATATTAAAAATAGATAAAAATTACATAAATAATAATAAAATCTATTTAGAAAATTTATTTAATATTTCAACATATTTAGAAGGATATTTTATAATTTCATTATTCTGACTTAAACTAACATTTCAAAATTAAACTCAATAACTTACGACATCTGAGGACATGCTGATGCCATTGTTGAATTGGAAGTGGTAGAACTTGAAGAATTTGAAAGTGGTAAATTTCCACTTTGAGCTTGAAAACTAAGTTTTAGCTGTCTTCGTTTTTCTAAAAATAAATGTAAGAATCAAAATTAACTTCAAAAAAATAATCCTATAGAACAAATACCTACCAGACATATCATTTTGAATATCATTACTGGATCTAAAATCTAGACAAGGAAAATTAAATGATCTGCTACTGGTGCCTACAAATAAAAATATAGTAAAAATGTTTCTTTGTTGAAGCACTTAGATAGATAGATACAGATGGGTAAAAATGATAAAGCTACATACAGAGAATACAGATATAATTGACTTGATGGTAAAGAAAGAAGAATTAAGTAACTCTATAGAGTAAGAATGAAAGTATATGATTGAAAGTAATAGAAAAAAAGAGTTAAAAGTTTTATAAAAATAAATAAATGCTAATAAAATGTAATAAGGAGTTGCAAAAAAATGTATAAGATACTGTTATTATCATGAAATTTTTTATGTATAAGAATTTTTGCAAATGAGTAAAAAATTTATAAAGCATTATCGATTAATAATTAAATTAAATTGGCTTTCATTGCTTTACTTCAATATTTTCTTTAATCCCAAAGATGGATATTACAACAATAAAATTCAACTAAATTATAATAATATAATTAAATATTACTCATTTGATAAAAATCAAGAAATTTTTATGGAAACATGAGCTACAAAATAAAATAAAACAATTAATATTATTTATAAATACAAATATAGAAATAATTTTTATTAAGATATACATTATAAATTTATATAAATAATAGAAACATTAACAAAAAGTGAAAATTTCATGAGAATATTTTTGGAGTAAATTCATGCATCATATTACCAAATCTACAAGTACAAAAGAAAGAAAAAAGCACAAAAGAACTATATTACTGATGCAATGATCAATATGAATATTTATTAAAATTGCATGTTACTGGTGAAAACAAGGTTCCAAATCTTCACAAATATAGAGGGAATTTTAATAGCAACACTAATGTAAAATAGGTTATGGTAGTTGTAGATAGAATGCAACATAGATAGAGAGAAAACACTAAAATGGGCATATTATTATCATTCTACAGTATACAATTAAGTATATGTAATAATCAAAAAAGTAAATAAAACGGTTTACCTTGATTAATTTGCCCCGAAGAATTGGATGAATTACTTTGATTTTCGGCCATGTCCGTATTTTAGAAATCAATTTCTTTCACCCTCTTCAGATAGCAAGTCCTCTATGTTACTTTATGATGGACTGCTCTTCTCCGAGGAAAGCCGCTTATCACCTCTCTTAGGATCCTCTCCCACGGGAACTTGTCGATGTGCTAATCAATCCATGCCGGGCATTTTCCGTTGGAAACATAGTTTCTTTTCTACGGTCGACATCCGCAAACTCGTAGTTATTTTTCTTTCTTCATCATTCTCTTAGCTGCTTAAACGTGCACGAGTAAATCATGTAATAATTTCATGTATTATTTTTTTTCCTTTATTTCTTGCACGTTTGCGTATATATTATGTTGAAGATTCGTTATTTAATTTTTAATTATTTCTTTTAGTAGTTCAACATTATTATAGAAGTTATGCAGAATTACTGGAGAATGATTCTCTCTTGGATGGCGCGCACGCGTGAATCTTAGGAATCTACGAACGAAAGTCCAACGTGGTCTATAATTCTGAATCTGATGTTCTGTAGAATGCGAAACTGCGATACTTTGTCCCGAACTCGTGATTCGTAATAATTGGATTATCAGAAAAATTATTCTTGATTTTCTTTACATGAATACATAGATACCTGATACCCTGATATATTACACAATTACATTATATGTATATAAAGTATACAAAATGGACTTGAAATTAAATGATATCCTTAAAGATATATCAGATATAATAAAATAATACTTGTTTGATCATTATTTTATATTAATTCTACAGTAAATTGTGATCTTGTGGTATAAGCTCGCATAAATACGTAAAGGTACGTGTGGTATTAGCAGGTATCAAATGGTACACTATACATTATAAAACTGTTATCCTGCAGATCTAACAATCGCTCCTATTATATTTTTATAATTATCCCTGATATCATATACAAATAACATGAGATAAGATAAAACCCTTCCGCAAATTGATAATATATATATATATATATATATATATATATATATATATATATATATATATATATATATATATACGCGCGCCCGCGTTGTGTGTGTGTGTATGTGAAAAACGAAATATACAGGCCTTGGGCTTACTCAAGTATTGCCAGAGTATTTTCGTAAAGCTTAAAAATTTAAGACTTTTTTGTTTTTATTCACAACTAAATATGCACCAAAAATTTTGGGGAAAAAATATTTTTCAATACAATTATTTATATTCTATCAGTTGAAATAGCGTTAAAAAGCATGGACAGTTGCACTTGGACTAAGGGCATCGTAACTGGTACTAGCTGGTACTCTGATCGCAGTAGCAGCAGGCAGGTAGCAGTAAAAACTGGTAAAGCAAATGTAAGAAGCAGGTATACGCAGGTATGGATTTCACCAGTAGTCTAGTATTTGCAGGTATCTGATAGTATATCTGCAGAGATATCTGGTAGCAGCTGATGTATATAGTAAATATTTCAATATTCCCTGGCGCATGTGCAGATTGCTTTGTCGTCTGCACCTATACCTGCTTGTACTCTGTAGTCGTCTGATGCCTACCGGCCTCTGACCTCCACTGTCCACAGTCCATACTCCATACTCCATAGTCTGATGAAGTCTGATGCCTTATCTGCCAGATGCATAAAAGCCATAATCTGCCATAACCAAGTCAGACCAAGTATAACGTCTCTCAGTCTCAAAACGTATTGCTAGGTCCCTAGGTCTGGTTTGGTCTGGAACTGGTACCGTAATTACTTCCAAAAATTGTTAGTTCCTTAATTTCTAAGGAGAATGTAAATATTACAAATGAAAAAAGCAATTTTAAAAACGTTTATTTAAACATAAATCTGGTACGTAATTTTATTGTAATACAATTTAATATTTTTTCGCGTTCACATATTTTGCAAATATTGATATTTCTATGTTTTTAAACATTTTTCAGAAGGGTGAAAGTTATAAAAATATAAATTATAATTTAGTATTTTTGGTAAAGTGCAAAGTCCAAAATAGTAATAAAATTTTTTATACTGGATATAATCTGTTATCAGGCTATAATCTATAAGCAAACAAAAATTATCCAAAATGGCTTTATTACAAAAATGTGTATCACAATTTTCTAATATATCAAAAATACAATTTTTATTGAGGTATTACAAATTTTAGTTATAAATATTTAACTGTAACTATATTTAATTCTATAGAATTATATTTATTTTTTTATTTTATTTAGTTAAAACTGTATATTAAATGGATACATAACCAATGTCAAGACTATACTAGAATAAAATATATCTACTTTTTTAATAATTATAAATTTTGAATTTCAGGTCAAATATAAAAATTCATGAAAGATTATACAGTGTTTTTCCACCAAGTTATGTTAAACCCATATACGATAAGAAAAATATTAAATACATGGAAGCTTCGGGAGAGCTAAAGGAAATACTACATTTACCCATTAAACCAGCATTAACTGGTGAAAGATCTTCTGATTTTTATGATCCTGTTGTAGAGTTTGTACTTTATTCTATAACAATTTCTCAATTAGTTTTTATACGATTTCTATCTATATTATTAATTTCTTACTGTCTTTTTTAGAAAATTTATATGTTTTTTAACAAGAAAAGGAAATAAACTATTAGCTAGATCTATAGTTGAAAAAACATTTGAATACATAAAACGAATTCAGATAGAGTGTTATCACAAAGCTAGTCCTGATAAACAGGAAGGAATTGAATTAGATCCAAAATTAATTTTGAAAAATGCAATTCAGAATTGTGCTCCCACTTTAGAACTTATAAAAATGAGACGTGGTGGACAGAGTTATCAGGTGGTTTATTTTTAAAATACTTTTAAAAATGAAATGTTTTTTAGTCAACATTTTTAATGATAAAATTTTTTTAATAAAAAAGCATAAAACTTAAGCTCATATTAAATTTTAATTAATTCTTATTAAATATCATTAATATAATAAATAATATTACTAAATAAGCTAACATTCATAGAATAATATTATTTTTAGGTCCCAGTACCTATTCATGAAAAAAGGTCAAGATTTTTAGCAATGGATTGGATAAGACAAGCTGGAATGAACAAGGAGAAAAAAGTAAAATTTTTTAAAAAATTAGCACACGAATTAATCGATGCTCATAATAATACAGTAAGTTGTTAATTTTTTTCTTAGGCAAACTGTGTATTAATATCTAACAAAATTTTAGGGACGAATTATACAGAAAAAGCAAGATTTATATAGGCAGTGTGAAGCAAATAGATCATTTGCTCATTTTCGATGGACATAGATTGTTTATGCATTACTGGGGAATTTGAAAAATGTACATATTTTACAATTTTGAATAATATAATAATTAATATTTCATTAATTTCTTTTATGTAGATATTTACATAAACTTATTATTTGATTAAAAATAAAGGCCATTAAGAATTTTTAATGTCATTTTCTTCAAATTTGTTTAAAAAGTTTTATTTTTCTGAATGATTAAACCATAATAAAAAATTTACTTTTTATTGGATTATAGGTTAGACTTAATTGTTCGTTTATTTATAAAGAACAATTTCATGTATTGCATTCAGATAGCTGGTTGTTTTCAGGAGACTTATGATATGTTGAATATTGTAAAATTTATTTTTCTGTATTCAATTTTGTTTTCCTTCTTATACGATTTTAAATCAGAAATCTGCGCAATTTTTTTATAATATTAATTTCAACAAAAAAAATTAATTTCGAAATAATGCAAAATGTATAAAAACTATTATACATAATTAAATATTCGAATTTATTTTATAAACCATGGTTTTTAAAAGTTTTTTTTCAGAATGAAAAGCTAATTTACGTTTTTTTTACAATTATATCGAGTAGCGCGGTAGCGCGACGAGGGCGATTTTGAGAACCGCTGGGTCATGTCACGGCCGCTACCTGCCGGTACGCTACACCTTATTATCTCTGCTCTGGCTACACTCAGCTACACCTGGTTACACTATTTACTCAGTGTTTGGATTTTGAAATTTCAAATCATTAAAAAAATATTAAACTTTATTCTACCGATGTGTTTCCCACTGAAATCGTGAACTAAAAAGCTATTTTCTATATAAAACCACGTATCCCATAGATAAAATTATGGTACAAAATGCTTGAAAATACATTTTCTCCAATATGTAGTTATAGCAGAGGTTATAGCAGGTTATAGTTGGTTATAGCAGATTATAGCAGGTTATAGTAAAGTATGAACTGATATGAATAAAACATATCAAAAACTTTCCCATATATAAATAGGGGGAGGTCGCTATATCGCTGGGACTGGTTAGGGTGGGCATAAGCTGATATAAGAATCTCCCTAATGGCCTCATCTGGCCTCATCTGGTCTTAGTCTTATTTATACTCACTCTGTGCCAGTTTGATAATAAAAATCTGAGGAAGTACATATTGACTCGCATAGGAGATTAAAGCTGATTAAAGCAAATAATTAAAAAGAAATTGTATTGCATACTAATTTCAATTAATTACAATTTTATACGTGAATATAAAATTTCCTTATTTCCTGAGGACAAAAAACATAGAAATTCCCTTATGTATAGTAATCATGACCTTCCTTCTCCATTTGTGGTTAGAATAGGTCAGTTGAGTGAGAAATTATTTTGTTTTATATATAGTAATAGCAGATAATAAAAGGCAGATAGCAGTAGGTATATAAAGTAGTTTCAGAACATTGCACTTTTACACCACCATGAACACGTCCTCTGATTTTTGTACCCTCTCCAACATGATACACGAAGCGATATAACCTGAAATCTGGTGAAATGAAACCATGTCTGAAACCAGCTGAGACTGAAGCCAGCTGTGAAGCTAGCTGAACTATCGTACGTATGCAACACGGCCTGAATTTTCTGAAGAAATCTGAGCTCTAAACTATTTACAGCTATATATCTGAAAATTGTCTGAAAAGGCATGAACTGGGTGGATTGACCAGGTTTGACCAGGTTTGACTTGAGTCTGCATGGGCTCTGTTGGTCTGGAACAAAGTGACTTTATGACGTGGAAAATCATGGGTTGTCCAGATGAACATATGCATATGTTGTAATGCAAAGCAAGCTGGAGCAAGATTCAATTTTAAATAACATTAAATCATTGATAATTAGTGATTAGATCTTAGATTTAGTGAAAGAAATTTTAATTATTAGTAACATATTAAACCATATAATAATTTTCGAAAATGATGACTGCAAATTGGGATGAAGTTAAGAGGCTAGCTGCCGATTTTCAAAAAGCGCAGCTCAGCTACACATTGCAAACGTAAGAATAAATTTATAAAAAGACTTGTCTTGTTATTGTACATATATTTTTTTATTTATAAGTGTATCTTTTAATCAGAAATAATAAATTTGTTCTTTTTAAGAGTTAAATTTTTAATAATTTGTCTTTTTATTTAGAAAATATTATATCAATCATTTTACAGTAATTGTTTGTTTTCTAAAAATTTAAATGTTTTCCTTTTATAGTAATTTCTCATTTATTAAGTAGCATTTCATTAATTAAAAATAGAAAATGAAACCTTTTAAAAAAACATTCTTGCTTCATTTTCCTTGTTCATTTTATTAATCATTTAAATGTATATTTTTTAAAATTAAATTAATAAAAATCAATTGTATTATTACTTAATTAAATAAAAAGTAATAATAAATTTTAATTTGTTATAATTTTTTTTTATTGATTTATATTTTTTAGATTGTCAGAAAGAAATTGTGTGGAAATTATAATGAAACTTACAGAAAATAAACTATTAGATGTTATTTTTACAAATGATGGTAAAGAATATGTAACACCGCAGCATCTAGCTAAAGAAATTCAAGATGAATTATATATTCATGGTGGACGTGTAAATTTAACTGAGTTAGCTCGTATTTTAAACGTTGATTTATCACAAATTTCTAAAATTGCTGGAGATATCGAAAAAGATAATAAAGGAGTGAAAATAATATTAGGACAACTAATTGACAAAAGTTATCTTACTAAAATTACTGAAGAAATAAATGATAAACTTAATCAAAATGGTTGTATCAGTATTGCAGATTTAACATTATATTATGATTTGCCAGCTGAATTTTTACAATCATTAATTGAAAAAGAATTAGGAAAAAAAATATTAGGTAAACAAGATTCTCAGGATGCACGAATTTTCTATAATCAAAGCTATATAGCAAGAAATGAAGCAAAAATAAGAGGTGCCCTTTCAGCTATTACAAAACCGACTCCAATTTCAGCAGTATTAGGGCAATGTTCTGTTCCAGAAAGATTATTCTTTTGTAAGATTAATATTAATATTTTTCAATTATGTTAATTGTTTCTTATAAATAAATACTATATTTTCTATAGCAATTCTTGAAAATCTGCAAGGAAAGCAACAAGTTCCAGGTGTTGTAACTGGAAAACAAAGTAGTAATAGTATTTATGTTCCTACAATATACTCAAAAAATCAAAATGAATGGGTAGATAACTTTTACAAACAAAATGGATATCTTGGTATGTAACAATTGTGTAATTGTTAAGTTATGTATTATGTTTAATAAATTGTTTAATAAATTGTTTATATTTTATAGAATATGATGCCTTATTACGGCTGGGAATTTCTGAACCAAAAAGTTTCATAAAACGTCATTTTTCAAATGAAAACTTAATTTATTTAAATACAGTGGCAGTCGGTTCTGTTATTATAGATCAAGTTGATGCAAACATTGATGAAGTTGTAGCCACAGGATCCTTTACAGATATTTATCCTCTTTTACCTACAGTTTTCAGTTCTGACGACATTGAAAGTTTGCTCAAAGATTCCTTATCACGAACGAAATCATCAATTCATATTTTTGCAACAGTCATTGTATCAGATGCTTATTTGCAATCTTTATATAAACTTTTAGAACCTTTAGCTGAAGAAAAAGCTAAAGAATTAATTGATAGTGGTAAATGGCTTCAATCATTAGCTGAAAATAAATTGAAATCTAAGGTCGATATTATAGAAACTAAAACTGATAAAAAAGCTGAGAGAAGAAAAAAAGCCTCAAGTGGTAAGGCTGGGGGAGGTAGTCAAGGTAGAGAAACCAAAACTAAATCTACAAAGAAAAAATATCAAGCAGGTAAACATCATGACTTCGATTCTGATGATGATCAAAGTGGACCAATTCATAGTAAAGTTGATTTAGATCACATAGATATAGTTACTATTAAAAAACAATTAGAGAAAAATGAAAATTTATCAGACATGGATGAATTTATTCATGAAGTATCATTATACTTGCAAACACTTTTAAATAAATATGTTGCAGTAGTAGCTGAAAATTTATTGCTTAAAAATAAATCAACAAATTTGAATGAGATAGATGACCGTCTTAATGCAGTAATAACAAACATTAGGGTATTTGATAAAGGAATAAAATGCTTCGAGAAAAGTACCCAAGAACCACTCGTTAAATATCTATTTAAGACATTAGCTGTAGATTTTGTGACAGAAATATTTAAATTAGCAGCTAATCAAAATGCAATTCAGTGTCCACCTAATTTATCTACTGAAGCTAGACAAAAAATGCTTTATGATTTACCAAAAGATGTAAAGGAACCACTATTAAACTTGCATAAAGCTGTTGTAGGAAATTCTTTAGATGATTTTTTCAATACTGTTGAACCAGCTTTAGTATCCTGTAGTTTAATTTTAAAAAAGTATGATAAAAAAAAGGATAGATCTATTATTGTTGGTTATAGAGAGACTTTATTAGAAAAATTAAATAATACACAAGATCCAGCACTAACTTTACATTTGACAACTGCAATACTTTTCATAGCAGCTACTCAAAACGCCATTCATATTTCTGGAAGGCATGTTGCATCAATTCTTTCTTTTTTGCAACATTACTTACAGGAATCAACTTTTATTACACTTTCAAAATATCATGGTAAATGGAAATAATTATTGATACAATATGATAAATACAAATAATTATTGCTACAATATATTTTTTTTGTAAACATATATTAATATATTCTTTTTTTCAGATCTAGTACTACAATTTTTAAGTAATTCTGATACTCTTACGAAAGAAGGATTGCAAATAAAATTAGAAGATGGATTACCAGAAATTAAAACTATTGCTAATGAGTATAAAAAGCAATTAAAAGTAGATAAAGTTTAAGATACAGTAATGAATAGGGCAAATTTAAAAATAATTATTAAAATGACGTGTATATTTCTGTGTTAATACTAATTGTTGTTAATTCTTCGTTTTTATTACAATTGAAATATTATATTAAAATTTTTAAGTGGCTAATTTTTATTAAATTCCGTCCATTTTGCTAAGAAAGTTATACATAATTCACTTACTTTTTTACAATATAACATACATAAACCTTAGCTCCTGGACTTAATAATAATTCAATAATATAAGACAACTATATTTATATCAATTAATAATTATTTATATTATATTACAATATTTATAGGTTTTTATACACGACGTAATTAGTTATATATTTGAATCTATTATATTTTTTAAACATTTTTAAAAACTTTTTTACCTTACAACTTTTCAAGTTGTTATTTTAATGTTCATATATAACTGATTACGGAATAATTACTGTCTATACCAATACACTTATAAAATACATTAGAAATAAGTGATTTGCTAAATTTTTGAAAATACTTGTTTTGTATGATGATATTTATTCTAATATTTATTTCAAATTGATATATATATATATATATATATATATATATATATATATATATATATATATATATATATATATATAGATAGATATCGTAAATATATGTTTATAGCTATTATATTTCTTACTTAGCTTAATAAGTGTGCCTTATAGTAGATCTATTTATTTTTTAAAGTTATTTATGTGCTATCAAACATACTTGTATATTCTTGTAAATATTTTAAAATATTGGAGTGTAAGTATATATTTTTTGCTTATGATCTTTAAGTGTTAAGTCTGAGAAAATTTTAGGTACTTTTAATTCTAATAATTATAAGCATTGAAAAATTATGTTTTTAGTCATTTTCAAGTCATATAAAAAGAAAACAATATTCAAAAAGACTAACAAAATTTACTTTTTTTTCGTAAAAATAGAATTAGCTACCTAAATAAAGATTATGTAAAAATTTTCGACATATACAGAAATCTTTTCTTTTTTCAAATGTTTAAAAACTTTTTAAAATAGTTCAATTTAATTGTTCTTATTTTTTTACTAATATAATTATTGAAAAAATTAAAATTAATTGTTAAATTTTATGTATAGTTTTAGGAATTACACGTTAACAAGGTTTGAAATGATTTATTTAAGCTAACTTCCAAAAATAAATACTCAGAATTTTTTATTCTCAATATTTGAAATATTTTTGTCCTTTATTAAAAATTTGAATAATATAATTTGAGGTTATTCAAAGATATATTAAGACTCACGTGAAATTTTAATATAATGGCAATTGTCATTTTTCCTGTAGAACTAATATCGATTAAATAAGAAATATAATTAAATAAAATTTACTTTACTGAAAATCTATTTCTAGCCTATTCTATTTTTACAATTGTATAAAGATCTCTTTATATATTACTATATTGAACTATAAATATTTATAAAATATATTTGATTATCTTCAACATAATTATTTCGTGATATAAATTTTATAACTTGAGTGTAAAAAATTGTCGAAGCCGTACAAATGTCGATAATTAAGAAACATAATTGCATTATTTTTGTACTGTTTATTAATTCAAACGTTTGAAAATTATAATATTGTTACAATTGACGTAATTATATATAAAATAAAACTACTATAAAATTTACTGGTTAAAACTGATTATTATAATGAAAAAACAATTGAATAAAAATATGTTTTGAAAATCATTTAAGAAGTGGTTTAACAATAATATCTTATCTTTTTTTACTATTTACATTTTCATTGAATAAAATTTTAAAATTACTACAAAACATTTATTACAAGGTCATTTTTATTATGGATACATAAGTTGTCAATGTGTTCGTTATAACTACGTACGCCATTCGCAGATCAAAGATTATGAAATCGAATTGATCTTAGTCTGCAGTCATCCATATGTGGCCTGATAATTTTTTGCATTAATTTATCACTTTTTTAGAGTGCTTAGTGAAAAATAAAGGGCTAAGAATCTCTAAATCATTACGAAGTGTTGTGTTTTAAAACCTGTTTTGTATAATTTAACTTTTAAATCACAAATGTCAGGCAAAAGCTTAATAAACTCCGTTGACGATATTGTTAATGAATCCTTAATTGGTTGCACTTTATTATATCCAAGCCTTGAATTACACAGATCAAACAGGGTTGTCTTAAAACCAAAGGTACATATATTTATATAATTTAATTACACTATATTCGTTCATTGCGTTATACTTGAATTATAATTATTTATTAAACATAATTAGACGCAGTGTCACATATAAAAAAAAACTTCACCTTATATTACATCCAATTAAAAGAAATACGTACCTATAACATGATTATTTAACTCATTATTTTAACAAAAACAATACATTAAAATTAAATTATCTATTTTAGTGGAATGATGTAAGTAATAAAGTATCGTTAATAAGTGGAGGAGGCAGTGGGCACGAGCCATTTGCAGCAGGTTTCAAAAGATAATTCCTCTTACACAAATATATTGTTAACAAATTAATATAATATATATTTGAAAACTTTAATTACAGGTTTTGTTGGAACGGGTATGCTGTCGGCATCGGTTTCGGGCGCTATATATGCTTCCCCAACGTCTAAGAACGTACTTCATGCTATACAATGCGTTTCAGTGAACAATAAAGGTGGATGATATATTTATAATGAATAGCATTAAATAAAAGAAGCGTAAATGAAGTTTCTTATTTATCCATTACAGCTGGCTGTCTTGTAATCATTCCAAATTATACTGGAGATTGCTTAAATTTTGGACTGGCTGTAGAAAAAGCAAAGCATTTGAATCTAAAAGTAAAAAAAAAAAAAAATAGAAAAAAAAATTTTATGTTATAAACGAACTTTTTATTTTTAACTTCGTAAAATGTTTAATTGTTCAATTTTTGAAAACTTCAATTTAGGTTTCTCAAATCATAGTCGGGGACGACTGCAGTATCCCAGATTCCGAATTAGGTAGAGCGGGTAAACGGGCATTGCCTGGTATTTTGTTTGTTATAAAAATTGCAGGAGCCATGGCAGAAAGGGGTTATAATCTTCAGGAAGTTTGCGCATATTCTCAATTAACGGCAAGCAATGTTGCATCCTGTTCTGTTGGTTTGACGCCGTGCACGATTCCCGGTAAATTCTTTGGCTGCATCTAGAAATTCGCAATTGCGATTTTTGTATTTTATTCGGAGGAAGAAAAAAACAAATAAAAACAGTTGAACGTTTACGCTTTTATAGGTCAAGGACGCATGTTCGAACTTCCGGATAATGAAATCGAGTTTGGTCAAGGTTTGCACGGTGAAGCGGGATACAAAAGAATAAAATTAGAGTCAGCGTCGAAAATAGTATCTCTCATGATTGATACAATCGCCAAATCTTTGAATCTTAAGAAATATGATTCAGTTGTAGTTTTAATTAACAATTTTGGCGGTTTAAGTCAACTAGAACAAGGGATCGTTGTTAAAGAAGTTATGCTTCAGCTTGGTAAATTCATATTTAAAAAATAATTTGATTTATTAATAACAATATATATAGTTTTTGGGAATCTTTTATTTTTATTTTGTAACACAGCATATCAGCGTCTCATTGAATAAGTTAGTGTAATATATTGTATTGTTATAAAGCTATATAGGAAAAATTAATAAGTTTTTTTACTGCTTTGTTTCAGCAAAAATAAATATTTTGACTCGCCGCGTCTATTCGGGCGTCTTGATGTCGTCTTTGGACAGTGCAGGAGTTCACATTTCCATTCTGAAACTTCCAGAAAGTGAAAAATCGTTTTTGCTCAGCTGCCTCGATGAAGAAACCGAGGCCCCGAAATGGCCAGGATGTTCTTACAGCCTACCCGCTTCACCGACGGCTTTTAATGAAATACACGTAGAAAATAAGTTACTAAATAAGCGGCTTATGGGGCCGATTTTAAATAGGGATCAGCAAAAATTGTTGAGACATTGTTTGGTGAATGCTTGTCAAGCGATTATCAGAAATGAAAATACCGTTAATGGCTTAGACCGAGGTTGCGGGGACGGGGATTGCGGTACTACCTTGAGACATCTTAGCGAAGGTATTTTATTATTATTATTATTATTATTATTATTATTATTATTATTATTATTATTATTATTATATCTATATATGTGTGTGACTGTGTGTAATCAGAAAGACTTTCAGTCAATCAGTAAAATGTATGATACAAAAAATTTTTTAGGTATACTTTCAGTATTAAGCACACTGTCACTATCTCATCCCTCGTCTCTGCTGTCTGAATTAGCAAATGTGGCGGAGGATTGTATGGGAGGTACATCGGGTGCTATTTACAGTTTGATGTTCACAACTGCTGCAGTGGAAATTGCTAAAGTAACTGGCACCGAAAACTGGCGCGAAATATGGGCTCAAGCTTGGCGAGCGGGAATTAATGGAATTATGAAATACAGTAAAGCTACGTTAGGGGACAAAACAATGGTTCGGACGTTTTATACACAAATATCAGAAAAATTACATTTATTTTGTAAAAAAATATATTTTGTTCAGCGTACAAATTAGTTTTTTAATTAATTTTGTCGTTTAATAACGATTGCAGATCGATGTTCTATGTCCAGTGATAAATGAATTTGAAAAAAAGATTTTTCTTCCTTATAATCAAATAGCTAGTTCAATTGCCACTGTTGCTACACGGTCGTGCGAAGAGACTAAGTCCATGATTCCAAAGTAATTATTTTTATTATTACTTATAATAAAATTAAAGTAAATCCCAATAATTCACATTAACGCGTTTTAGAGCTGGTAGAGCAAGTTACGTAAAACAATCGGAGTATTTGAAGGATGTCGATGCAGGAGCTTTTGCTGCAGCTACGTGGATCAACGCTATAGCAAATACTCTGCAAAATTATTTTTCAGATTTATAATATTCATAGAGCAGGCACTGGTGGAACATATTTGTTGCATACTTTGTAGAAAAATTCGTACAAAGTATAACATTAAATGAAAAGTCATTGATTGATTTAAAACAATAGTCTTTTATTTACCAAAATTCTAAGTACATATAAATTATGAGCATACATGCACAATCTATAAGGTGTAATAATTGTTCTACACTTAATTTTAAAGTTACAATTACAAGGAAGTGTATTCGTTTAGAATCTAATATTTCAGAGAATACGTATACGAGTACATGTTCGATTTTCAAGCTGCATTGCCGCGAATAATTTTAGGAAATTTTATTAATATTTTTACATATTTCAAAATGAATCGAACAACAATATATGATATTCCTTACTATCGGTAATATATAAGCGTTTTGAAACGGAACAAAAATCCGTAATATTGTCGCGGCATTTTAGGCTGCGACATCATTTAAAATAGTGGTTACAATACACCACTCTCAATAAACCTACGTATACATATAATGTACATTTAAATATTAAATATCACAATCTATGAGAAGTTTTTCGCCGCAAGAATTAATCCCACTTACTCATGCGCAATACAAACTAATACGTATTTATTTACATACGTAATTTTTCAGTAACCTATAAAAAATTTATATATACGAGATGATCCGTGCAATTCATTGATAAAAAAATTACAAATTTATATCGTAAATATCAGGCCATTAATACTGATTGATAAATATTTCGTAATTTTTTTATTTTGTTAATATTCTAATTATATTTATCCACTTAAAAATGTGTTTAATCTACCTGAATTTACTCAAAATATTTTTAACAATTAATTTACAAAAAAACTTGTTTTTTTAATTAATATAAATTTAACTTATTACAGTTTTTCATCATTTTCCATACATTACATTTATAATTATTTTTCTTGACGAGGAACAGGTTATTTATTATTATATACGATTATTCATTGATTACACAAATGTGTAAATAATTAGGTTTCATAACTGTCAATATTGTCGTTAACATGCGTATTACATATGTCTTAAAAAGGTATTTTTAATTACTTGGATAGTACTATTTTTTTTTGGTTTTGTTTTTCCTATTTTCTGCTTATTACTTTTATAAGATTACAATATATGATTTTCGTTAGCAAATGTTTGTATAACCTTTTCATGATTCCTTTTTTAATACTTTTTGGCATTTTCTTTAACAATTTTAATAATTGATTTTAAATGAAATGTTACAAACCAGTATACAAGAGCAAAGCTGGTTAATATTTAAACAATGCATTATTTTCATATCAAAATTTAGTTGATTATTGGATATAAGTTTAAACGTTTTTCTAAAGAAAAATTCGTTTAGATGACTAAATAACATTTTATCTTATATGAAAAAAGATAGCACTATATTTTCATGTGCACTTACAATACTTGACTATATATTTTATTTTATAAAATATGAAAAATTTTTGTGTGTAACTGAACACTGAAGATCCCAAATAATCAAATTATACATAAAATTATATTCTTGAATTAAAGTTATATTGTAATAAGATGATTCAATTAAGATTTTCATAATTAGTATATAAATGGCAAAAGTTTGAATATTTGGGACTTCTTGATGTTAAAGTTTATACTTTCACTTGTTAATTTATTTAAAGAATTTCAAGCGCAAAATTTATAAAAGATCCAATACTATAAGTTTAAAAATATACTATAATAATTTAATAGTTGAATTCTTCTTTCAACAAATTAAAACAGAATATTCATGAATATTTTATTTATCTATTAATAATGAAGTATATAGTTAATCTATTTTACAAATACTTGCTAAATAAGCAAGTAAAAAAGCAACTTCTAAGATTATTGAACATTATATTAATAAGAAAATTTTAAAAAATCAGTACGTTAATCTGTTAAAAACGAAATATTTACAAATATAAATATACGATGGATTAATATGCAAATTAAATGACTAAAAAATGCATCGTTTAACTTGGAAATGAGATCAGCCTACTGGCTAATGTTGATTTAAATAAGCATTCTAATTATAATAAATTAAAGAAGCATATAAAACTTAGTATTAATTTTTCAAACCAATTGGAAACAAAATACCACAGCACATTGTGCTCAGACTTAACTTTTTCAGTTCTTGAACATACTGTTCAATTAATAGCCATACACTGTATAGTAAAAAAATTTTTATTTAATGTGAAGATAAAAAAATCTTATAAAAATTTCTATATGGAGAAATGATAAGAAAATAAATAATTATGTTTTATCTAATTAAGTATTGGACACTTTGGAGAGTAAAAAAATCTCAGGTATCAGGTTTGATGCCTAGATCATTACAAATTTTATACAATGATTTTAAATTTTTTCTTTAAAAGTAATGGATTCTAGGCACCAATTGAAATCTTTGCAAGTAGCATTTTTTTTGTATTCACAAATGTATATGCATATGTATAACGCATTTGCTCTAGATTATTCCCTTCTCAACAGGCTGTAGACAGAATTGTATACGATTGAAAAAAGAACTAGGAAAGTGCTCAAGAAAAAGAATGGTTTGCAATTGTGTAAATAATAATATTTCGAATAAAAAAGAACTTTTACACGTTTCTTAAAATCTTTAAGTTTTGATAAGAACGAAATTTTTTTAATATTTAAAAGTTAAAAAGTTGTAAGACTTTCTTTTGACGGTTTTTTTTTTATATAAAACATGAAGTATCATGTTATATCAACATTTACATATCAAGATTTATAATTATATAAAATAAATTACAGAAATTGAATAAGCAACAAATAATTTTGTTTTCCCGGGTAATCAATGTTGCACACAATATACTTAGCCTGGAGTGGGTAGAGCGTTATGTCAGTGAATATTGAAATTATATTGCTTACGGCTGGAGTTGATACGAAGCCATCTACTTACAGCCAGTGGCTCAGGGTGACAGTTAGACCAAGATATATCATTGAAATCTGTGTAGGGTGTAGCGGCAGTTGTGGCTTCAAGTTGTATTTCAGTTGAATATTCTTGTGAGAATTCATGTTTTGTTCTGTTTAATTGGTTTGAAAAATTCATGTGATGATTGCTGATATGGTTACCATTGGTCATAGTATGACTCATTGATCGCATGGTATCTGTAGAAAGATGATCTAATGTTGAGTCAAAAAGATTGGAATAACTTCTGGACACAGGTGATTGACTTAACAAATTTGACCGAGATATTTGGACAGTGACTTGCGATTTTGGACTATCATATACTGGTGAGGTATACATGGTTATGTTTTGACTACTATCGATATCCATTGGAGCAGTCTTTGCTTCAAGAACATTTGTTGCACATGTAGCTGATTGATTACTAACTGGAAATACTGTAGAAACTAATGGAGTTGAACTCGGTGACTGCTTGTTTATGATTTGCTCCATGCTCATAGGTGAGGAATTAGAATTTCGATTATACTGTAAAAGAGTTGCTTGTGGTGACATGCTGCCTGTTGGTATTGGCGATAGAGACGGAAGAACTACTGAAATTGGTCCTATTGCTGAATTATTGTTATTTGGATTGTTACTTATTCCAATAATGCTATTACTACTATTGCTGCTATTGTTCACCACTGACGACTCGATTCTTCGATTAGATTCCAATTCATTGGCAAAATCCTCTTCCAATTTTGTCTAAAAACATAATAAAAACATTGGTAATAAAAATTAATTGAAATGCTCAATTCTAAACGAATTGCCAGAACTCAAAGAAACCATGCCTTACAGGTTTATTGGAGCCATGCGGGGCCAGACATCGATAAAGCAAATCAACAGCCTGTAATAATAAAAAAGAAAAAACACGTATCAACCAAAAGCCTTTTTTTATATATCATCAAATGGAGTTTTATGCTTTGCGCAAGATGATTTCAAGATAAATTACTGTTAATCGATAATCTTTTTCCCAAATATAATGAAATAGATTCAAACTTTAATACGATAATTAAAAAGGAATATGAATTTACTATATTGAATTTTTGTTTTGTAAAGGCCATAATTTCTTTAGTTTTTTTCACATATTAAGATAAATAAATAATAAACAATATACATATTATAAAAGATACTTGTACCTATTAAAATGCATAAAATTATAAAAATATTTCAAGGAATCTGTAATATATTTTTCAATAATTTAAATAAATTGAAGTAAAATATTAAAGTTTGAGTTTATTTTTTTTTGGGAAAATTTGAATTGATATAGTAATATATTCTTGGTGATGATGAAAAATGTATGAAATATATAAAATGAAAAATATACATGTTTATGAAAATATATTCAGATTCAAATATATTTATATATAAGAGACCTTAATTTATATTGTTCGTACAATTAAACTTTAAAATCTTCATTATTTGAAGTCTTAGTCATTTATTGATACTTTAAAAATTAGATTATAAGCTTTTGACGATACTTTGCCATCACACTAATAATAATTTTTAATAAAATAAAAAAATAAAAAAGCAACTTTAATGATTCATAAAATTTTAAATAATCATGCAAGTTATGTAGAAACTAAACTTCAGTAAAAAGATATAAGCAATACTAAAAGAAATAAGACAACGTACGATAGAAACACTTTTCTTACTGCTTCAATATGTACAATTGAATTCATGGCTTCTTCAAATGGACAAAGCTAAATAGAAAGATAGTAAATCAAGACTCCTACTAATAAGTTTACTCTCAAATCAGATTCTTAACATGTCAATGTTGTTATATAGTTTTAATAAATATTAATGGAAAAAAAACTTTGATCATGGTATGAAACAGTTTGCAAGAATTAATATTTTCTAAATAATGGTGGCCACCTACGTAGGTTCAAATCTTCAGAAACTTCTTATCAAAATTTTTTAGAAATCATACAGGAATACATTATTTAAATTAATGTAATTCTCGTATCATCTTATTTAAAAATAGAAACAAGCAAGTAGAAATGTATAGAAGCTATTAATTTGTACAAATTAAAAGATTTTACTTTTAGTAAGAATATTTACATAAAACACTTATTAGAAACATCTTTTACGTTATCTATTTGACACAAAATTAAAAATAAACAAACAAAATTATCAAAATAAGTCCAATATCAACAAAGAGAGAGAAAGCGGCACGGCTTCTTCTGAGTACAAGAAAAAGAGTGTCAACTACCAGAGCGAGAGTGGCCACCACGCAAACTCAAGGATCCGCTGTCGGATTCCAGTTCGGCATCCCATCCTCACCTGTGGTAGTGGATACGTATCAGGCAGCGATAATACCGGTGGTGAGCCCGGTTGCTCAAGTTCTACCGAGCCCAACGGCACCGTAGCAGTCGGAGTGTTGGGGCTTAACGCGCTGGATTCCGCTGCGGTAATGCTGATACTACCGGTGATGCTTGTGGTACTGGCAGCTGATCCAGAGGCGATAGAACCGACACTTGTTACCTTGCTGGAAGGCGTCCTCGTATTCGGTAACTCCTTCGCAGCCCTGTGCTCGGCGAGTAGCTTGTCGAAGGTTTTGCTTCTTCCAGCGACAGTCCGGCGCAGCGAGACCGTGTGTGCCTTACAGGTGAGGGATCGTGTACATGGCTTGCCTGTCTCTTCATTCCAGACCCCACAGTGCCTGTCTGGATCATATTCCCTGTCTTTGAGTAACGAGCGCTCCGTTTTGAGTTTTTTCCGCTTCGGCTGATTCCCGGGACTTTTGACGGGACTGCCAGATGCATTGACCGCGTTCGTGAAACCGCCGGTGGTTTGAACGCAAGGCAAAGAGGTGGAGGATTCAATGGGAGAACGGGGAGATGAGACAGAGATTGTCGAGTGCAGACTGGGCTGCTGTTCGACTGCACGCTGTTTAATTGGCGTGTGATTGTTGCTGGTTTTACTGTTATTGCTGCTGGTGTTGTTGCTGTTGTTATTATTGTTGTTAACTGGAAGCTGTCCAGAGGATTGGCTTTTCTTCAGCTTTGAAAGCTTGCAGTAAGGTGTTTTCATTGCTGACTTTGTTGTGGAATTTGATGGAGGTGGGAGCCCCGAAGTGCCAGAAGGATGCCGGCATTCTAAAATTATTGTGTTTTCATTATGACTCGGAATTCTTATGAAATATAATTTCTTACTCACTGATAAACAAAAATAGATTCCAACGGTTGTTATTGTTTACAAGAAATTTAATACTCTAGCTTCTCTAAGCTGTTGAATGATACTGGCAATGTAAATAATAATGTGCTCCAGTTTTTAAATTAATTTGAAGGAGAAAAAATTAATAAATTGTAAACAAATAAATCAAAATAAAGGTATTTCAATGAAAATGTCTTAAAAATTACTAGTTTTATTATATTTCACAATTGATGAAAATTTTTATGCAACCTTAACCCATGCATTTTCGAAATTTATACAGATTAGAACTTACATAATAATTAATGACATCAATTTTGAAACGAATAAAATAACTTTTCTTAATGAAATTTTTTTATTTTGTTACTACTACAGATTTCAGAAACATTAGAGAAAATAACTCACCCATATGTTGTATTAATGCTTGAGGCTTAACAATGGAATTACATATTTCACATACGACACCATAAAAAGTATCTCTCTCAGGACAAAATCCATATAAATCGATATCTAAAATAACAAAATAAAATTTGAATTGAGTTCAAATTATAATAAATATAAAGTAAGAATGCAAAGCAATTCAAATTAAAAATAAAAATATTACCTTCCACAGATAGACGCATGACTGAACTTGCAGGTTCATTATCTGGTTCTTCATCACCTGAACATAAAAATTAAATAATAAAAGCTGTATTTAAATATAAAATATGATGCACTTACATTTATCATCATAAATTTATATCAGAATTTTAATTAATGAAAAACAAATTTAAGAAATTTCAAATATTTTTTAATCTTTTAAATTGTTGAATAGTTCTTCTAGGTAGAAAATACAATTGTATTTTTATATTTTATTATAAATTTCTTTGTTAAATTAATCATTTAACAAAGAAATAATAATTGAGTCCCACTTTTTTCTTTAAAAATAAGAAGATAATCGTTAGATTATATAATTTCTGTGAGAGCATAAAAGATGAATTTAGCAAAAGAATAGTTTGAGCAAGAGAATTTATTTTTGTTGTTGAAATTTATTTTTGTATTTTTGTACATCATAATAATATCGAATTCTTAGACCCTGTAACGGGTATTATAGCATAGTGTGCGCTGCATGTCTGACGGTTTCATGGGGTTTCCTCCCGTTTGCTCTCACGTATACATGCAAAACCTCAGGACATAAAAACGAACAGGAAGATAGTATATATATATAGAATAAAAAAGGAGAGAATATCAGCTTTAAATCTGACACCCTAGAGGTTATGTTCACGCCGTATGTCTAGGAATCATCCCGATGTCAATTGATTGATAACAATGCTGAATGTTTAAACAAGTTTAACTTACTTAGGGGCTTATCGCGGCCAATCTTTTCGATCCAGCTGGACCAGGGTTGGCCATGAAAGAAGGTTGGACTATCGCTTCCCGACATTGCTATTATAGGCACTGCTTTTCAGGGCGAGCGTTCTTGTAGAGTATGATTTTTTTTTGTGCAGGTGGAGGATATGCGTGCACTGCCGCACCGCAACGTCCTCGTCGTCGGCTACGCTGTTATCGCTGCGCGCCCGTTTATTATGTCCTCTCGCGGGTCTCAAGCTCCTTCTCTGCTTGCGTCTTCTAAAATACTACGCCGCCACCACTGCTAAGCGAAGTGCCAAAAAGCGAATAAATGCGATACATGCGCTGCGCTTTTATGCTTCTTCCTCCCTCTTGCTCCCTCTAATACTATACGTATGCGGATTGTGGAATATACTATTGGTGTGTTAAAGGCGCTATATAGTTCTAGCCGAGCACATATATTGCCCGACTTTATATTTGGCGACAAAAGAAGAATAAGAGGAGGAGAGAACTGTTCACCGAATCACCGGTTTATTTATTATTTGCCGACGCCCTGTCTGCATTTGCGCTAGGGTGCACAGTGTGTACGGTGCAATGGTGCACGCACAGGTTGATCCTTCCTAGAAATTTCGTATACTACTTTATGGCGTTATTAAGTTTAGGCATATAATAGATATACTTATCCCCATTTTCCCATCCATGCCTCTTCAAACTTTTATATATAACTTATTCAAAATTTTCCATTTACAACCTTCTCGGAGTTTTCTTTTATTTTAATTTCTGAGATTAATATACTAAACTAATTAAATTGCAACATTTAAATTAATTTCATTTAACTGTTATTACAATAGTTTTTCCCTCTTTTCTTTTGTTATATATATATATATATATATATATATATATATATATATATATATATATATATATATATGTATATAAAATCTTTGATATTATAAATATTTATTGCTTTATTCAATAAATATTCAACAATGGTCTGTATTATATATACAAAACTATACTGAAATAAAGATACTTATTATAGATATAAAATTTTTCAATTAATATTAAAATACGAATAAAAAGATTGCAGCCTATACGAATTATCCTTCAAATTAAACAACACATATATTATTTATTCCAATTCACAAAAAATTAAATTTGTAATAAAAGAATTTTTAAGTAATTTGGATTTTTATGTCGGAATAAATATAATACCAAAAACTATTAATATTGAAAGATAAAGTTGGTAATAAATTTAACGCGGATACAAATTTTGCAATAATACGAGTCATAGATAATAACCATTTGTCTAAATTCACCTATTATGAATAAATGCTTCAGGATTTAGGAAACATTTATAACAACGGCAAGGAATTTTAAGACCTTATAGGAAAATATTTTGTGCCATCATATTCAAATAGTTTTCATTTTGAGAATAATTAATTTTTCATTCTCTATAAACTGCCGAATATAATTTTTTAAAGAGAATTATGTATTTAATAATTGAATTTAATAAAAGCATTATTTACATTCAAATAGTAATTGCGTAATTTTATAATAAAATTAAATATAATTTAATTTATAAGCATGCATATATGAATTCTAATATTATTATTTTTTATACATAAATTGTATATTATATTTAAACAAAATAAAGATTTAATGACATTAATTACAATATAAATTGACCCTCTAATTTAACTTAACATTTACTACATATCGAAAAATCCAATAATTAATATAATATATATATATATATATATATATATATATATATATATATAATATTAATTTATATTTATTTAAAAAATTTTTTTTTATTATACATAAAGTTATTTAAGTTATTCCTGTAAAATTCTTATAAATAAAATAATATCGAAAAGAGGCAACATATTTAATATGCGTATAATATATATTTATGTTTTATTTTTTTTGCAATTCTGTATTTTTAAATTTCGAAGTATTTTATTATTGTATTACAGAATTCTGATTTATTTATAAACGGAAAATTACATCATGAAAATTGTAAATAAAATTGTAAAGATGAGTTGATAATATTGTTGAAATTAGGTAATCTTAAAAAAAATTTTCTACGATTGCTCCTATTATATTACAAAAATCTATAATTATTAATTTAAATGCTTTAAGTCCAACGTCACGATCACAGCGTGTAATACATATATGTATATCTAAGTTATCTTCTTTTTTTGACAATATTTTGTAGAATCATTGTATTTTTAATATATAAATTAATTTTTATATTGAAAAATTTATTACTTAGGATATTGCTTTAGTGATTTTTATTTCACTGCTATAATTTGTTTTTGTTATTAACAACCAAGAACGAAAAAAACGTATTTCTTCGAAACTCATTGTTTAAAACAAACATAGAGTATAAGCACCACATATTTTTTCGTTAAAATTGCTTTTTTAGATTGCTATAGATTCTGCATTATAAACAAATCATTTCTAAATAAAACCTAACAGTTCACAACTATGTTATAATTATTTGTTATAAAACTATGTTATATCAACAAATGGCCAAAGAACATTGCATTAAATTTTTTTATATTCAAAGGATTGGTTAATGGTTTGCCAAAAATTGAGTTTGTCTATGTATATGATAATATGACTTATAAGGGGGATACACATCCGCGGGAAAAATATATTCATTATACAGAAAAACAAAACATTGTATATTATTTTAGTCTATTGGAGCTTGTTTTCTTTAATTTTATATCTCAATGTAGTAATTACTTTTAGCTCTTAATTTTCATTGCCATTAATGCCTGGAACTGCTTCCAATATATGAAAAATAGTTTTTTCTTTCCTTCAATATGTCCTTAACAAATATTATTAAATAAAATTAGATCAACAAAGACTGTTGAAATTCCATTTATATCAATAAATCATTATTATATTATATTTTTAACTTTTTAAGGTAAATGATTGCAATTTATCTAAATTAGATATATATAAATTTTTGTACGTGCATATAGAATCTGTTTGTAACTGCTTTGTTAATCTTTCCAGTTTTGCAGCTTGTTTTTAATGAAACTTTCTGGACCGTACTCATTATTTAAGTTAACAAATAAACTATAAAGTAGTTAACAAATAATAAAATAAATAATAGAAAGGTTTGGATCATTGAAGCTCAAGACATTTTGTGATATTGAAAACAATTTTGAAAGCTAAAAGTAATGTTGTATTTGAACAAATTACGTGTCAAAGAGAAAAACGAATTTTTAATGTACGAGGAAAAATTTTAGAGATCAAAAACTTTTAATAAGTATATAGCTATAATAAGAAAATAAGAATTATAGCTATAATTCTCGTTACACCTTTTCATAAAGAATTTTATCCCAATTTTATCCCAATATTATATATATATATCTAGTTTCTTTGTTATTGCCATTTAAAATTCAGCCAATATGTCGTCATAAGCAGGTAAATACTAGTTCACGCGAGTAAATTCGGCGAAGGTTCAACGAACAACAACATGGAAATTCTACGCTTTAGAATATAAGTCCATTTCAATTTTTTTACTTGAAATGTGTTTTTTTTTTTAGAATACGGCGTAGGAAGTAATGCTTTTCACAATTAAAATTTCTCTGATCACACGGTGTACCGAATTACTATAGGAAAATTATATTAATCCGTAATAAATTATTATATACTTGAGAATGATCGAGGATCAGGTTCATATGTCACGACCCCTTCTTGTTAGAATTAATTTGATTGTTTCTCCAAAATCTAAATGTTCGATTCCCTTTAAGGGGTCTCGAAAATCCTTAAAACTCATAGGGCCAGTAAGCATAGGACTTTTATAAATTAATAAATTCAATAAATATTTTCATCGGTCTTATAGTCTTGATACTATAATATATTATACTAAAATATATATAAAACATACCAAAATATATAGTCAGACTGTCCTTATGATTACTCTCAAAGAAGGCTTTTATAAATATGAATGTGATCCGCCAATAAGTCCGCCGTCCTGAATTTTATTTTTTTTTTTTGAAAATTGAATGACATTCAGATTCAGCGATCTGAATGCTTATGTTAATAGAGAATACGATAAAAAATAAAATATTTTGCATAATTTTTTTTTTAATCAACTATTATTATGACCATTATTTAGAATAAAAATGGTTACATTTGTAAAATTAATAAATATAAAATTTTTTATAATATTATAATGATCAACAAACGTTTTACGATTGCATAGCAATTGATGCGATGTCATTTGATTATTATATACGTATATATATTTTTTGCTTGCTTCATTTTAAACGTATAGGAAACTATTATATTTTTATTAAGATAAAACTATTTGTTTTTTATAAATGTGATTGAAGATAGTCCAAATGATTTATTCGGGCTATTTAATTTTTAATTCCTGCATGGTATTTACAACATAAAGATCGGAGTTTTTACTCATTATTTCGTCTTTTACTAAAAAAGTTATGCTTCTTTTTCAAATTCTGATATCTATATATCTATATATAAAAAGACATATACATGTACATATATTATAATGTATATGCCATACCATAGATGATGTCACAGAAGAGAATTGCTTCAAACCCCTTTAAAATTATCGATTTTTAGAATGCTCGTGTGGTATTTTAGATATTGCATCAAAAATGGAAACAATTACAATATATAATGTTATTTCAACAGAATATGAATAAATCATGTTTTTAAAAAAGTTTTTTTCTTTGTTTTTGAGTTCTGGATTATGATATTATGATAGTTTATATTATAGCTGATAATATTAGAAGCATATATTTCAAGTGACACTCTTGTCATAATCGTAATTAAGCACCCGATTTACCATAACAATAGAACAAATAAAATATTGAATTCTTATTCAGATTATCTGTTTTTAAAAAAGATATTAATAAATTAAATTAATTGCTTCCAAAGTAAAGAAAAAATTAAACATTTTTGCATTGGAGACAAAACAATTTTATGTAATATTAAAATAAGAAATAAGATATATATATATATATATATATATATATATATATATATATGATAATAAATCATATTTTAGGTTTTTCTCCTGATTGATTCTCATGATTAAATTGAAAAACGATATATATTATTAATAAAACAAACATATTTATTTGTAAATTTATATTTATGTATTTGAATATTTTAAGACAATTATTTCATTTTATTATGATGTATATTACTGTTGGTTGATTGAATTCCCGCAAAATATCCAGGGTCGAAGAAATTTGTCTATTGTGCGTACAGAATGTATATCAAAAAATAGAAATCACGATCGAAATATATTTTTTTTTAATTTGAGGAATACCTTTCTCGGATTTTTTGTATAATTAAAGAATATTATGTACGGCGATAGATTCAATTTTTGGTACCATATTATAAGGTTCCTATTTATTTCATTAAAAAAATGTTAGTACTAATAATAATTTTCGTTTTCATTAGAAGCTAGCATTGAAATGGCTGATTTATCAACTAATATTATATTAATATTTTTACAGCGATTTATTTATTTTCATTATAATATAACAAGAAATATATGAGGATAGAATTATTGATCTCCCATGAGAACTTAGAAATAATTGACGATAACCCGTAGTTCATTTATTTTGCCCTTAGAAAGCGCTTAGATTATCGAAATTCGCGACGATTATGTTATTTTTTTAGATTTTTTAAACTGTATTTATGGTTATATGTTACTATATTAGAAAATGTATAAACGACAAAATAGAATTAATAATAGAGAAAAAATTATATCGGATATTTATTAAAAATTTTATTATTAGTTATTAATTAGATCAAGAATTGGATATGTATAAAAAAACTACCTTCAATATACCGAAAACTGCCCGCACGTGAGCCACTGCATACTTTAATGCGGTCCTGTGGTAATATATGGGGGTACATTGGGTAGATTTCATCTGCTTCAACCCTCCTTTTTTAGTCCGTACGATGTGTGTATAAATATTTTCCTTTTGTTTTTACTGTTGTACAAGGCACGGTACAAAGCAAAAAAAAGTAGGCACACACGGCAAATGTCTGATAATCTCGTCAATAATCAGAATAATTATTTTCTCTCTCTTACGGCCTTATTGCTACAAAAAACGATTACTTTCCAAACACTGAATTGTATAAAAGAAATTACAGAACTGATTAAAAATAGTTTTGAAAATCTAATTTTTAATATCTAATAAGCTAAATAATAAGGTAAATAAGGTAAATAATAATAAGGTAAAAATATAATAAGCTATATATATATATATATATATATATATATATATATATATATATATATATATATTTAGTTTATCAAAAACTTGGGTAATCCAACTAATAAACCATTGACTTTTATAAAATAATGAGTACAAACACATAAAAGCGTAATATAGTATTCGTGCATCTTCATGAATATTAAATTGATAAATGTGATAAGAACGAATTTTACAATCTGATTAAATTTTAAAAAATCACTTACATTATGATAAATCTCAAACAATATTTGGATGTATTTTTATACAATAAAAACGATAATTAAAAACGTGTTTATTGGTGAACATTTGTCAGGTGGTATCCTAACCCAATCATTCCAATTATAATTTGTTCCGTTCTATAGATTTTCGACGTTCTGTTTTACCAACTGTTCCAGATTTCGAAAGTATTTCGGATCAGGTTAGGTTACATAACACTATATTTACATCTACAATGCATTACGAGTGTAAATTGTAAATATAATTGAACACGTGCTTACATTGCAACCAAGTTTTATCAGAACATTTTGTCTTGACTGTCATAGTTTTCATCCCATTAACTCTCAACATTATTAAAAAATGAAAGTTAAAAAAAATTTAGTAGTAAATCCATTAAGTCGTATTAAAAATAAGGAAGATACAAATGAAAAAAACGAAGAAACTTCAAAGGAGGTTAAATTTCCTAATGACAATGGTGTTAATCACATTAAGTGTAAAGCAGTTAGGCAGAAGCAAAATGAAAAACTACGAAAAGAAAAGAAAAAAGCAAAAAAAGAAAGGCGAAAAGCAAGGATGCAATTGAACGAACCTAAACAAGTTCCGCAAACTATAGAAAGTCTTAGAGAAAAAGATGAAACTATGATTTCTGGAAATATTGATGATGAAGAAAATGAAGAAATTAAAATTGATATGGAACATGATGAGTTTGCAGCTTATTACAAACAAAAATATGAACCAAAAGTATTGATAACTTACTCAGATAATCCACATACAAAGAGTAGAATATTTGGTAGAGAATTAACTAGAATTATACCAAATTCGACATCTTTGTACAGAAATCGATCAGGGGTAAAAAAAATGGTCAAGAGTTGTATAGACAATGGATATACAGATATAATTGTTATTAATGAAGACCAGTGCAAGCCAAGTATCCTTTTGAGTTTTTTGGTTTCAATTGTATCAGTGAATTCTTTAAGTTTTAATATATCATTAATATTTATACGTATTTTATAATTGAAATTGTAGTTTATTCTGAATAATAAAACATTCCTAATTATCTTGCGAGCATGGATTTTTTTTTTTAAAGGCTTATTGATAATTCTAAAGAATACTTGAAATTTTTCTTAACTTATTTTTTTAAGATGGTATGTTGATAGTGCACTTACCTGAAGGTCCTACAATGTATTGTAAATTAAGTAATGTAAAAATTACTCCAGAATTGCGAAGAAGTCATAAGGAAATAACAGGGCATCGTCCAGAAGTTGTAATA
Organism: Sycobia sp. Sy_11; assembly: GCA_018907035.1. NCBI lineage: Eukaryota > Metazoa > Arthropoda > Insecta > Hymenoptera > Epichrysomallidae > Sycobia > Sycobia sp. Sy_11. The sequence continues at coordinate 358,446 of JACCIC010000230.1, forward strand.
AATAATTTTACAACACGTCTTGGTCACACAGTAGCAAGAATGTTAGGAGCTCTTTTTCATCATGATCCTGAGTATAAAGGAAGAAGAGTTGTTACATTTCACAATCAGAGAGACTATATATTCTTTAGACATCACAGGTATTGGTTACTTAAAAAATAAAAGAAAGATTTAGAAAAAAAAATTCAAATTTAGTTATTTTAATTTAATTTAAATTATTAACATCAAAATATAAATTTATTGCAGATATGAATTTAAGAAAGAAAATGAAAAACCAAGATTAAGAGAATTGGGGCCAAGGTTTACATTAAAATTAAAATCTTTGCAGCATGGAACATTTGATAGTAAATATGGGAATTATGAATGGATTATTCAAGGTAGAAGACACCAGATGGAAACTAGTCGAAGAAAATTCTTTTTATGATTTTTATTGCTATTTAACACATTTATAAAATTCAAAAACAATTTTCATGCGTAATATGTTGTTATAATTAAAGTGATTTTCGTGAAATTAATTTACAGATTATGAAATCTATAGATAGGTATATAGCTGATTACTTTTATAGAGGTCACTTATAACCTAGTCGGTAAATTTCATTTAGTGAGTTGGTTTCTTTCTTTGTCATATAGATGGCGTTAATACAAAATACAATTATTTTAATGAAAATCTCTTTGTACGTGATAATTTGATTGCACGCAAATGAATTAGTTTTAAGCTAATGCCACATACAATTAGAGCACTTGATGGTTAAAAACCTTTCTCTGACGCCGATTTTGGACGGTAAAATTATTCATATTTGGCTGGTTGTATATTATATTTATTTATTTATAAAATCTAGAATCAGTAATTTAATTGTAAGAGAAGATATTTTGAAGGCTTCAGTTTCATCAACTGTTATTTTGCTGCATATTTTATATAAGTGAATATAGAAAGAATTTAACGGAATTCAACTAATATTCGTATGATATATAAATTTATCAAACTCACAAGAGTTTTTTTTACAGATAGTAGATATACATAATTCATTATTTAAGAAGTTACAGTTCAATTTAATAATTTTATTCTTTTACTTTGAAAAAAAAAACATATCTGTTCTTTTTTATTTTATTGATGTTGTTCCTGATTGAGAGGATTTTAGTTTACAAATCTTATATAAAACATCACGAATAAAAGTTTAACAAAGAATAGAAACTACGTGCGAAACGAAATTCTTTTAGATAGTTCAAAAATATTTTTAATAAAGAATTATTAGAGAAAATGTACCATTGGCGATTATTTATTTTTAAACGACATTACAATTTGAAATGTACTGCGCGATCTCTTATCGTAACTCGCACGTATAATCGAAATTGTCGATATTCTTTCCCGGTTCGTTATCTCTTTAATTATAGACGCATAAGTACAGCCCCTGACTTATAAATATAGATGTATACGTATAAAAAAACCCCGCGCACGCGAATCGCGGCGCCCACGAAACAATGGCGGAGTGGCGCGCTTTACAAAGCTTACCGGCGTAACCGCGTGATTTACGGTCGGCATGCACTTATCTCTTGCATGTGTGTGTGTGTGTGTGTGTGTGTGTGTGTGTGTGTGTGTGTGTGTGTGTGTGTGTGTGTGTGTGTGTGTGTGTGTGTGTGTGTGTGTGTGTGTGTATGTATGTATGTATGTATGTATGTATGTATAAAAGCTAGATCGCGAATTTGCATATCGCGTGCGCGCGCCCGGGCGGCGGCGCAATAAGCCGGCTCGTCTCGCCACTCTGGTACCTCCGATGGCGCTATATATAGGTAGTTTTTTTTTTGGTACGTGCACTCGCAAGCTCTGACACTATCCCCCCCCCCCCCCGCCCGTCGCAGTGCGCCGCGCTCGATGTAATTAGCGAGAAATACCACGGGGAGCGACCGCTGGAGCGATACATGTCGTCGAGACTTACAGTGGCGGGCGTTTCGAGCTTTATATATATATATATAATGAAAAGCTAAAAACTATTGAATATATACAAATACATATTGCGTGCTAACTTTCGTATTATTCGATTTACTTCAAGTGTACGAGAGAGATTCTTATATTGGATTTTTTTAGCAGGTATAAATATAGGAATATACTTCCCGGAGAAGTAAATTGCGAGCGCGTGTGTCTTGAAATGGCGATTTATAATTCGGTAGATCTCTTGGTATAAAGTATAAAGATTCATTTTCAACTATAGGCAGCAACCCTCGCATCATCGATCGCAATGGGGCTACATCATAATATATCCATAGAGAGTTGATAGTTGATAATATAATAAGATCCATTAGTTCCGAGCTTCCCATTGATAATTGCCGCGCTGCATCGATAGCGCATCGGTGCTATACATCTGCGCACATTATACACTTGCCGATATAGAACTACCCTTTAAACGCATCGGGTACAAAAGTTTCACGCTTCGTGAATTCTTGCGCAAAGCACATTCAGCGAATGCTTCTCCAATATATTATAGAATCCGGCAAAGTTCGGAAACAACTCCGGGCTTTCCTTTGATTAAATTCGCAGTCTAATCAAAGCACCTGGTCTTGAAGCTCGCGCATCCTGAAAAGCCGCGCGTGTGTCTCAAAGAGGTGAACCCGCACGTCTCATACATATATACATACATACATACATACATAAATAATACGTACGCTATATGAAGGAGGAAGTCGGTGTATATAGTATATAATAATTTCGATGCCGCAGAAATTGCGACGCGCCGGCGCCTCTCATCCGCGGGAGGATTAATCAGCGCCGTGGAAGACAGTAAGTACGAGCGGGTGGCCCGTGCGAGCACAGCCATCGGGTGACAGCCGCTGGTGCGCAAACCACCCTCGGATCAATAGGTATGCACGCGTTTGTATATATATATATATATATATATATATATATATATATATATATATATATAGAGAGAGAGAGAGAGAGAGAGAGAGAGAGAGAGGTGGGCTGTCGCGGAAGAAATTCCGTATATAGAGAATCGTTCGGGGAATGCGAGTGTGCGTTAGATATTTTGGCGAAATTTCGTATTAGGGCAAAGAGGTGAAATACAGAACGGAGAAATTTATGCAATCTCAGTGATTGGCATAGTGATTACAAATATCAGCATATAATCTAGAATATTTAAATTTTGATACGAAAAATTGGAGATCGATATATTCGAGGGTAAATACACGTAAAACCTCCTCATTCAGTTTATAAATACACAAAAAAATACAGTGCGCAGTTTTTTTTTTATAACACGTCATAAAGTCATAAAGGAGTTAAAAAAATTCGGTAGTTATTACGACATGCTATTGTCTCTGATTTTGTCAAAACTTGGTACATTTACATTCTTTTTTTAGTTTTGTGAATATCATAGTGTCAATGTGTAAATATTCTCAAATTGACTTTTTATCGCGGAACAGGTAAAAAATATATAAAAATCATTCTGTATTGAATAATTTTGAGTATATAAATTTGTATAAATGTTTTTAAACTAAAAATTGTAGATCTTCGTATAATACATATTTTATGGCCTATAGATTTTTGCTTCGGAACTTAAATTTTTCGACAAAAGTAGAATGAAATATAGGATTTTGCAGATATCATAGCATATATAATATATGAATCACGATAAAATCATATTTATTGTTTATATTTCTTTTTAGCATTAATAAGTACTATAGGAGTGATTATAAACAAAGACTGACTGCCATTATATAATTATAATTGTATTTTATAAAGACTGTAAGACCGTTAAAAATAATAGTTAGTATACTCTCTACCATTCTCCTGAAAAAATTCTAGTGAAAAATGAGCAAGACGCAAGATATGTATTTTAGTAAGATTTTGCAGCTTTTATTTCGAACTTTTTTTTAAATATTCAAAATTTTTTGTCATACCATGATTTCTGTACGTTTATCATGGATTTCTTTATGCAAATATAATTTAAACCAATTCTTTACATCAGCAATCTTCGAATTCAGCGCACTGCGTAATCGTACAATTTTTCAAAATTTTATACAATTGTACGTAAAAGCTTTCCGAAACAAAAGCTCCAGAGATTTTCCCATAAAATCAATATAATGCTTCTAATATCACGTTTCTTATGTTCTCGCTTCGGTTCGATTTAAGAAGGATCGATGTATTTTGTATCGATATAATTATTGATTATATAAAATTGAAACTGAATTAAGCGTTAAATATAAGACTAAAACTGAATTACGGGTTAATAGTCGATTGTTATACAGCATATACGTGAGTAAAAGTTAAGTGCAGGAGATATTTAAGTACAGCATAATAAAAGCTCTTGTACTATAAATAAGATAAAATTATTTCGAGTACTGAAAACTAATTGTTATAGATTTTTTTTATTGTCCTGGATATGCATAACATTCAACGCGTATCTTATTTTTGAAAAAAATGCGTTTCTATAAAAAATAGTTTTTATAATATTTAAACATATATTTATTTCTATACTACTTCACAAAGCTTGGTTCTATTTGAACAATTTTATTTTTTTTATATTCTCACCATAAAAAGTATAAAAAATAACATTTCTACTTGTCCCTATATTTGTTGATGGTTGTCCAAACATTTTTTTATTCATCGTTTATTAAAAAGTATATTCAAAAGCTGCATTATAGAAAAAAAACGATGTATTAAATTTTATCTTTTTGTTTGTTGCATCATGACAAATATTAAATTAGCTATCTGAATTATTTATTGTGCTTTCATCAGTATTCTTTCATATACATAAATGGTTCCATGTATGCTATGGGAATTTTATCAGCTGCAATGCAGTTATAAGAGACAAGAACTCCATCAATAAGTTTAAATTACAATTTTGGAAAATTGTTTTTTAATTTTTTGATGATTATTACCATTGTTGCGATTATTTTATTATTTTATTACACAACAGTTTCATTCGTTTTGAATTTTCTATTCTTTGGAATCGAAAAAATAAAAAACGATATAATTAATCGATTCATCTCAGACTTACGGGAAAATGGCAAAAGCGAGTATAGCAAAGCAAACACGTATAGGATCTACGACTTTAAAAGTTCGTATGTCGAGTGAAAATTAGGGCTTTATTTCAATAACAAAACGAAAAACTTCGGTTCTCTTCGATTCTGGCTAATTTTTCATGCAATCCTCGTTTCAAATGCATTCGTTGTGTTCGGTCAAGAACGGCCCTTCGACTGTTTGATCCTTTTTAATTAATTCATAGTGGAACATACCCATCTGACCCCACCAAATATATTGCGGTAACTTGTTTTCATAGATTTTTTGCTTTCGCGTCGATTTCCCCGATTCGCCGGGCTTGGCCTACGATTTTCTTGCGCTTCAGAATACGACAAAAGCTGCACTCGACAAATTTGTAACTTTAGTAAGACTTCGATAAAAAAATGACGACGTTTTATAGCGTCGAAGAAAAAAATCGGATGTTAAATGACGATTTTCGTCGTTTCACGGCGTCAGCTCGTGTATGGGACGCAATTTCCACAACTTTTGGATGAATCGTAGACGCTTGGAAATTGCTTGGCGTATTACTTTCAGCGATGCAGTAAGAATTTCTTGTATTTCTTCTTCTTTTTCTTTTTGCGCTTGCGTTTTACATGGATCTCTATCGTGGAATACCAGCCATTCTTCACCCTGAAGCTATTTTGGCTGATTCGAACGTTCTTCGTCTTCAATATCAAAATCATCACTTTGGAAACTATTAAAATACTTTTGACTGAAAAAGGTATGCTTCTAACGATGAGATTTATTCGCGTTTTTATTTAAATTAAGTCAATAAAGTAACACCTTCAGTGTATGCTGTTTTGTTAACACGTAATTACAGATTTTCAGCGCAAAAAATTGTGTATAAACTTTGTTCATTTTGACAGAACAAAGTTAATAGATTTTTTGGCGCTCTTTTACTCAATGAAGCCGTAATTGTCAATAAATGATACAGCGGATAGATACGCATTTAGTAACAATTATGAATCTTCTTACAGAAAAAAAAAATTATTTTCTAATCATAATTTTGAAGCGATTTAAGAGAACCACGCAAATAACGTATATAAATTAGTGTCTAAAATAATGGGCTCTTTCTAAAACCTGTCAGTTGCAGACATGTTCACACTTTGTCCTATATTTAGAATATTATTTTAAAGGCAATTAATCTTAAGTTGCTTTGATTTAGTATTCAAACCTAAATTTTCCCAAATAGTTTTTCCTGGATATTCTATTATAGAATTATAATACGAAGATACTCGTTAACTGCAGGCTGGAAAAAGCTGTTCCCCGATACGAGTAAATTCAAATTTAAATTGAATTATTAGAATTGGTATTTAATTATCTAATATTGTACATGAATAGTATTTTATTATTATTATTATTATTATTGTTGTTGTTGTTGTTTTTGTTGTTGTTGTTGTTGTATTTGTTCTTATAGTTTTTGTAATGATCAAGATCAATATTAATATCAGAATATTAATATTATAATTTTAAAAAGTGTTTTATTTCACTTATTGTTTATCTGGACTATCACTGGAACATCCTTGTCAACTTTTTTCAGTAATTAATTAATATCTGAAGATAATCGCCTGGAAGATCTTCGTATTGGTCATCATAAAAACAATATTTAACAAAACACATTGATTTTATTAAACTTTTGAATGAAAATGAAAAATCGCATGATTCGGTTTAACGATACACTTTGTTGAACGATTTACTTTCTACAGTAGAGATATAACTCACTTCAGTTAACAATATTCGTATTAAAATATACTCATATTATACTCACATATAAATATATACATTTCAATAGCACAGTCCTGACTAGCTTAAAATTGCGTTAAAACCATTATCTGAAAATCAATTATACCGGCAGTATGACAAAAGGCTTAATTAAATCCATTTCCGTCCAACTGAAAATTCCACGACATGCGCTCATCAGCTTACAATGGAAATCCTGCCGGAGGGGATTGAGCGGAATCGCGAACGGTAGAGAGGGGCGGGAGGGGCGAGAGGGAGAGAGAGAGACAGTAAGAGGGAGGGAGGGAGAAGCAACTTGACCCCGAGGCGAAGTGCATTGCGTGCACTCTGTAGTCGCACTCCCCTCCCCCCCCCTCGAAAATGCATCTCTCGCACGTCGCGTGCGTCGCAGGAAGAAGTTGCAAGGACCGGGCATATGCAGAGCCAATAATGTAATTGTCTCCGGCTCAGATAATCAAAGGGATAAAATTGGATTATGCGGACAACCTCCGCGGCTAATGTTCTGCAAATATATATCGCACTTGCTCTCTCTCTCTCTCTCTCACTCTCGCTCTCTTTCTCTAGTCCGTTTGCCCGTCAGAATAGGAGTGCATCAATTCGCTAATGCAACGGCATCGCGCTCGAGTATTATAGAGGAGCTTGCAGCGTGATGACTGGGTATGGGGCGGGATGTACATATATATATATATATATATATATATATATATATATACACACACAGTCACCATCTAAAATTAGATCTGATTTCGCGGATGCGCGCGCGCCCGCGCGCGCTCGCGAGATTTAATATAATATGCGCAAGAATGGACGGGCGAGGCGAGCACTTTGCCGATATATACGGAACGCGGTCGCGCACAGGGCTCGTGTTACATCGCGGTAAATTTGCGGCCGCGCGTTTTCGGCGCGGTGCCGCGGTGCCGCGCGACGCGTCCGAGCGCAAGATTAAACGTTTGGCACATCAGAGGCTTCCACGACCCCTCCCCCCTTCACCGCCCAATCCCCTCGCCGCGCGCGAAATACCGCTTTATACGTAGTGCGTATCTATCTATATGTACGCGAAGGTGGAGAGGGAAGGCGGTGGGGAGGGGGGAGGGGGGTGAGATAAATCGCTTTTGTCCGTAATGCGATGGATTACGCAGGCTGCAGGCATCCGAATTGTACGTATATGAATGTATTCCACGTATGTATGTGCTTGGCTCGGAAATTGCGACATTTTTCCCCACATTTCGACTGATCTATATTCATGGGGATTTAATTCGGTATGATTTATTGCTGGACAGTAGACGTTATACGAGTCGAAATCGATTTTAGTGAAAAAATTGTAGAGTTGGGCGCGCGCGCACACACACACACACACACACACACATACACACACCGATATATTATCTTTACATTCTGTATACAAAATGTAGCTAAGATATTTAAGTGTATAATTTTAGTTCATAAAAAATAATTATATATATATATATATATATATATATATATATATATATATATATATATAAACATCTGAACAAATGGCTAAACCTAAGGGAGGAATCTTCATATTATGCAAGCTTTCAGCAGTTTCAATCTCTCAATAGTGACCTACTATACGCTTCATACCAGGTTTAGTTTCTATTAAGTCATAACATTCACTTTAAATGCATATTGTTATATAAAACAAGATTGATTAAAGTAAATGCAAAGCAGTCCATTATGTATCAGTATTTAAATATGCCGAAGAAGCATGTATCGAGAGATACGAGAGCGCCTCGAGTATGGGCATATGTGATATACTATATATGTATAGGTTTATATAAAGCGCTAGTAAGACTATTGTATACTTTCGAATTAGGGTTTTCTTCCCTTTAAATTATCATACAGTACAATAGTCGTCGAAAGTCGAATACAACAATCGAATATAATATCAGTACGAAATTTTCAATCGAAAGTTACAAATCGGATAGCATTCTTTAATGTTACAGGTCTGGTGTAAAATAATCATAATCGTGATTTTCTTTTCAAATATATCAATATGTATTATAATATAAAAATTGCATTTATGACACATATAAATACAATTACCTTACACGCATTCACCAATAATAATGTCAAATTCTTAAAAATTGTACCTTCCATAAAACATACAACAACGTACAACAGTATCGGCGGACGCTATATTACAAACTTTGCCAATATTTACAAAACATTGAATAATGTTAAACGAATCAATAGGATGAAAATTTTACAAATATATACCAGTATCCATTGAAAAATCGGAAAAGGCGTGTATTTATATAAACGAGAACATTTGCCTAATTTCCAATTATATATCTCAAAGCGAAGACTGATCGAGCGCTACCAATCGCTCGAACATTCAAATCCGAAAACGTATTGTGCTGTAAATAGAGAAAATAATGCGCTTCCGCCCAGCAATTAAAAAAAAAAAGAAGAGAGCATCGACCCTCTTTCCAGATATATATATATATTGAATTCGAGCACCCCTTTGTTTGCCGACAATCCCACGCTGTATATATACATATACCGTTTCACCGAACGAAATAAAAGAAGGAAGAATGGCGGAGAAAAACACAAATGTGTGTGTATACCGTAGCGCCACGCGAAATTGAAATCAAAAGCTCTAAGCGCTTGGATGCGACTCGATTAGTCTGTGCTACCATATATATACGTAGTACAGCGCGTGTTACACGCCGGCTCCTCGCCACCTCCGAGTTTCGAATCCTGCAAGTTTCGACGTGAGGCCGAAAAAGGATTTGCTCTATATATACATACATATATATATATATATATATATATATATATATATACATACATATATATATATATACATACATATATATATATATATACATACATATATATATATATATGGGTAACTGTTCGGAGTTAATGCGCTCGCACGCGCGTGGATATCCCCCCCCCCTCACCTCTCTCTCACTCGCCGAGCTTTGCGCGAGCCCTGCGCACGCGCGCACGTATGTATTATAGGTGCGCGCAAGCTCGCAACGCACGGGCATACATGCGGGCGGATTACTCGCGTCCAATTAAATTTAACGAATTTCTAGCGACGGGAGGGATACCACGCAGGGCTATGCGGACGAGATCGAGGCCCCGGCTTTATTGGTTTCATTAATTACGCATGCATCTACCAGTCGCGGGGGCTTTCCGCGTCTCTATAATACTTTCTCGCTCGCTATATATATTCTGACATACATATATACATACACCCATACATAAATGCCGTATATATACGAGCAGCGGATGTGCACGGATCTATATATCTCTCGTACTCACTCGTATAGCCGGAGGCAGAGTGACGAACAGAAGCGCTGGCGATCCGTCGATCATGTATACTATATATATACATGCTACACATTGATCGCAGTAGTGTTTGCTGAGGATTGTTGCTTATAATAATGTTAGGTAACGATATATATAAATATATATATATATATATATATATATATATATATATATATATATATATCTTTGAAAGTTTTCACAAATAATACGAAGAGAGTTGTTCATCAACTTAACCACCACTATTTTATATTATATGAGAAATGGACACACGGGACAATATTGCCATGCAATAGGTTTCCCTTGAATTTGTGGAAATACTGTTTTAAAATGATTTGTACATGTCATAAATGTATATGTAGAGGGTGCAGGTTTATAAGGATTTATCCAATTTCATGTATAACGGTAACGAATGAATAGCTAACGCATGCAGATTTTAATCTCCATAATTAGAGATTGATTAATTCGAAGAGTTGATTAGTATATTTTTTATAATTTTAATTAATATTCATTATAAATATATATATATATATATATATATATATATATTTATTTATTAATTAAAAATAAAAAATAATATATATGGAGCTTTTTTACAAACAAATTTTCATGTTCTAATCGAGATTCTGATCAAATTAATTGAAAAAATTGATCCGAACAACGCCCCTCAGCTTTAATAGAAATCGGACACGAGGATATGCTAAGTTTTCACTGATAAGAAATTATAACACCAGGTCGTGAGTTTAATGTTGACACTGATGAGGTCTTCTTGAAATTGGAAAGATATCCGTATCAAAGTCGGGTCTTTTCAATTGACAGACGTATGGAGATATTTGAGTTCTAAATAATGTATATTCGTCTATGCAGGCATATATCTGATATTGATTTATGGAACACACACACACACACACACACACACACACACACACACACACCGTTTGATCTGTTTCATCCAAGGGAATTAGAGCAAAATTAATCCTCAATGATTGCTAAGTCGAACCATTTGGTTTGGGTCATCGCATCACATATAATATAATTATATACACATTATATTCATGTTCGTTAAATATATATATATATGAATAGAACTAGATATGTACAGGTACTAGAGAGAAACATTTATTATTTAGAGTGAATATGATTTATTATATATATATATATATATATATATATATATATATATATATATATATCGCACTTCTATATATGCGAGGGTGGAAATGCCATAGAAAGCGAACGAGAAAAAGTGGAAGGGGGAAGGGCGGCGATTGAACATCTATTCAGCAGCGGAATGCCCCACGGGCTGCGAATGAAAGACCAGCAACGTGTTAACGTGCCAATACGCAGAATTTGGCAATTAAATCGTTTGCTGAGAGGTCTCTGCGGGTCCAGCGCACGTCTGTTTTTTTTTTACCTCGCTGTCTCGTAGCCTCCGGCGCGCGTGCACACTAACAAACACATCTACACAAACCCACATAGGCACGCACGGCACATTGGAACTGGGCAGGGAATTCAGCGAGAAATTACTTTTGCGCGGGGCGAAAATATTTTAATTGAATTTTCGCGGGCAGGCAGGGTGATTTTTCGTGGAAGAAGGACATCAACGTGGGGAACTTATTTTGGGCTGGGGTAGGGAAGGAAGGAGACATCTCGAGCTTGTTACAGCGACACACACATACGCACGCACACATGATAATTGAATTTCTATTTAAGGTAGGGGTGTCACGTTTTGTTAGGCTTGAGCTTTCTGACAGCAGTAAACATTCTTTAATTTAGTGGGTTACTCTAAAGCATCATGATGTTGGTCAAATATTTTGTTGGACTGGTAATAAATAACATAGTTTCAAAATTCCAAGAAAGGACTCCGAAACGGTGCGTTGCTGTACGTCTTTTAGGATTTCTGTGATTTTAAATGTAAAATTGTTAAGTTAGGGTGGGCATCTTGTAAAAACAAACTTCAATGACATCTCCAGTAGTTAGCATGAATAAATATTTCAAACTACTAAAATTCTTACACGAATACCAAATCATTAATCTAATGCTTATATGAACATCAATTTCGCTAATACTAATTAAACAAAGTCTGCATTGCAGAAATCTTAAATGCTTCGCATATCGAGCCCATGATTTATAATTTTGCTTTGAGTTTTTGGAAAATATATCCGACAACTTTTACCATGCTGGCACCAGTTCTCATAGAATTTAAATTAAGCATTAATAAAAACTTGTCTTCCGTAAGCTCTTTTTTAGTTTTGTAATTCTGTAACATTCGAAAAACAATATTTATCCAATTACATATTCATTGGATGCGTACATAGAGTAAATATATTTTCTGAAAAAAGAAACCCATTTTAAAGTAAACAATGGATGCGTAAAATGAATCAGAATTGTAAATTTATTTCTATACAACATTGTATTATACTGAAAGCAATTCTGGCAAATCTGATATACTTACAATGTAGTATTGACCTACATATTTCTTGCTTAACAATTATACAGAATCATACAATATATGATTATCCATTAAATAATAGTCGTTTCAAAATAAGGCTCGTTTACCTATATACGCGCACACCATTTCATGAGGTCATTTCAGAAAAGGATCTATACAGCTTTTTGCATCGTTGTGACGCAATTAGAAGTGAAGATCCTTGCGTAAGCACATGAGCGTCGCCGCGACGAATGATGATCATAAAAAGAAGACGAAGAAGAAGAAGAAGAGGAGAAAAAAACGAGGATCGTCCGAGTCGCGCACTATATGTGTTGCATTTATATATATATATATATATATATATATATATATATATATATATATATGTATATATATACATACACGCGCTGTACGCGTATGCGCGCTTTATACTAATTTGCGACTGAGCCCCCGTCGTAAATCTGAGCGCGCAAAAACCGGTAGGAGCGTCGTAAATCCTGCCCGGTAACGACTTGCTTATCGGCTCGAACGAGCGCGCGGCCAGGCTCGTTTTATTGTTGAACAATCATAAAATTGCTGCAGAAAGGAGCGCGGCAAGGGAAGGTGGGCCGGGGCGGGGAGGAATAATTGGCAAGGAGAATCGCATCTTCGTTAGAAATTAAATGGAGTCGTAATTGTTTTTAACGTTCTCGGTCACACTTGCGAATTTTATTTTTCCAGAGATGTGTGATGCATGGTTTGACACACACACGCACACACACACACACACACACACACGCGCGCGCGCGCACACAGAGTTTGAAAACCTGTCCATATATTTTTTTTGGTATATTACTGTAATATCTGCTGCGCTCGAATGAAAATTAAATACGAAAACTGTCCTCCAAATTTTAGGGTGAGTTTGGCTTCTACATCTGGTATCGAAAATTCTTTGATATTATGGTTTGAAACTGATATTATTGTTTGATGATCATGACATTGATCGATTAATCTTGCTTGGCCCCAGATTATATAGATGTTTCCTTCGAAAACATTATTTGCAAATAAATTACAGCGTTGTATTTTAGTATATATATAAAAGCAAAGGCTGCCATAAATCTACTACACGACTTACGAATTTATAATATAGAAAAAAGATGAAAAGAAAAAAATATATAGAGGCCTACGATGGCTCGATCGGTAGAGCCAAGGACTAGTAACTTGGTGATCCGAGTTCAAATTCCGGTCTCGGCAGATTGACACAAGCACCGCTGTAATAATTTACATGTGCTTTGTTTACAAACACATCGTTAGACCTCCGTCGCTGATTAGCATCGATATTAGGAAGCATAAATAAAGAGACGTTAAATAACATTAAAAAAAAAGAAAAAAAGGAAAAAAATATGTAATCTAAGGTTATTCATAGCTAGTAGATGATTTTTTTAGGTATATGTGTACATACTAATAATGTCAAAGATTTTTGTGGAACTACTTGATCTCCCTGCGATCAGTTTAGAACAATCTAAAGAAGCCAGTTGGCCTGTATACATTATGAGCTGTAGGCAAATTTCTATACTAAAACGCATTTCATGACATACATACATTCGCGCGCGCGCGCGCGCGCGTGTGTATAGTATTAGGCTGGGCGTAAAAGAAGGGTAACGCAGCAACTTCGACGTCCCCTCGGTAATTTGGTGGTACTTTATATTTTTCGATTCGTTTTAATTTAAGATCGATTTTTCAAGGGTACGACAGGTCCGAAAATGAATGATTTCTGAGATAAGGCCCATTATTTGAGAGGAAAGATCATTTTTCGGAATTTTTCGGATAAGTAATATAAATTTTACTATGTAATGTAGTTACTTCTATAAATTTTTGAATTGAGAATCCATATTTCAAACAGGGAACGCGATAAAACGATTAAAGTGATATTTCTTAGGTTTGTTTATATATATATATATTCTACTTGGAAACTTTCATAATCAAAGGTCCAGTTGTTTTCACGAATCCTTCTGAAAATATAGATTTTTCGAACAATATGCAAGAAACAAAAAAGCTTTAAAATGTAATCTGAGTTATATAGTAAAAAGTTGTAGCATTTCTTCGAAAAACTCGGAAAAATTGCAATTTTTACGAAAATCCTAAAATTTTGGTTCTTCCACCCTCGAAATATCGATTCAACCTGTACGCCCGAAGTAATGTATCGCCCAGAGCATCCGATCGTATGCTAAGTTGAGCGCCAAAAAAATCCTTCCAGTCTATTTTTTATATATAAAATACCAAGCTCATAACAAAAAAAAAAGGAAAATAGAAAAACAGTAAAAAAGCAAAGAAACGATCGCTTATACGTCCAAGTCCCGGCACGATAGCTGCCCAAGCGCACGTAGGCACGCGCGCGCGTGACACAGCCACATTATGCGCGTGGCCTGCAGCGTGGCGTTAAAATATGCCGCGGGGGTAATAACTGCGCGCGAGGTAGGCATTGGGTGGGGAGGAGAGCGCAGTGCGTTAGTTATGCTAATTTCCCACTATGATTCACCGGGCGAACATATGTCGCGGTGGAGTGAACCCTCCCTTCCTCCCCCCTATGCAAACCGCCCTCCCGCACTGTGCCACGGCTTACCCCCCGCCCCCCCTCTCCCTCTCTTTCTCTCGCCACCTGCCGACACGAACGCGTCGATGCATTTCTAATTGAACGATTAATATCATACATAACGGGGATGGATGCTCGATGGTTCATAAAACTATATATATATATGTATATATGCGCACTCGGGATCTCTTTGCCCTCGATGCAATCTCCGTATATATACACGTATGTATATAATGGGTATAATGGTATACAGAGCGATGCGAGCTGGTCGCGCGTATCGCGCGTTTATTTCACGGTAATATATCATATTGGTATGTACGATCGATGCGGCGACTCGATAGCGCGGCTCAAGCATCGCTGTATAAGTTTTCGAAATTGATCCCGACGATTTTCACGGGACTTTTAAACGGGGCCTTTTATAACCGCGCGTCCTGGGGGCTCGAGATTTCCTTGAAGCGTTATATTATTGTCTAAACGTTGCAAAAATTCCGATTTGTTACAGTTAAGCATTACTATATCTTATTATAGATAGGTTATTTAAATCTTAAATTTTCTTTAAATAAACAATACACACGAAACTATGATAATGAAGAGAGAAAATATTAAAACAAAAATTAAATAATATTGTTTAATAAATATAATAAGAAATAGTGAAATTGTGTAAAATACATAAAATTAATTTTTTTATCGTGACGCGGCTGAAATTCAGGCTCTTATAAATTACAATTCAAGAATTTAGCAGACTCGATTTTTGGTACAATGAACAAATAATGCGGTTCAGGGTCCATTTTGAGAAAAGAAATTGGCAGAAGAAAATTCACCACAAATGCATTTATTATGACGTTTCCATAGTTCGTTCACTATTCTCTTCGGACGAAAATAACAAAAGAAAGAGCGAACGCTTTAGATACACGGTGCGGGCGCCGTATCCCTTTTACAACTCATTTTCTATTTTCATAAATTTATTTTATATTATTTTTGCAATGACATTATTCCTTAATGTATTTATTAAATGATATTTCAAGAATGCGTTCATTGCCTCGGCAATTTTGATGTCGAGAATACAAATTGCCCTGGGGACTGGCATATCGGGTTACGTTCAACGCAGCGTGGCGCGCGCTCGCGAACCCAGTGTGACGTCGTAAAACGGTACATTTGCAACGGCGAGAAAGGCGTAAAATAAATTAGGCGACGACCGTGCAGAATCTTAACCACTGTTTTATTTTATTTTTTTTTTTTTTATTTTTTGTGACTTTAAATCCCTGCATTACGTCGTCGATAAAATTTGTTTGAAAAAGCTACGCTCGCTTTAAAATTCATACGTACACTTTCATTCGTTAGTAAAGTTTTAGTGAATATTCGTTAATAAAATTTTAATGAAAAAAAAATTCATTTAACTTTCTCTCTTGAAGATATTATGTATGGATGCGAGATACATTGTAAAAATTTTTTTATCCCGATGTTTAATGACCGACATTACGTAAAAGACAGGAGCATTCTTTTATTTTTGTTTAATTCACGATCCGAGTATAATCAGAAAATGAAGTTCGTCTGCAGCTGAAGAAGTTTTAAAGGACTTGACACCTGTGATATAGAAATATTGTCCAAAAATCGATCTTCCGCGTATTTTCAACAACTTCAAAAACATCGTGTCGAAGTTTTAAAGCGAAATTCGATGTCCGGTGACCGTTGCGGCCCGTAAGCCTAACTTCGAGACCGTATTATTAAACTTTAAACGGGTTTTCTCGAAATTGTATTTTTGAACTGGGCGTTCGGCATATTTCCAAAAGTTACCGATCAATTTTAGGAAAAATTTCATATCGAAATACATTATATATGTATCGATGCGACGCCCATTTTTTTTGGATCATCGTTCGAAAAGTGTCGAGTAAAGAAAATGCAAAGGCAAATTTTTAGTGCAAGCAAAATTCAGTTAGAATTGCAATGGACGGCAATTTTAAAAAGTTTTAAAAATAGAAAGACGTCGTTGAAAGTATACTTTCATTGTTAATCAAACAATTGTAATTTTCTTGTCATTTTGATAAATAAAAAATTACCATTCAAATTATTCATTTAATAAATCATGAAGAAAGTTTCGAAAATAATAAAAATTTCATACGAAAGAATGAAATTCCTAAATAGTATCCTTTTTCAACTCTATTTTGTTGTGCATATCATAAGAGCATGAAATTAATTATTTTAATGGAGTAATTTAACTCCTTTCAATTTTTTGTTACTGCTATCTAACCCACTTAATTTAGCTCGGCTAATTAACGTTTAAGTAGTAATTTTTTTAACATTAATAGAAATTTTCCAAGACTACTTACAATAAGACTATTCTAGAATCCAAATCATTGGGATGTTTGAATTCTACAAAAATTGCAGTGACATTTATTTGTAAAATACTAGTTTAATAAAAAATCACTGCATAATTTCAAATTCTGTCATACAATCAAAGCAAGAACGCCTATATAATAGTACATCGGTTTACTAAACACTCGACCGACCAATCTCTCTCTCTCTCTCTCTCTCTCACGGTCCCCACTCGCTTTCTTTCTCCCTTCGTTTTATACTCTTTCCATACCTCCCTCAGCCCCTTTCTCCTTGTCAATTCCTCCTCCAGCATTTCTCATTGTCTCTGACGCGAGCGCGCTCGCTTGCGCGTCCTCCCGTTTTCCCAGCGGCGTTTCCGCGAGGAGGCTTCCCTCCCGTGTCCCCAGCACCCCCCGCGGCGGTTCCCTCGCCGCACCCTTCCGGGTGCTCGTAAAATTGCACAACGGTCTATACACATGTACATCTATACACGACGTATACACATGTAGGAGTTACGCAGGCGATGCGACGCGGCCTATACGCGCGCGAACAGTCGAAAAAGCGGACGGAGGTCGTCAATGTCGATGACGCGTGGATATACGCTGGTCCCTTGTATGTCGCACTCTCGCCCCCGCCCGCCGCCACTCTCTCTCTCTCTCTCTCTCTCTCTCTCTCTCTCTCTCTCTCTCTCTCTCTCTGTCTCCCTTTCCCCGTTCGTTTTTTTTTTCTAACGAAAAAGAAAAAGGAGACAACGTCGTTGTCGCGAAGCGTCCCTCGATTTTGTACGCTCGCCCCCGTGCGCCTTCTCTCTCTCTCTCTCCCTCCACCCCTTTCATTCGCTTTATTGAAGCAACTCCCATGGCCCTGGCGCCCGTTCGAAAGGCGACCGCTCTTTTCCGTACAGCGCGGCGATCACTTATATATATATATACGTATACTCCGTAAATGCGCGCAAAAAGATTTTTCGGAACGAAAGGTTGACGTGGAATTCATCGAGCTAATGTCGCCGCCGAAGCCGACGCTGCTGCTACGCGCCTCGTCGCCGTGTCTCCGCGACCGATATATTGTCGTATACGCGATCCGGAATTTTCGACGTATCGACAATGTATTACCGAGTTTATTTACCGAGTGACAAATTTTTGTCGGCCTGCGCATGTAAATAATGCCGATTTCTCCTATAAGTATAATAAACGAATTCTTTGTATGTTTTTCAGGTGCATTCGGCACGATTTCGATGCTCGAGAGGAAGGTAATTATAAGCGACAATGTGGGGCGTATACGATAATTCTAATAAAGACGTAGGAATAATTAATGTCTGAACTAAAATTCTTTATAGCCGAATAATTCTGCTTCGGGTGAATTTTCTAGATCGGACGAGTCTGTAATATAAGATAGAAGAAATTAAAAAAAAAAATTATGATTAAATTTTATATCATTTAGGATTAGTGATAATCTGGGCACTAACAGCGAAATTTTCACTACTAAATCAGTGGTTATTCGACTGCTTATACACACAATGAAAATCGAAACTACACTCTATGTAAACAATCGAATAGTCCATTCTTTAATATTCTTAAAATTTCATTGATTTATTAAAAGTGTAGAGTGATTTTTAATTATTTAACTGACGTTTAATAACACCGCATTTGAAATTTCACTGTAAAATAATTATTAAACCCAAAAGTATGCAGAATTTATTATTTATAGATCTTGCGCAGAAAGATGGGATGATAAGGTTATTTATCAATATATGTAGTTATTACATACTCAACGGACTAGATAATCCCTTTAGTAAGAGGCATATTTGAAAATTGTTTTGTGAAGGGCTTTCGAGAAATGCGGTTGCGGGAAATCGGACTCTCTGGCCATCGAGTATCCTGAACTACCCTCAAACCTGGCGAGTAAAGTTCGGCTTTTGAGGTTGATAAAGATACCGACGCTTTTACCGCCTGAATCAACGACTGTTTAATTCTATTATTTCTAGTTTATTATTATTTTGTTGAGAAAATAACGATTAATTTTTATTTCTTTTTTCATAATCTTAATTATACGAGAACGAATTATATGGTTGGGCATCATTTGTTAGATATATTCAGAGCAAAATAAATTTTCTATTTAAAATACTATTTTAGTATCAAAAATAAATAGTTTTGTTCGAAGAACAAATTTTTAAAAGTACTTTTGAAATGCGCTGTGTCTTTGTTAAATATAATCCTGCTGTAGACGCAGGAAAAATTCTATGTCTTATTTTCTTTAATAATTTATTGTTATTGTTATAAATAAACGTCGCCGTTCTAAATAGAAAACGTTTTTTTTGTTTTTTAATCGTGTGTTTAAAAAAAATCATTCTTAAAGAAATGTTAAAGAAGAGGCCTAGAAATTTGAAGACTATAGCTTCAACGATACGAGACATTAAAATTACAGCGTCGAATGAGAAAATAATTTGATAAGATTGCAATTTTTCTTTCGAAAAGCAACATAAGCACAAGATAAGTACATACGAAGCTCGCAGGAACGCAACCGCCAGCAGTTTGAAATATTGGCTAGAAAACTTTAGATTAGATTTATAAGAATTGGAATACGCGCACTCTCGCGTTTTCTTCTCTCTCTCTCTCTCTCTTCCTCTCTATAATGTACATATATATCCGCCGACGTACCGACACCGCGGCGCGTCTTTTCTTCATTCGTGCGCGCCAGCTGTATTTCGACCCGCCCGCGCCGCAAATGCGCACGGAAAATCTTTCGGCTCTCGCCCGCAGATATTGGCGTGTATGTATATACATACATACATACATACATACGTACATACATACATACGTACATACATACATACATGCATATATATATATATATATATATATATATATATACATATGGCGCGTTCCCCACCCTCCCTGCTAGTCGAATTTTCCTCGGTTCGTAAATCGAGACTGTCGCCATCATATATATATATATATATATATATATATATATATATATATATATTCATTCGCATTCGCTTTTTCTCGCTTCTCCGGAATTATTTGGGATAGTGGCAAGGTGCTTTTGTGGCGCCCGCGCGCGCACATTGGCGTGCGAAGCGGGATATATATATATATACTATCGCGGCGGTTATTGGAAAATGTGATGAAGCTCCGGGAGACGCCGAGTTAATTTCAGATAAGTTATGAAATCGTTTATAGAGATAAGGAAGTGCGAGTGGGGGGGATTTGGTTTTTTTCTCCTTCGACGGCTGCGCTCGGAAGGGAATTTACCAGAAGTGCTGACGAATATGAAATGAATCGTGAACGAATGGTCGGGGCTTATATATATATATATATATATATATATATATATATATATATATATATATAATATGAAGGGGTCATATATTTTTTCGTTGCTAGGCTGTGCATACAATTTTTTTTTCTAAGATATTCTTTTATTGTTTAAATTGATATAAATTATATAAATTTATGGTAATATCATAAAAACAAACACAATAAAATGTATAGACGAATCAATAGTCAACTAAGATTCAAATATTTATAAATCGATTACAATGGTCCCACTGTTTAATTAATGAGAAATAAAAACAAATTTGGAATTTATCATCAACGTTTTGGATTAATAAAAAAAATCCAAGTGTACGTTGCGAAATGCAAATTATATATATTATACATAGAATACAATATGTACGCATAAAAGAACAGTTTAGTAGTATTAAACATAAAAACGAGTTCTCTGATTTATTATCACACGAACAATTAAATAAAAAGACAATTGATTTTCATAATATGCAAATTTTGAAATATGAACAATTCCTTCAAAAAAGACTTTTTTTAATAATGCCACACATTTATGGTAAAAGAAAACTGAATTTGCCAATTGTATATATGAAAAACCTAAAATTTGATTATAAAAAACTGTTATCTGAAATACAATTTCATTATTTTTACAATGAGTATAAGTTAATTGATATATTGCCATTCTATATTTACGAGTAATTTAAACCATTAGAGGATATCTATTTATTTTTAAATAGATTACATTATTTTATGTAATACAATTGGCAACGTAAATTTGATTTATTGACGCGAATCGCACTATGTGCTTTCATATTGTAAGCGTCTTGTGTCTATACCTGTATTTTTAATAATTTTATTTTGTATTATTTAATCTGTGAAAATTTTTCTTTAGCACCTTGAAAAGGGATTTTTTTTATAAACTAATTATAAAGTATCGTTGGAAAAGTTTAATACGTTTAAATAAATATTTATTTATAATTTTGGCATCGCCCCATGAAACGATTTAGTCGACATAAAAAGAAACTTTGTTTCGAGTAAGCGCTCAAGATCCTTTTCAAATAGGCAGTCGTGTTATTCTTTTATTCGAATTCGCTAATTTTTTATTTTCATTTTTTATTTTCTTTTGAGAACATTGCGCATAATGGACGAAATTACTGTCTAGTGCAAAGATAGTGGCAGTGATATAATAAAGTTCAATGGGGCGCGCGTCATTTTCGTGCTCGCAGTCGTTTCGTTCAAGCACCGAATACCCAGCGACCGAATTTATCAATATGCGCCGCTGCAGCGTAGCCAGCTCTATCGTGCGCCACTGCAGTATTATAAAGGAGAGAAATAAACGGGGCGAGCATAAAGATAGGAAAACAATGTTTGTCGGTCTACGGCGGATCGACGTTCGCGGGTATACATGTATAGATATATATATATATACGCACTACTTACGCTCGCAACGAGCCAGAGCGAAACTCCGTGCCGAAGATGGGCGCGAACGCGAGATGGGGCGGGGGTGGGGGGGGTACGGGCGGAAATGAGCGAGGCGAAAAAACGCGCCTAAAAAGTAACGCGAACTCGCTGATCCGACGTCACCCCCCCGCCCCGGTCGATCGCGAGCAATCGAACGGGGGTAGGGAGGGGGAAGTCGCGAGTACCGCGTGCCGGAGGCGACGACGATACGACGTCGCGGATGCGTTCGCGCGTATGCACGCACGGCTGGTTGTCGAGGCGTTGCCGTGCGGCGCCCGTGACGCTCTCTGAAAGGACGCCGAGGACGGGGCGCTCGACTTTCTTTTTTCTGACTCGGTCGGTTATTAGGCGCGCGGAGGACGCATCGTGAGCGCGCCATTTACGACGGCGTTCGCAATCGGAATCGAACGTCGGCGCTTGACTTACTTTTTACGTCCCGTCCCGTCGCAAGCTGGTTTTTATACGTAGGAGCGGCGAAGTTTTCAGGGGCCGGGGGAGGGGGTGAATGGAAAGAAATACGTCGTTTACGAACATTGCGCCTTTTCTTTCTTTAATGTTCTTTTTCTCTCTCTTCTTTTGTCATTAATCGATCGTCGTAAAATCACGTTCGAGAAAATCGCATAATTTATAAATAACCAATTCAAAAACGTACTTGTATCAATTGAAGAAATATAAAGAATTACCTGAGCAATATGCTTTGCTATGCACATTATCATTTTCTAGAAGATTACAATTTTTACAAGTATTTTAGCGATGAATGATTGGTCAATTTATTTCTATTTAAATTGGAATAGTTCATTCAATTATTATAGTGCAACGCGTTTCGATTGCTTATTTGCTGTCCTTATTCAAGTAAACTTATAATCATATGTTCATAAAATTATACTGGAATTGAAAACATCATTAATTAACGAGATTACAATAAGATATGTAAAAGTATAGTTGACCATAATACTAGTTAAAATAACCATATATGAAATGACTATGTGTAAAAAATTAGTCAGAAAGAATTAATAAGTACTTTTAAAAAACATAATATTTAAATACTTCAACAAGAATCATAATATAATAAGCTTATTCAGCAATTGTAAAGATAAGGATGAAAAATGTTTAAAAAACAGGAACAGCATACAAATTAAATTGTAAAGTTTGTGACAAATATTTCATTGGACAAACGGATAAATACTTAAAACAAAGAATATATGAACATCAGTACAGTGTATGAAATACGAATGATACATCCGTACTAAAGGAACACAGCTTAGACTCAGTAAATTCTTTCAATTTTGAAAACGTAAATATTTCTGAACGAGGTATTAAAAGTAGATATAAAAGAGAAACTATTGAAAGTATTTATATTTTGAAAAATAGCAATAGTGTAAATTTAAATGCTAGAGTCAAGTGAATTGGACAACACGTACCATTATTTATTAATCTCAAATTATGTATTAAAATAATATTTTGATTTACATTTAAAATCAAGAATGGTGAGGGTTCTAAAAATATTATATAAATTAATTTGGGGGGTGGAGATGAGGTTATAGTAGGATGCTAGGTTTTTACTGTAGTTTAGTCTTTGAAGATGAACCAGAACGGCTCGAAACATAGGACAATAAAGGTAAATTTGAATTTTAGGTGGTGGGGATAGTCAGGTTATCCTTCAGTAACATAGAATATAGTTTATTATTTTTATTATTTTATTTTCTTGTAGCATTATTTTATTTTTATTATTTTTAATTTTTAATCCAATTTGTTTTTAGTATTAATTTCTATTTCAGATTCTTCGAGACTGACTATAAACATGGATAGTCTGACTGTCATTATATCAGTATAATACATTATTGTATAAAGTCCGTAAGGACGAGAAACAGATTTATTAATTTACTTCACAAAGGTCGAGATAAGTACAATTTATAATTAATTTATGAAATCATGAACACTTAGACGTCTCAAATATTTAAAACTCTAGATAGATTGAGAACATATATTAGACCGAGAATATGGCACCGGTATATTAACAATGTAATATGACAGAAAGATCGTTTGGTTACAAAACTATGATAATTTATGTCGACGATATAGAGTTATGAATATATACTATAATCTGAATCTTTTTGTATTATTGAGGAATTGCAAATAATAAGAGTCGAGTCCTTGTGCGTCGTCTTTTTGTTTATCGATATGTTGTATAGTCTTATATTAACCATATCAGACACGAATCTTTTATTTCGCTTAGTTTCTCTATGTACGATTAGAATTTAATACATCTAATTAACGATGATTTTATAAATTTCTGCAAAATAATTAAATCATTTCATAAATGATTATTTTAATTATCTAGATAGACTAATAATTTTCCACACTGCATTGGTAAACTTTTCAATTTGATCAAATATCTAAATTGTATGATAATTTTATTAATATATGATCCACTCATTATTCATTGTTAGAATACGTCCTTTTTATAAATTTACATATACTTATTTTTATAAATTTCCAAACAAAAGAATATTTTCATACTGACAAGTGACTTTTGTGCTATATACACATTAAATATTAAATAAAAGTACAAATTAAATATTTTCATCTTATAAACTGCAGATTTATATGTATAAAAAAGCATACACGCTTTATATTTTCAAGCATCTCGCTTTATATTTTCATCGGACAAAAGCCTTTTTCATCAATATTCCATATTAGCTATGCGTTTTTCATAACGTAATCCAGATTTTTTTTCGCTCCCCCCCTCCCCCCCCCGAAAATTCGTTTTCAACAAAGATTATACGCGTATTATTATTTTTTTAGCGATGTATATATGCGAGCATTGTCCATCACTCGTACGCAGCTCCCCTTTCAATTTTTCTATGTATTTATCTCGGAAAATTGGTTAGGGTGCGGGGTCTCGGGGGAGAAGCAGGACCAGTATGATCAGCGATATATATATATATATATATATATATATATATATATATCCTATGGGTCTTTCCATCGCTTTATGGCTCGATCTGGGTATACGTTTGCAAATGTGCATGCATGCATGCACACGGCCGTGTATACACCGAGTGAAAAAGATCGAATGTCATTCCATTTTTTTTTCTTCTTTATATTTCACTTAGGTGGACAGCCGTTGGAATGAATTTTTGGCATTTGAACGCGCACGGGATTAAGCGTATTAATTTAGTCGTCCGCAACCGTTGGATCGGCAAGTTTGGTTTTGTTTTGTTTTGTTTTGTTTTGTTTTTTTTTTTTTTTTTTGAGAAAATTGTATAAGCGTGCAAACGATCGAGGATGTAATTTTTTTAAAAAGAACTTTTGCAATATTGATCTACGTGGATCAATAACGTCGGAAACAGTGCTAAGGATAATATTTGACTAGAAGCGAGTTTTTGTAAAAAAAAAAAAAACCAAAAGCAACTATTCGCTTTCGCAAGCAGTGGGGCGTACGTTGACTTATGGGAAAATTCGAGCTGGCTCGGGATAGATGGGAAATCAATGACTGGTCCGTACGTTGAGCGAGCCTTTTGTCGATTTATCCTTTCTGTCGTCGAAATTTTCAATCGAGACGCGACCTCGATTACCTCGGCGAGTTCTTTCAACATTTCTCGACCAGACCGTGGAATTTTCTTTAGCTTCAAATATAGTTGCGGGTTTTGATAAATTTACCATACAATGAAAAAATGCGTTTTCTTTTTCATTCTCTTATAAAAACTTGAAGCGGATTAACTAGATCTTTACGGAGATCGCAATATGCAACAAATTCTGGAGGCTTTCGATTTCAAATTTGAAATGACATGTTTTATTTTGTTTTGCCCGAGTGTTTTAGGGGCATGACTTCAATTTTAAATAGATTAATATAGTTAAAAGATAAGCATCCTTGACACACTAAGCAAATATTGCGATTGTCCATATAGCTTCCTGTTGATGAACTAATACACGATAAAAGGAGCATTCACTATTGTAAAATATAGAAGCAGTAGTGGCATGGTTTATTGAATTCAGTAGAATTGTAACGTTTCTTTTGTAAGATAAACCAAGAACAAATAAATAACTTTAGAAGATTTCTTGTATCAATATAAACTCTTCTATAATTTATATTCTATAATCACTTATGTTTGCACGTGGTCGGACTTGTCTTATTCTTCATGAAAATACACGAATTTTGGTTTACATAATTTATACATGTATTCTTTCCTCTATTGTTAAAAGAAAATTGTGGACAAGAATTTACGAAACTCTATTAAAATATATTGTATTGTTTTCAACAGTAATGAGTTCTATCAATAGTAAATATTAACTCATGTAGTTAATTGACTAAATGAGTCGTAGAAAGATTTAGTTCGTCTTTGGTAAACGTAGCAATCGATACGATAACTGAAATGATCCAATTTACTTTGAGCACAATTATTTGAATGTAAGATGTGAATAATTGTCGAATATCATTTATCACAAGCAGCATGCCAAATATTTTCAGTAAAAACACTTCGGCTTCCGTTGATCTTTCATTTCGTTGACTTTGAAATCTTTCCCTGCTTTTCGTTGACCTACAATTCGGCTTTATACTAATTTCTATAATTTTCTCATCGTTTCTTCTATTTGCTTATAGGTATCTAGCATTGATTATTATTATATTTTTAATATTATTAAGTATCTCGTATTTTAAAAAAGTATTTTAAAGTATTTTAAAAAAATTTGATAAGAAAATTCTTGAGGCCATAAAGCGTAAATATTCTACGAAAACGAATTTTCATAATTTCTACAAGATTCTAATTATTCTCATAATTTCACTTTCTATTTTATCAAAAATATTTATCATAAAATACGACTTGCTACTGTATTTGCATGGAAACCAATTTGAACCGACCCCAACGTCCTGTTAATATGGAGTGGCACGTGGCAGAAGCTACGAGAAGTAAAAGGGAAAAAGTTTAGGAACCGATCCGTAAAATGAAGCTGTTCCCTCGCGATGTGCGAACACCGTCTGCAAGGTTATATACATTTTTCCTCGCTATCTCTCGCTTTCTCTCTCTCTCTCTCTCTCTCTCTCTCTCTCTCTCTCTCTCGATATTTTTATTGGTAATTAAAAGCCAGCGGCTCGTGTGATTGGAATTAATATGGTCAAATGGTCAATCTGCCCTAAGAGAAAGCAAGAGAGAGAGAGAGAGAGAGAGAGAGAGAGAGAGAGAGAGAGAGAGCGAGTGAGGAAGGAAGAGAGGTCGGGGAGATACGAAGGCAACGGAAAGAGTCGCCGAGACCGGATCGGTATATACGCGGGTGGGGGGTGGGGAGTGTTATAAAGTCGACGTAGTCCTGGCAACGTACGTCGGGGCTCTTTTCTTTTTTCCTTCGCTTCTCTCTCTCTCTCTCTCTCTCTCTCTCTCTCTCTCTCTCTCTCCCGCTCATTCTCGCACCCGAGGAAAATATTTGCGCTCGCGCTCTTCTATTACGGCTACGGTGAGGTCGGGTGTGTACGCGCGCGTGTGGGGGAAAGGGGTGGGGGCAGCGTCGCAAAAAGAGACGAGAACTCGCCGTAGGGAGAAGGAAGGTGGAGCATGTGCCGCTCCTGTACGCATATACTTTTCACTAGCTTTCCTGGGTGCTGGCTTTTTTCCTCCCTCCCCCTCTCGCCCGCCCGGTTGGCTCTTGGCAACTTTACTTTTCGATTACGCTCCTCAATCACGTTTCACAACTCATTTCGAGCGTGGGGCCATCGCGGGCCGGCCGGGCTCCCAATGAATTAATTAAGCGCTCCTCGTACGTATATATATATATATATAGGAGTTCGTGCCCGCGTACGCCATATACGAGTCGCCGCAGCCGACGGTTTTCTCGCTCGAGCGAATTAAAGTACGACCCTTCCGTATCTGGTGAGCGGAATTTTTTTTTCTCAACCCCCTCCCCCCTTCTCTCGGTAAAATATACGACGTTCTTATGCCCTATTTTAGCTTTACGCGATGGGGAAAGCGGGCGGCGGGGGGAGGGGACTTTTACCTTTTACGCAGCGCACAGACGGTATCGTCCGTCCGGATTGAACTATTGGTTTATACGGGAGTGCACGGCTTTAAATTGTCTATAATTTACGATGCGAGTTAATTGAACACAGATTTAAGCGCGCTGACAAAAGTACGACGGCGTCGAATGTCTTTAAAGAATTTAACGATCCCGTTTAAGCAGCTTCATTGCGATAGAGTCTATACTAAATATATATATAAAAATATACAAACGAAAGGAACAATGAATAACTGAATAATTATGAAAATTCAAATTTATTTTGTATCGCACGATTTTCTACATGGAAATGATTTCGTTTAACCTTTAATGTTTTTGTTTACATTTTATTGCTTTACATACTGAAAAGTTTAAAAAGCCCCTGAATATATAATGTTGGTATTACACAATATAAACTTTACCAATCAAGCACAATACAAACTTTATTTATGACTAGGCAATCCTGTTCAACCTTCTGTAATTACGGTAGGAAGGGTGTGTTTCATCTCAAGATTGTACCTGCAAACTTGTCAGTAAGGTTATATACAGGTTACCTTTGCTTTAGGCGCGAATATGCGGTGGACTCGATGCTATATATATATATGTATATACATAAACGAGGTTCAGTATTTCGCAATTCAACTATTTGAGTTTACCGTTGTATTCATTGAACTATTCGTCTCCAAAACACGAACTTGCCAGTGACATCGAAAAAAATAGAATTTGTTAAGTGGGCCGTCGGTTTATTGTTGATTTTGAATACGAGCATTTTGGAATTCGAATGCATGAACGTACTAATTTCGTGTCGAACAATTGAGACCAATTTGAAAAACATTTTGAACGAGGTTGGCATTGGCACTCGTTTCATTTTTGGAATGAGAAAGAATTTAATTCAATGAGAAGGAATTTATTATTTTTGCACGTAGGACTCGACCGAGGAACTAGATTTGGAAAATCGTAGTTGTGACTTGATTGTGATAGAAGCTGTAGTAATTTTTCACCAATTGAAGCGCTAAGGTTTAAGAAAACTTTGGTCGCGCTTCAATGGTAAACTGCTATAAAGAGCACCTGCAAGATATGTTAGGATTCATACGCTGACGGATATCGAACGCTTAATTAATCTTAGAAAGATTAATTATGTATTGAAGCTGGGATCGCCAATGATAAGCGAGCTACCTGTAATAACGTAATGAACCACGAGTTTCTGTAATTAGGATGGAAAGGATACGTTTCGTTGCGAGGTCATTCGTGGGCTCGCCAATGTAAGATACATAGGTAACCACATATGTGTTAGCTATGAATATTAATGAAATTTGAATTTTTTTCATGCACGTCTTACAATGCAATTTGATAATCATCCAGTGGTTAGTTTTCGTATCTAATCAAGATAATACCATCGTATGTTCTGAATTGTCGCATGTGCGCATTAAATAATGTTCTTAAAAGTTGGTTTCATGCTCTAAGAAAAACAAAGAACGAATTTCATAAACAAAAGTAAATAGCACAATGCTAAGAAAGGAGTATTTAAAACTCTCGAAATAGGGGCAGGGTTTGTAAAATGGCCAACATTTAGATCGACCTGTTTCTATTTTGTAAACAGTGCCAAAAATCGGTAAAGTGAGAATATGGATGCTTGTTGGTACTGTAAACGTCGATAAAGAAACTTTTCGAAAAATGTTTCACACTTATATAAAGAAGAGGGTGGAATTGTGGAACAATAAGTGGCGGATTTTGCATTAGAACAAAGTGCATCATGACTCTAGCAGGATCATTTGCGACTAGAAGAAGTTCAATACCCAAGCACGAGTCATACTGGCCGGTTATAGCATCCTGTGCCTTTTTTTACTTGCTTGTTCTTTATTACGAAGATCAAGTCTGACTTAACGGGAGCACTGTCTGTGTGAATGAACCAGGTGAAGCGAAAATCGTCAGTGTTCCTAGATGTTCTTGCAAAAGAACACTTTCAATATGGCCTTAAGTAACAAAAAGAAGGAGTAGAACGATACCTGGCAAGAACAGGAGAGTACATCAGAGGATCATTCGATTGTCGAGTAATCATTATAATAAAGCTTCCTTTTACAAACAGTCTCGCTATTTCATAGCCAAACAAAGAAACGTCAATTTGTACAAGCACTTAAACCAGTCTTTATATGATGGAGCGAAAAACTGTTACGTTCCGCGATAGCACATATACACGTCCCCGATTAGATACATACAATCGATATTCTAGCGCTCGATCGCACATTAATTAGAGCGCGGTGCCGGGGCGTCGTCGACGGGCGCGGAGGCGGCGGCGGCGGCGGCGGCGGCGGTCGCGGTAATCCTTTCGGAAAGTACCGGCAAAGAGATTAAGGCCTAGCCGTAAAGCCGCGGATCCTCGGCGCAGGCGCACTTTGACGCCTTCCCGCTATTAAAACAGACGCTCCCGCATCCCTCCGGGCTGATCTTAAGCCCCAAGACGTAGGAGCTCCGGCTCTCCCGATCTCTATCTACCATATACCCCCTTAGCGAGTTTTCGCCGTTTGTCCGTGTTTGCCTATAACTATATATAGACAGACATAGTGAGAAAGAGAGAGAGAGAGAGAGAGAGAGAGAGAGAGGAGAGAGACAACTCCTCGAGATGTATGAGCGCGGTATATATAGCGGCGTTTGTTTTCTTTCGATCGTAGCGTCATTACCGAGCGGGAAACTTTCGCTGATTAGCGTTGTCTTGGAAAAGCTCGCACTTAAAGGCATCGGTTCCGCCTCCGTGCTGGAAGGAAGGATCAAATTCGAATTACACAAATATTTGCACGAGAGCTGCAACGGGAGTTAATGCCTGGGCGTGGAAATTGCAGATTAAATATATATATATATATATATATATATATATATATATATATATATATAGAGAGAGAGAGAGAGAGAGAGAGAGAGAGAGAGAGAGAGATAAAGGACGTTGGTATAAATTATTTTTGACGATGGACCTGAAATCGTCGACTTGGAATCAAGGGGCTCTGAAGGTATTATGAAGTTTTCACTAATTTAATCAACACAGTTATTTAAATAATACATTGAAGAATGGTAAATACCATGTGACTATTTTTTAATGAGTACAATATTATTTTCGATGATCATGATGACGACTTTAGCAATCAAATGTGCATATTGCTTCGATGATAAATTAACTCTTTATGAAGCTACTATATTTCAAGTTGAACGTTATTATTAATTAATTCAATTAGCTAATTGGTTAGTGGATTATGTAGAATTAAAACAAAATATAGTTTACTATTTCAAAATGAATATGTTTGGATTGGCGTTAAAATAAGGTTCACTATAAGGCTGTATACTTTTATAATAGTGTTGCGTTGATAAAAGTCAGCTGAATAATTTCCGTCAGTTTGGTATATTTTTGCTAATGCGTTTAACTTAGAGCTGGAAGCTTTTTCTTTGGTTGTTCGTCGAATTTTCGGCCGTACTCGGCATTTAATATATCACGTTTTTCAGTCCTCTCATTATTCATTTCAACTTATCATTAAGCTATTGCGGACAAGAGTTATTAATCCCAGAAAGAATATTTGTCAATAGTTTCTCGAACCTTTTTGTAAACACAAGTAATAATTGGAAAATGCAAGATTAGATAATATAGCGGGTAAAGTTCGGGACTTGGGCTTCGACAATTGAGCGTTTTCAAGTAAGTTAGAACGAATTTGATAACACGAGACCGAGCGTTCATAACATGCGGTAGAATCAATTTTTCGTCTCTGTTCGCATTGTGGCCGTTTTTCGGTAAGTATTTCGGTTCATTTGCATCGAGTAGGTTCGATACGATTATCTATTTATGCTTTCCCTTGGTATGATAATGGTTTTTTTTTCTCTATCAGCTAAACCAAATCCATTTTTTATCATCTATTACGACGTGATGAAGACAACTCTTTTTGAACGGTGGAGCCGAAGTTTGCAAGCGCAAAGGCGATGCTTAACGCCTCTTGGCCTCAAATCACAGGGAACACAAATTTCTTGCTTTTGGCTTATTTCCAACGCATGAATTTGCTCTAAAATAGCTTGGCGGGTAAGCTGTAGTTCCGAAACAAGTTTTTCTTGCGTTTGGCAAGTATCCTCGTCAAAGAAAAGCCTCCAACTCCGCGCCTTCGAAGGTTTTGATCCTTTCACCAGCATCTCCGTAAATATTTTTGAGTTCTCGACGAGCTACCGTCGCTCTTTTCTTAGAATAAAAGAAGATATTCAGGACTTCTCACAAATGATGATTATTTTGCACAATATCAGGTCTTTCCACATAACATTAGAACACGATATGTAAATAACGTACAAATCAAATCTCTAATGTCTCACAGCGATTTCTTTACTACATGAATAAGCTTGGTTGACATGATTTTTGAATTTATCAAAATCGAATAGCTTAGACTGCTGGAGTCAAGGATTCCGAAGCAGCGAGAACTTCGTTAAGTACCTAATATAACAGAAATACCCAAATGGGCATATGCGTAGTTATCGAAAAGGCCGATCATATTATAAAAATATATAAAGAATCCCGCGTACGATCGTACGCGAGTTCAATATTTGTCGCGCGACCGCTTGATACTCAGTTTAATTCAGGACCATTCACTCAACTCCACATATACATATCCAATATGCGCAGTACAGGAAGATAACACTAGCGACTTCCATCCCCTTCAACCCCTATACTCTCGAGTTGGCGGGGCTCTGCCGAGGGGCTGCACGGCGCGTCTATATCCGTCATTACGGGAGATTTGCGCGCGTCCGAGCCTCTCTGTATACGTAGAGACGCAGCGTTATACGGTTATGGGATTCGTCTCCGGGCCGCTGCGCCCGTGCCATCGCCGATTCTTCGAGTGCGCGCGACGCTCCGAGATCTCCCGCGGAGGCGAGACGGCCGAGGAGAATGGGAAATAGATAAATAGATGGTTAGATAGATGGAACAGCGTGTGTGTGTGAGAGAGACAGAGAGAGACAGAGAGAGACCCCAAGAGGAGTCTCGCGCGGAAATGGTATGTGGGGGGGGGGGCGGGAGGGGTACTGGGGCTGAGAAAACGGAGCAGCTTAAATCGAATGTAGAGGGGGTTGGGGGCGACAAAACGCGTATATATAGAAGACCGGGTAAGATTCCACCGTTACGCTTCGAGCATATGCAATTGTTTATGATTACGAGCCTTGACTGTCATGCGGGCGTCCTCTTTGTCGCTCTCTGCCTCTCTACCCGCTCACCCCCTTTCACCCACCAATAAAGTCTGTTCTGCCATTTGCTTCGGCTCAGCGCGAAGACGCGATCGATATGAAGTGGCGGTGTCACGGGAGAGACGAGATTTTTTTTTTTTTTTTTTTGAATCTGACAAGATCTTTGCTAAGATATAATGGGGGCGAAGGCGAATTGTGTATATTGTAAAAAGATGTAGAAATAAGGCAAAATTTCTGTGTAAAAATAACTTTTGATACAAAAATTTGTGCACAATTATAATGAAATATTATCAACTGTTGATGTATTTTCCAACATTTATTCAGTGATCAAGTGTACTTTTATTATAATGAGTCATCCCCATTGAATTCAGAATAGTCGACATAAGTACAATTTTTAAATTTAAGTCATCCCAAAAACAAAAGGAAATTCAGTCGAATTTACACGGAGTCCATCATTTTGTACACAAAGCGGCATCCCTATACGGTACTTACTCCGAGTTCAGATTCTCCACTACTTCGGTACGAGCAAAGTCTAATTAAATGTTCTACGTTCATTGGGACGGACAGTGGCACAGCCCAAGCGTGGGCGCGATTCCTGCTCTTGGATTTTCCCAGTAAAATTTTTTGACCGACTGAGCCACATAGTATCCGTATACATGTACAGTATGATATATGATATCTCAATCTCCCGGCCAACCCCTAGGCGTACAGAGAAAACGTATATTTTATATCTAATATATAAATATCGAAGATTAATCGAGGCGTAATGTCCTCGTTACGTGGGGGAGGGACAGGGGGTTGACAAACTACCCGGGCCCGCGCCCCGGCCCGCCGTATACAAACCAGCAAAGTCACTGTCCGTCAATAAATCGCGTCATATAGCTCCACTATACTCGCGCGCGATGGCCTGCCGTTGCGCTCGCACCGCTTCATTCGCTGTTTATGTACTTTCGAACGATAGACCCCCGCCCCTCCCCTCCCACTCACGTAATAGACTTTCGTCATTATTTTTTTTCGCGCGCGCGCGCGCGCGCATTTATGCCAGCGATCCATTTATTCTCGATTTTATGCCATGCACGCGCGTCTGCGTATGTATAATGGTATTTTTCAAAGAGAAAATAAAGTTCAAACTCTCGTCGTTTATCATTTAATCCACTTATATATATATATATATATATACACGCACACGATACGTATAGAATTATTGTTTTTTCACCCCGTAAACAGGAAATGCGAGGCTGCGCTTTATAGTAATAATTCGATTGAATAGAATATTCTATATATTATATTTTACGCTCTGGTCTTTTAGTAAATTTATATTTATATTTTGAAAAAAAAATATCATCGATGAAAAAGTTGTTCTTTGACTTTCAGAGTGCTAAGGTAATCATGAAAAAAATAATAAATTATTTTAGTGCATTAACCAACCCAATTTTTGCGCGAAAACAATGCCATTCGATTATTAAATTTTACTTCAACAATTACATCAGATTTTAAGGTTTATATATTTTATTTAAAACTCGCTCTATACACAAACTATCTCATAATTAAATTCCTTATTAAATTAAAAAAAAAAAAAAAAAAACTCTAAAATCATCAACGACGTGTAAAAATTTCAGAAATATTGCAATCCAATAAAATACCAGCCAATCATCCATTGCCCAAGAAATTTCTATGTACTTCGTTTCTTATCAGAAGATTGTGCAGTGACACAGAAAACGAAGAGCAAAATTTTTCGACATTCGACAAAAAGCGTTGCACAAACATATAATACTGCAATCGTATATAATCCAGGCGTCTTTCGAGCTACGCGAGCGATAAGCGGCAAAATCCAAATATCGAAGGACCGATGCACCGATGAACGTACAAGTCGGGTGGGTCGCACTGACACCAAAAAAAAAAAAAAAAAAATTATCTCTATACCTGTACAGGCACGCAATATAAAATAACACGTCGAGGTATTCATATATTTACATAAACGCACGCCTCTTCATCGCGCCTGAGAACGCGTATCGGCGCTCCGTCGACGCCGCTCGCGCGGCTGTGAAAAAAAAACGCAGCAGCGCCAAGGGAACGTGGAGTGGCGGGGGAGGGACGAATGGCTCTCAAACAAGAGCTCAGAGTGTGGGGGGGGGGGGTTGGAGTCGGTGGCGAAGGCGAATGACGTATCGATATGCAAACGGAGCTCTCGATCGTAAAATCCGCAATATCGGCGGGCTCTTTAACAAGATCGTCCCGGCGACTGGCGGGTAGAGGGGGAGATAGAGAGAGGGAGGGGAATGAGAGAGAGAGAGAGAGAGAGAGAGAGAGAGAGAGAGAGAGAGAGCGGTACGTGAGTTCT
Source organism: Sycobia sp. Sy_11 (assembly GCA_018907035.1). Taxonomy (NCBI): domain Eukaryota; kingdom Metazoa; phylum Arthropoda; class Insecta; order Hymenoptera; family Epichrysomallidae; genus Sycobia; species Sycobia sp. Sy_11. The sequence continues at coordinate 394,089 of JACCIC010000230.1, forward strand.
CGCCCTCTTTATCCGGCATTATCCCCCGAAACGATACTCCAGTTTAAACTTCACTTATCTGCAGCACGATCGATGCAGGAATAGAGAGAGAGAGAGAGAGAGAGAGAGAGAGAGAGAGAGAGAGAGAGAGAGAGAGAGAGAAAGAGAGCCTCAACTCCGTTCTCCACGGGCTTAACGATAATCACGGCGTAAAGGTAAACTACAAATGCGCTCTTTATATCCCACCCGCGCGGAGGAGGCTTAAAGCCTCTCTTCCACACCCCCCTCGCCTCGTCATTGTGCCTCTTTCTCTCACTTATATTATATGCGCGCACAGCATCAGTGGCGTGTCGCGCGGACGGCTCGAAAGAGCCACCGCGAGCGTGTCTGCGACTTTACGACACGCTCGCGCGACGATGTTGCGCGTCCACGCGCTCACGCGCTCACGCGCGCGCGCGCGCTTCCATATTATATACGCAGGGGACACGATTATATTGCGCCAGGCGTTTATGTCCGTGTCTTCTTTCTTCTCCGTGTATATATATATATATATATATATATATATATATATATATATTGTAGGTGTACGCATAAGATACAGGTATATATATACATAGGTGCGCAAAGAATATATGCACACGATGCACGTGTACGCATATTCGTTGGCTCGTTTTCCTTTTTTACTTTTTACTATATATATAACGAAGTGGTCGCGCGAGACAAGAGCGACGCGTTTGACACGTGATAAAAGGTGCTGCGGCCGGCTTAATGGAATATCTTCCATATATATATATATATATATATATATATACATATATATATACGAGTTCGTCACGCGTTAAGCCCGAATGGAGATTTAAGAGGTGAAGATAAGATTGCGCAAGGCTGTATTTTTGAAAAGCCCGTTTAGTGCAACTCTTTTCGTAATATGTTGTTTTTTTTTATGGTAATTTAACGATAAACGCGCTATGGGCAGTTAAGGTGGTGACGCAATGAAAGAATTAAAAATCAATTTTTAATAAGATGCATGATATTTTCAAGCAATATCCTTTAATGATATATTACTCGTTGAAATATTATCACGTCGATTGGGTATGCTCGACCGTGTTTGGACGAAGATTCCGGTGTTTTACTGTAGACGTTTTAAAAAAATATTAATTTTTTTTTACAACTTTTCATCGCGGATTCATAAAGTTAAAAACCCTGTTACAGCTGCTGGTTTAAGATTTCTTTTTTTTTTCCAAGTTATTATTAAGTTTTTCAATTATTCAGTACTTTATGACTTTTACAATTAGTAATTAAATTTGATATTTTTGAAATGAAATGTCTGTAATTTGAGGAATTGAAGGAAAAAGAAATACTAATTATAAACGAGTAGGATATTATATATTGGTATATTAAGTCCAAAAGGTCTACGGAGCTCATTTTTTAGATAATTGACAACCGTTACATAGTTCAATCTGAATCAAATTCGTCACAGATATGTCGGAGCATTTCCTATTCAGCATCAATAATTATTTTTGAAAAACTTGAAAATTTGTTAAAACTTGTCCAAAATGAAATATTTTAAAATTACTTTAGGAAAATTGTCGAGTTCTTCAGAATTTTTCCCAGATAATTTTATCATTTCCCAAAAATCAGACAAGCGTTATTGAAAAAACTGATTTGATAGAAGCGTGTTAAAAAATTGAACATACCTATTCTTGTGTACTAATTTTAGGATATTTTTATTCGAAAAAAAAAATTTCGCTAATCTTTGCAGCTAATTAGAACAACAAAAACATTTGTGCAATTTGTTAAGAAGAAAATCTGAGAAAATGTAGAAAGCAGATATGAGGGAGGTGTTGAGTATGCTCGATTTGCCCCAGATATACGTAGGCTCCACTCGATGGTAATTGCTTGTAGGTTAGGTGTAATAAATTGGTATATCAAAGCTCTGCACAGCAGTGATGAATACGAATTTACGTATAATACAAAAAAATAATTTCAAGAAAAGAAATTTATATTCAAAAAGTTTTATGTTATATTAAAAATAACATTATTTTACATTGGTCTGACTGAGTTTATTTATCATATTTTTACTATTGTTTTCTGACTAAAAAAGTGTCTAATATCAAGTAAATAATGTTTTGCTCTGTGCCAAGTAAATTATTTTCTTAAATTTAGAATATCTTCAATTTAGAAGTGTTACATAAATAGAAATATCATATAAATAATAAATTTAGAAATATCTTCTATCAAAGCACGTCGTCTTAAGTCTAGTGAATATTTTCTTCATTTAAGTTAAATATTATCTTAATTTTTTTTTTCAGTGCACACATCTCCATAAAACTCCCTTACAAGTTCCTCAGATTGTGTATCTATTTATACATCCATAATAAACACCATATAAAATTTTTCCGTAAAATCTATTTGAGAAAAAAAATGGTTTCATTAATCAGCATTTCATGAACAAATTGCAATATTTTCCAAGTCCACCCGTAGCAATAGCGTTTGACAATAATGATTCCAATCCTACATATATGCCCCTACATAGCCACGTGCATCGTTTTCATTTTTCATCCCCGTATATACCAGAGGATTGCATAATTTTAACTTTTGCAAACGTGCATCCGCATATATGATTTTTTTTTCTCTCCCCCCTCCCCTGCGTCCGCGAGCTATATACCAACACTGTGGCTCGCCCGCAGCAATGGACAGAACGAAGCTCGACTGAAAAAAAAAATGTACGGCGTCTTTCGCTCGACTAGTTTTGCGTTACACACGTGTATATAGTCGCCCGCGACGAGCTCGCGAGAACAGCGAAACGCGAGCCAGAGAGACTAAAAAAAAAGGGAAGATCGCGCGCGCGCTCGCGCCGGAATCTCATGAATCGGCGATCTATCCGCAACGGTGGATTACATTTGAAAAATTTGAAAGTCCGCGAGCGCGCCGCGGAGGAGCGGCCGTCGTCGCCGTCGGCGCAAAAACAAAACCCGCATCCCGCAATTCTCGTCATTACAATGTAAATGAATATTCTCTCGAGGCGCGCCGTCGGAAGAACGTCCAACGCACGCGTATACGTATATGTACAGGTATAAAGTACAAATATATATATATATATATATATATATATATATATATATATATTCATGTATATTTTACGGGTAGATATTCGCCGGGAGGAACGTACAGTTAAAAGGAGAGAAAAAAAAACATATCGTTCGGTCTCTCTAGTGAGGGGTGTGGTGGACGTGTAGCAATGTAAATTTGTCCGCAAACGCGTTACAATAGCTGTACACGTCTGCGTCTATATATACATATACAGTCGCGACAGCTCGTCACGCACTCTGTTACGTTTCGGCAATGCCTGGCGATTTTCGCTGGCCCGAGGGGCTAATATTGCAAGCCACCGTTTCATATCGACAAATTTATCGCCATTGTGTAAATACGTACGTATACATATATATATATATATATATATATATATATATATATATATATATATATATTTATATATATGTATGTATATATGAATGTATGTATATGAGACAGTTTAAAAATAAAAGAAGCAGTGCCACACAGGAGCACAAAAGGGGGGACATACTGCAGAGAACGAAAATGAAATATTCGCGCTAGGCGACAAATATACTCGACGAATGAGAGACAGACAGAGAAAGAGCGAGAGCGGGGGGGAGGGGAAGTTGCAAAAGGATGCTTCATCTGCAGAGCAACATCGACGATAGAGGGATGGGAAATTGGTATGAATGCGGCGCGCACCAATGTAAGTATAATGTAATGCGTAATAAGAGGAAGAACAAAAAGATTAGTAGAAAAATAAACAAGGATAAAAGGTGTCTATATGATATACACGTATGAAAGAATGAGATTAAATGAGACGCGATGTGTAAGCGCGCGCGCTCGAGGACAAAGGGATTCGGCGGAGGGGTCGCTTTTCGATGCACGAGCAACAACCAAAAAAAAAAAAGGTCAAAGCAAAAGACGCGATAAAGCCCAAAGACGAAGATACGAGTTATGGAGAGAGAGAGAGAGAGAGAGAGAGAGAGAGAGAGAGAGAGAGAGAGAGAGAGCGAGAGAGAACGCGTATGTCCCGCGCCCCTGTGCGAGATAGGCGGCGCTTTGCATATATCGACGAATTTACGAGGCGGGCCCGTCGTGGCGGCGCACGCTCGTTTTCAGCCCGCGCGTCGCCGGCACGGCGTTCCAGTTTCGAGCGCTCGGGGCATCGTCTACGGGCGGGCGGGCGGGCGGTAAGGGGCGCCGGCAATGCTACGCGCGACCCGTCCCCGTCTCTTTCTTTGACACCCCGAGCGGCACTACGACAGTTTATGATATCGACGAGAAGTTCGGCGTTCAGCGCCGAGCCCGTTACTCGCAGGCCGCCGCCGCGACGCGGCGCGTCGCCCGCGAGCAAGAAGTCCCCGACGTGTGTACATGTATATATATATATATACACACATAATATATTGCTCGCGCACAAAGCATATAACAGAGTGGTAAAGTTACTGATATATATATATATATATATATATATATATATATATATATATATATATATAACACGTCACGATCTGTGCATCGGCGGAAGGAGAGGGTTGGTCTAGAAGCGTCTGCGGACGACGTCGCAAGATGCCACTGTTTCGGTATAGGCGATTAATTCTTGCTCGAAGATATATATATATATATATATATATATATATATATATATATATTTATATATACGGCCGAGAGCTTGTGGTATATGTACGCTGCTTCCTATACCGTTGTAATGTTACAGTACGCAAAAAAGCGAAGAAATCGATGTTTTCTCTGATCTCGAGGGACAGCGCGTGAATTCTACGTCTATTATATGCAATGTACATGGATTATTTTTATACGAATATAAAATGATATATTATGAATTATACATATTAATCTGATTGAATTCCTTAGTATTTACATTTATAAGTATATATATATATATATATATATATATATATATATATATATATATATATATATTGCTTATATTCTGGCTCGTGTTTTGCTTGGTACAAATTCTATCGGAAAGTGAATTTTTGAACGACTCACGTTGAACGCAATTATTTTTAAATAATAAATATTATGAATATTGTAATCAAAATTTCTATAAAAGGGTTTTAGAGAACGTTAATAATGATTCTGTTATAATAATTATAACGTTCAAATTTGCTGAATTTAATTTAACGGCTTCTGAAAACTTGTTTTTATGTTTTTCACTCAATATATTTGAATATTTCTGCGGGAGAACGTTTACTTTCAGAATTCTGTTCGTTTGAGAAGAAATAGCCACTAAATCTACCCCTTATTAAGGGCTGTAAATTCAATTATACTACGCGACGAGTGCAGCTTCTTGAGTTTAAAACAAAACGCCTAAGAAGCAACTGTTTTGTATTGCTTTTCCGAACAATATTTTTTTAAGATCAATATTCAATTAGCCCACCTCTCCCATATTCCTCCGTTAGGTTGACAGGTTGACGGGTTAAAATAAACACCAAGGATTCGAAATATTTATGACCTATAGTAGTAGAATAGGGTCCTGATGTTGTTTCTCATAACTGAAAAAAGATGCTTCTTTTTTCTCGAGTTTTTCGAAAGGTTTGCTTGGGCGCATTACTGAATTTCGATCGATTCCATTGAATTTTGATATTTCTCAATTAGAATCGTCATGACAGACCACACAAACCTGTAGAAATAACAATGCGTTTAATTTATTTTTAACAACGCTATGACACACTCCAAGGATTAATAGAGATTATTTAAAACCGTTTTTTTCATCGAAAAATTGTCCCTATTTTTTCAACAATTTCATTGACAATTAATTCAGATGGCGTGGGATATCTCTGGAAAATTACGATTCATTAAGCCAAATTATTGTAAAGATATAATATGTCGATGGTTGTTGTGGCGATCGTTTGTTAAGCAAGGTTTTTTCATTTAGTGAGAAATATTGATCTACCCTATTTAAATGATAGTGACAAAGAATTTTCTTACCTATGAAAATTTAGCAAAACGAATTTGTGTTCCAAATGTACCCATTTTTGAACTAAATGTTGTAATTGTCCTTGCACAGCTTACAACACAAATACAGTAATTAATTATTTTTATCGACTTATCATAACGTGTTTTTGTTAGAATAATGAGACATGAACTTATGTATTTCCATTTTCCTGTTTTAAAAATCGAAAGCTTCGAAATACCTTGGATTTTTATCTCGAGTATGATTTTGTTAAACTCACAGCCCCTTTTTTTCCATTGGCTGAAAAAAGATAAGCCGAGAAATTTCGATATTCCCACATATTGGACGAAAAACTGCCAAATACGTATATAAAGTTGGTCAAAACTACAGCGTGCCGGTCGAGAAGAAGATAGCTCCCCTCCGCAATCGAGTGAGGACGAGGGGAGGGGGGGGTAGAGGGTCGAGAAATCGCAATTTTTGCCTGCAGCCCGGCTCTCTCTCTCTCTCTCTCTCTCTCTCTCTCCCTCTCATATCGACGAATTTATCGTCGAGCGCTCGCAGTTTGCCGCCGCCGCCGCCGCCGCGCCGCCGCGACCGCCCCATTGTCACCCGGGGAATGTTTACGATATTGACTCTTCCTCCTTTATGTTAATCCAGCGGCTGTCCGAAAAGTGCGCAACGCGCGGTCCATTGTGCAGACCCCAACGTGACGAATGTAATCGACTCTTCCTCGGCGCCTCGGTCCTTTTTTTCTCCTTTTTCTATATCGCCTCCCTCCACTCCCCCCTTCTCTCTATCCCTCCCTCCAGGCGGCGTTCTACACACGGCGCAGGGCATATCGACGAATTTACGAGGAAGCGGACCTCGCTGATGCGCGCACCGAGCCCTATATATATATATATATATATATATATATATATATATATATATATATATATGGAATGGTAATAATCATAACGCGGAGATGTAGAGGAAGAGGGAGAGAAGTGGAATTTTTTCTGTTATATATATAACAAAAGCGCTCGATTGTGCACTTCTCTGTCTCCTTCTCCCTGTCATTCTTTCGTTCTCTATATCTTTCGAGCCCATCGTGATGCGTGCGAGTGCGAGCCTACACACACATATATATATATATATATATATATATATATATGTATGTGTGTGTGTTATGTATACGAGAGAGCTATGCTAATTGCTCGTGTCAATTAGCATAGGAAGCATCGACATTTCGACCACTTGTATAGGTGTCGGCCGTTGAAGGCAGCCGGGAAAAGGGGTGCAAAAGTCAGGGCTGTGCATACATGTATATACGTATACGGCGTACACACTGTAGATAATGTCGAGGGTCACTGTCGTGCGCGTGTGAGCAAGCGTGCAAAGGATCATTATTGTCTGCAGGCTGCCGCCGTCGCGCCAGCCTATCGTCGACCGCAATTACGTCGTCGAGGCGCGAACGCGAATGAGAACGGGGCGAAAGGGAGGGGGTGATTTTTTCGGTTGGCGTGCACTGACTATATATATATAAGTGTCTCCTGCCTTTTGTATATTTTACTTTATAGACATTGTTTTACATTGTCAGCTCGCCCGCGGATCTATATTTTTTGTCGGGTTCTTCGCCTTTGCCGAATATATACTCTGTGTGTGTATGTATGCATGATCCGCGCTCTACTGGCTCTGCGAAAGTTTCATTCGCCACGCGGTTTTTCGCGTGTACAGGGACGAAGATAACAATTGTTCGCCGGCTAGATCCAGGCCCGTTTTATGGATGTTTGCCGATGTTGTAAACGCTCGAATCCATTCTTCGCCGGGGCTTCTTTTCGCCCTCTCTCGTGTAAGCTTGTCGAGCCGCTTTCTTTGAATATTTGCATAATTCTTTGTAGTAAGTTCTAGGACACTGTTTACGGAGTTTTAGGTGTAGGTTGCAGAAAAAGATTGCTCGTGCGTTACTTGGACAGTTATTGCTTTCTTTGTTCGTAGCTTATTCGTAAAATGTTCGTAATACGTATGAATTTTGTTTGGTTTTTTCTTATTCTGTGAATAAGTAGTTGTATTTTATTATAATTTTATTAGCTTATAATCTGGAAGAACAAATTCATATATTCCTATCTTTAGGTACGTTGCTTTAAAATTTCGTACAATTTAAAAAAATATATAAGCATCGTATATTTTACAGAAAATCCATCATTCAGATAATGTTAAAAGATTCATATTTTTAATATAATTGTTTTTTTTTTCTTGTAAACGCTAAATCTTAATTTCCTTTACGCGTAAAAAACCTTTTAATATCTAATGCTTCTTTATTAATATTTGTTAAATCAGTTTTGTATACACTATGTCTAGTAAAAAAATGTTAGTTATATTTGCTGTTTACCTCGCAGATTGTCTTGGACATTATTTACTGATTTTATGGATTACTTCATGTGACCATGTCTATTATTAAATTACAATCTGCTGCGTGTAAAACTAAGCTTTTATAGATAACAATTATGATAAAATTCACTGTATGTTTACATAATTTTATACGTATTTTTCTTCAGTTTATTTAATTTTTAGTAAAATATTTCTAAATCAAAGTTAATTTTCGCTACGAATATTGTAAGTCAACACCAGGCTGAGTAAATATTAAAAAAAAAAAATTTCTCCGTCGGTACTTTAATTTATTGCATTTCTTTCGCAACATAGTATATATTGCATACGTAAAACTTTTGGCACGTTAAAAAGTATACGTATCTACACTAATGAACAAAACACTTATACTATAAATCGAAAAACTATATATATATATATATATATATATATATATATATATGTATATATTATTTTAAAAAATAGGAGCAAACATATTTATAAATAGGGTAAAATATTTTATTTATTAATAGTTACCATTTTCGATTTGCATAAAGCAAAAAACGCCAAAAAAATTAAAACAGTGAATTTTTTACATATATATCGGTGAATATTCCTCCACTCACCCAAATCGTTTGACAATAGTAAAATATTTACTGATTTATCTGTGAAAAGCTCAATGTTCGTATTATTCGTGCAATTTTCATCGAAGTTGGAGAATCGAAGCTTTTTAATTATCTTATTAAATGAGAGCTCATGTGACAGACTGAACTTGACTTATCGGTGACTTAATTCGCTATATTTCATTTTGTAATAGATTTCTTGTGGGCTTTACAATAAGAAGACCGTAACTGGAATTGAAACGAAAGTGAAATAGCAGTTCTCTGCATGGCTATGCGGTTTACAAGCCGCCCGCGACCTAGGATTACGTACTATATATATATATAATAGTCGAATAAAGCGCTGACCTCCGCTCGCTTACGACGCGCTCCGGGCGGCTCGCGCGGCCGTTGCGCGCGACGCGTCGAGAGTAACAACGGCCCCGCGTGCAAGTTTGCTCCAAGCGGCACGCGGTTGTGCACGCGAAAGGGTTCGATATCGGCCGCGGAGTTCAGAGCGACTCGCCGTATACGAGAGTAGCATTTTTACCATTTTCCTTCTCTCGCGTCACTGCCGTCCTTTGGCACTGCTACGGCGATCAGCCGTCTTGTTTGGGATAGCGTGTAGCTCGATCGCTGAACTAGCCGACGCTCTGTAATCAATGTTGAGCGATACATTTCAAAAACAATTTTATTAAAACTTCTTATACGAACATTATTCTAAAAGTTACTAATTGCTGCTAATAATTGCTGTTTTTATTGAATTTTCGATTATTTCACTGTGAATTATCAGAATGACTGATCTCGTAGATCACTTGTATAAATTTTACGTAGGATATTTTTTGAACTATCGAGCATTTCTTGAAGAACTTAGTTCGTTCATTGAACTATTGAGATATGCGTACTTACCTTGGATACGTGTTGCTTACAATTTTTATGATTGAAATTTTGAGCTCGCAAGCGCTCAAAACTTCAACGAACAAGATTTTGTTTCGAAGAAATAAAGATCTAACTTTCAGTTCCAGGTATATTTCTTTTCTCTATACATTTGATAATAGGGCTTATTACTTTTTATTATCATGAAGCTTATATGGCCAAAGTACATGATTTAATTCTTGCATTCCCAGCTCACACGGACATTGGATATCTGATATAAAATTGAATCAATTTAAAAAGGCTGCTAACCTGAGATGATCAGAGCTATATATATAAAACTTTAATTTAATGATTCCATTGCGTTATTATTATAATAATATTGTAAACATTCCTCTTTTGATATGTTATGCGTTTTTTCTTTAACAGCCCTTTCGAAATTTTCCTTAAAAGTTTATACTTGACGTATAAATCATAATTCTTCTTATTGCTACAGCTTTTTTAGCATAAATAATAGCAATTTTATTTCCAAGAGTACCTTTGTGTCAGTATGTGCTAGAATTTATTCGAATTCGATTAAAGAACTTTAAGGCTTTATTAAACTATGGATCTTTGTTTGGTACATATTTATTTAATTTAAATAATCCGAACACTAATATTAGTTCACTGATTTTTTTTAAGGCACTTTGGGAGTCTGTGACTATGGTTACATTACAGTTAACGTTGTCAAATGCAATATCAACGTTATATCGTGAATGAAAACGTTGTCAGCTGTAAAAAATCGACGATATACGACGAAATCTGCGTCTTAAAGTGTATTTCGATTTTTCACTAATGCGCGCTCCAGCGACCGATGGAGCGTTGTGAATTGTTTTCATCGTGTCCGTAAATCAACTTGGAATCCGCGAGAATTGGTAATGATTTTAGCTAAGTCTTGATTACAGTTTATAGGGATGTGGTCAACCTTTTCGAATTCAATATATAGGGGCTAGAGCAATCTGGTATATCGGCAATACTCGTGAAAAGCACCTCAAAGTATCAAAAGTACCTCAAAATTGTTTGTTTAATACTTTTTATCAGTTTAAAAATAGCTAAGCTATTGCGTAAAGTTATTTTTGATAAATATCCATAACATTAATCCTTACTTGCATTCCTTGAACCAATTTTGTTCTTTCTTCTAGGTGATTGGTGATGATTTGAAAGCTTAAATAATTTTTTATTGCTCGATACTCAATTCTTTTTTTATCCATTGATGTTCTTGACATTTGAAAATTTTTTTCTGAATCCGTCTATATTACTGTAACATGGTCGATTTTGATTTTAGTTTTTTTTTTTTTTTTGAATCCCTGAAAATCTCGATTATTTAAATCTAAAGAAGTTTTGTTTGTGAGGTTGTAACTCCAAAATTAAATACGTATAAATTTGTTTTTATAATATTTATCACTTTTCTATCAAGCAGATGCAAGATTTGAGATTTTTTTTCTTTTTATTTCTTTTTATTTTCTTTTTATTAGGAATATTTCCTGGTACGTACCTAATATAAGATAAAAAAAACGGATATCTTAAACTTTGAACAATTGATTCGATTCGTTTATTTTGCATTTCGACTTTCTCGGCCTTATCATTTCATTTCTTTTTTTCTTCATAATTGTGCTATTTTTTTTTTTTTTTAATTTATACTTTTCGTCGACTCCCTGACATAAGCTCCCTTACGTGACTCCTTCACCGATGGAACCCACACCGGAATAGCAACATTTGCTGTTACAAATTATTCAACTTGCCGAATAACACTGTTAGTTACCTTTCATAATTAATCGATTATCCAAGTACGTCGAATTATATAAATGCACCGGGCTCATATACGGTGATGAAATTGTCAAGCGAGTCGGGGGGGGGGGCGGAGGTTGGTAAATTGTCTTCGTGATCTGTGACGCCGAGAGACACGGGGAAGAAGAGAGCAGATCGTCTCCCAAGTCAGTATATATATATACATCCGCTCCCTTCCCCGGTAGCTCCTCTGATTTGCCTAATTGGCAGGGGTGTGGGGATAATTAGCGTGGATTTCGCGTCGGTTCCGTGGCCCCGGACAGGCCGGAGCCGAAGAAGCCCCGCCGAACGGACTAGCCCAACTCCGCCACCCCCCCCTCCCACCACCCTTTTAAGGTCCCTCTTTCTCCGCAGCGCTTCCTCCTCGACCCGCGGGCGCTCGCTCGCGGGCACGAGACCGACGCCGCAAATCAGGCATTCCTATGTAAACTTCGGAGTCGTTCTTCCTGACCCCTCGCGCCTGCGACTTATGAGCTATGCAGACGCCCGACTCTCACTTCCACTCCCCTCCCCCCTTCCCCCTCCATTTCTATCTGTCTCTAGATATGTATATATACGCATAATATCACGGGCGCGCATATAGCCATAGTATAATAGAGGAGCGAGGGACTGGAACCGAGAGATTATTTAGGAGAGAGTTACGTGTATATGTATATATATATATATATATACACGCGAGCTGGACATAGTACCCTGCGAGCATCGAACGCACGCAGGGACAGTATATAGTGGCGAGTAAATCTGTGTAAGGAAGAGTGAGCGAAAGACAGGGAGGGGGGGTGGAGGGAGAAACAGAAGAAAGGCTCATGACAAATCATTTCGATGCAATGTATATTAAGCTTGGCCAAGGGAGCAACGAGGGACAACTTGGTTTCTTTACTCTTTCCCGTTGCTTTTTTCTGATTTTCTTCTTGTTTTTTCTTGTTTTTTCTTGTTTTTTTTTTCTTTGGTCGAATCTCCCTGGTCGTGAATAATTTTAAATAAATTCGAGCTCATCAGGAGCCGGGGAAGATGCACGTGGGAGGGGGGGGGTAATTCATAGGCAACGACTTGGATGATCAGTGGGATAGAGATCGCCCTTTGTCTTCGGGGCGACCGAGCGAAATGGAAATTTTTCACGATGCAAAAAGGGAATATGCGCGCGCGTCCCGTCGTCCCGAGGAAAGGAAAAAGCGGTTTGAAATTCTGGAGGAGACGGGGCGACTTAATTTTTCTCCGCCGTTGCAGTCAATTTGTAGACTTAAACAGTGGCTTTACAATTTACTTTGGAAATAAATCATTCTTGTGCCGGGAACTGCAGTTTCTTAATATAATCGTTGCTATACATTCTCCGTCCATTAGAACTTTATTATACAGAAAACAAGTAGTAAGAAAGCTCCTTAACAAGAATTTAAATAATATAATTAATCTGAGCGTTTTTCATGAAATTCCTAAATTTACAAGTCGGTAATCTAAATTTGAGAGTAAACTTCATAACATTTCGAATACATACAGAATCTTGTGATTCTATTTAAATGATTTATACTACGAGAATCTTATAATCCTTTAAAAATGTACAACAATAATTTTATTCTAAGTAATATTTCACAAAATGACACTAAATAGCAACAAATAAGAAAATTAAATGAAAAAATCCATATGTGTATATGATTCGAGACTGCTCATTTTTTTACTGATAGAAAGCTTCTTAATCATATTCTAATATGATTCTTAGTCTTAGCGATTGAAATATTACGGTTGTAAATATACGTATTTATAAGCAAAAATTTGTAAACACAGCAATGGATTTCATAAAAATCGTTTTCTTTGCTAAAATTTGTTTGTTCGTCATTTATTGAGACACGAATCTTGGACGTGCTGGTATAGATATGGAGTATTTTTATATTTGTCTTCATTATTCATATTTTAAATAACAATATGATTTTTAAGTGATTCTATGTGATTCCTATCAATGAAATCAACGAATGTACTACAAATCTGGATTCTTAATATGATAATATTCTTACCATTATTTAGCAAGAAACTTATGGCAAGAAGCAAACTAGAGCATTTTTGTATGAACGCCGTACATTTTATGTATATCTCGTTATATACATTTTATGTACATCTAAGGTTATAACGTTATATAATTTGATAACACTTTCACATTATGATTACACTATTTAATTAAGACGATATGTTTTATATATCAAGCATACGCCATGCTTATATATATATATATATATATATATATATATATATATATATGTGTGTGTGTGTATGTATATACAAACATATTGTACCAAATGAAATTCTTGGCTTGGCTGCAATATAATAAGATGACATCGGTATATCAGGCTCATATCCGAGCTCATGCCATTAATCCACGATCTCGCTCGTCGATTCCTCACCCCCCCCGTTCCCCCACCCACTCCCAAAAACTTTGCGTTACCGAGGACGACAATCGGCAGCGGTGAATTGGATCTAGATATTATGGCAAGATGGATTAGAGTCGAGACGGCTAAGGAGGGGTTGAAGAGTCCAGAGCCAAAATGAAGTCCGGCCGACGCTCCGGCGCGTAGAACGATCCACTCATTCCGCTCTCTGAACGTACATAGACATCTATATGTATATATATGTACATAATATTCGACGTCCGTGCGCAACGAAGCGGAGATCAAGCCGAGTTTGACGAGGCAGACACGCGTCCCGCACACACGTGTGTGGAAACATGAAGACATGTACACATACGCACAGAGAGAGAGAGAGAGAGAGAGAGAGAGAGAGAGAGAGAGAGAGAGAGTCACCGGCTGGTTTACGACGCCGAGGCGCACCTATACATATATACGTATAGAATCCAGGCATCGGGCATTATACGCGTCGCGATCGTGGATGGGAAAATTAAGCGGAGTCTAGGGGGTCGGAAAGGGGGAGGGGGAGGGACAGAAAAGCAAGGGTCCGCCATTCGCCACGGCCCGTTTCTGGTCTGCTCGCACGTTTAGTTAAGTCATTCGCGGGGATTATTATACGAAATTCGCCACGGCTGGCTGATGATATGCTCGGCTTGGCTAGCTCGCGACCGTGCGCGTTCGCTACGAGCTTGCCAACCCTCTCCTCCCCCTACCCCCTTCACCCCTCACCTTTGAGAAACTCAGGGGCTGTGCAGTATGTAGAGTAAATATAATAGTTGAGATATAGCCCCCCTCCCCATCCCACCCAGTTTTGTTTGTTTTTTTTTTCTTCTTTTTTTAAATACGCTCGCACACGGTCGGGTAAGACGGCAGATAGTCCTGTATATATATGTATATATAAGATCCCCGTAGCGCGTAGAGAATCCTGTTTATACACGGAGCGCAGGTCGTCTTGTGCGCGCGGGCGAGCGCCCCGATTATGTCGCACGGTATGGCGTTCGCGCGGCTTTATTTAAAGTATGTAAGTCGTCCGATGTGTGGGAGAGTTCGGTTAAGCTGTCCCGAGAATCCACCTTCTTCTTTTCTGTTTTGTTTGTTTTTTCAATCCGTGACGGCGATGAAGAGATTTCAACGACTATATTTGCCGACTCTTTATCATTGCAGAGTTATATATATATATATTTACATAAAGAATATTTGCAAGCCGTTTATCGTCCATGAAAAATCCGATATTGTAATGATGATCTTCGTAGGGACATATAAAGTTTGAGATAAGTGATATAATACACTTACATAACGCTGAGAGAATGGCATAATTTAAATGTTTTAATGCGTATATACTTTTAGATGATAATTCCAGGCAAATTCGCGTCACTGAAAGGAGTAGGAAGCTAATTAAGCATGCTTTTAAATTCGCGGAAAACTATTTCCCTTGCATTAAAAAAAAAAAAAAAAATAATAACAAAGAAAAAAGGGAAGAGAAAACCGGGTATAATATAGAAAAATTGTACTGGGGCGCATAAAAGTCTTACGCTGTGTTTTAATGCATACACGCGCTATATACTGTCAACTGTCGACTTTTTATCTTTTGCCTCTTTATTCCGAACTTTATGTATGTATATATATATACATATTCGCTGTATATACGCTCTGAAGAGCTTTTTATCAAAATAGCAGGGTAGAGTACTCCCGAGGAAATCTTTTTCCTCGCTAATTAGTGTTAAAGAAAAAAGAAATAATAATAACGAGCTACTCTCCTCCGCTTTCCCCTATAATATTAAAGCTGCAATTTTTAATTTCTTTGCAGATTATATACCCCGTTCGCCCCTTTACACTTGCGCGCGCTCGCCTTTGTCTTACTCCCCGGGCTTTTCGCCTCAAGATTCCTCGTTACCCGCTGCACTGTCCTAATCTCCTTAATGCCGCTGGCGCGTAAACATCCTTTATGCCATCCCTTATATAAGCGGCGGGAAAAGAACGGCCATAGTCTTTATATATATATATATATATATATATATATATATATATATATATCCTTCCTGAGAGCAGCTGATGCTGCCGCGCCCGCATTAGTGCGGTAGCATCATAGCTATTTTAACGTCCCTTCGCCGACGTGGTGTCGCCTCGTCGGGAGAGAGACGGCAAACCTGACTCAATATCAATATAGTAGATACGCGTGTATATATATACATATATATATATATATATATATATATATATATATATATATATACGCACGTAAGCAAGTCGATGATTTTCTTTCCTCTTTTCACGAGCGCGGCTAAAAGCCCGTGCGCGAGATAAGCGCGACCGGCCGGGCGCTGGAGTTCCCAGCATCGGAATTGCGCGGAAGGACGAGACACCTCTCGGCGGCTCGGCAGGGGGAGGGGAATTATCCGCGCGGTTCCGCGCGCGCGAACGTCGAGGATTCCGAGCTCGTGGGTCTCGCGCTGAGGCGATGCCATTGCACGCCCGGTGGGCGATCATCGGTGTCGGAGGCGCGTACATCGGAAAATCCTCGGTGGTCGCTTATAACAGCGCGATCTTTATAAACTGTCTTCTATTACTGGATGAAGGAGCGGAAGACGGAAAAATATCGATATATACGTAAACGACTCTACCCGCCCGTGTTTTTTTTTTTTTCCAACTCAAAAAAATCAGGAAATTTTTACGCACTCGCGCACAAGTACTCGCACGTTGTTGCGACCGATTGAGATTCGTATTGGAACGAATTTATCTCGAATTTTACGCATTAATACATACCGTATCAGTCGATTTATTCACCCACGGACTTATTAAACTTCTCAAACCACGAGACGCCCGTTATCGCACCTGCACGAAGCGAATACCGCGTCGCTTCGCACCGATGGGACGGCGCGACGACGGCGGTCTTTCAAGCGTAAAACGGGGGTAGGGGATGCTTATTTAGCGTTCTATCTTCGTATATATGTATATATATATATATATATATATATACGAAGCATATAGTAATACTTATATTATAATGGATGTCTTCCCGTTTCAACGGAGATGAATCGCGCGAGCGATTGCGCGGGGCGGGGGAGGGGAGATTCGACGCGGAGGGGGAGGTGGAGGTGGATAAGCGCTAAACGCTGATGCGAGAGTAAAAGGCCTGCAGCGCGCATTTAGATTGGGAATGGAAAAATGCCGACGGGGGCAGGCGTATGCATAGATGAACGTTAAGCGATTATCGTTTCTGACTGGTTCGGCGAGCTAAGTATACATAAATAATGGGAATCCTTTGAATTAGTTATGAATTTAAAATATCAAAGGAATCCTGAATTTCTAAAATCATGCTCCGGACGAAATTTAAAAGTGCGGGGAAATAAAGCGTTAACTAGTAGTTTAAGGAGTTACATTTAGACATTTACACATTTACATGTCGATTAAAACCTTTTCCCGTTGCTTTTCAATTTAATTTTTACTTCGATTTTATCTAGTGAAATTCATAAGCTGAAATCGATGAATTTTATTGAAAATACACGCCTCATTGTATTGTCTCACCTTTGTCAGCATAACTCTACAATTTATCAGTATGTTTCTACAAAATGAAAAAAAAAAAAAATCTTTTCATATAAGTTAAGAAATTCTAGAATTAAGTTCGCCGTTTTAAAATAGTGAATCAACGATCGAGGAATTCAAAATAGTTAAAAATAAAAAATATTACCATCTACATCAAATTGCATATTCTGATGATGCATGCTTATTTCGATTCGATATAATATCGAATCTATCGCCCGTAAGCATCTGTCGTGGATTTATTGCAAATACCGTTCTGCACGTTTTCCACGCGATTATGATAAATAACAATGGAATAAACCGAGAAAACTTGGAATAACAACCAATATAAAACGAATCTAATGCACTTTTTCAAGCTTGTATCATAATTAGCTCAGTTACTATGCATTTTTCTGCCATGTGTATTTCTGTAATCTCTCCGCGCAGTCTCAGTGGTTTATAAAGACCAGGAAAATAATGGCTGGATTCTTAAGCAGAACGACCGACATTATCGTCAGTTCGAACAATGTAATAATGAAGATTACTTACGAAACGGCCACGACCGTGCGTAACACGTCCAGCGTTCGTGGCCAAAGTGCCGCAACGACTTTATTTTCCTTCGATTATCGAGCCGGGGGCGTGTACGACACGACGACGCGCCAGCGACCCCGTGCAATATTCCCAGGACCGTGAGTTTCCATTAATCCTGTCACGGGCGCCACGTCGCCCCAATTGGATCGCCGATTGATCGATGCGCGTTCACGGGCGCGCGCCGATGATCGATCCAGCGCGCTCTCGGCCACTGGGACGGATGGGTTTCGCGAATTTGTCGACCGGCCCCCGAGCTGTACGTCTTGAAATACACAACATATATTCGCTGATAACAAATGAGAAGTGACGCGGCGGCGGCGATGTGGACGGGGCAAATGATTCGAACGCGCGCTCGCCGCGTCGCGTGTGTCCGCGCTTAAGTGTTTCGTACGTCTGTTTTATGAAGTATTTTGAGAGTCTGACGTTGGCACTGAGAGTGTATTAAAATTTAATTTTTTTTTCTCGTATACGACTGTTTCTCCCAATGAAGACCGCTTTTATCCCGAATTTCTCACAAGTCAATAACAATAATTGAAAATAATCGATGTAATTAAAGAAGTGACGGAAAAATTCGTTTAGCGAAATACTACGGGTTATATTCAGTAATTTCGATGATTTCAAAATTTAGTACAGATTCATATCCTCAAAGTCCCAAAATACTTTTTTGCACTTTTTAAATGACAGAATTCTTTCGATTGTTAACAATGATATTCCATAATAGCGGTTCACCAGTACTATATACGAATTATTAGTAAAGGGGCGAAGTATTAGTAAAATGATTATTTTTCTCCAAGGAAATATATGTGATAGTATATGCGTCTTAAACTTTTTCAATCTGAATTCTAAATCCGACTGTCGTTTAAAATCTTCCAAAATTTATTGACAGAGCAAGATGTCTTAAAATTTAATTGAAATTTTTACTATGAAAGAACAAGAAAACATGAAAATTACTACAGTTTTGTTTCATTAATGAGGTTTCGACAGTAATGTTTCAAAATTTATTTCCATCGCAATTCATTTCTGATATTGTAAATTTTTTCGCTAATCGATTTTCATTATTATATGTACTCGGCTACGACATTTTTTCATTACATAACTAATTTATTAATTTATATTAGACATGATTTTTTCCATTTTCATTGAAATCATGTAAGATTTAATGCAATGAGTAGAGCAATTGTGTACTCCAGATTTGAATTAAAATTTTTTTTTTAAAAATGGTAGTGTCACCACACACATTGTCATCACAGGAAAATTATGGCATACTTTCAAAACTGTTTACTAAATGATATTAGAAAAAAAGTTTAATGTGTTTCAGATTTTTGTGAACCAGTTTTTTAAAATTTATATATCATTTTTACGCTTATGTATCGATTACGCGATTTCTTTACTCAAGATTTTAACTCTTATATGTTCTTAATTTGATTAAAAAAATTCGATTTTAAAAACCATATTTTTTTCGGAAAAAACCATACACCGTCTATGACAATTAATTTTTTCGAAATATTTATGGATACATTTATTTCCGACTTTTTTGATTCCCTTTTCGCCTTGATGACACTTGAAAAAAAATTTCATTACTTTCATTATTATTGTATATGCAACAACATCAATCCTAAAATTTTTTACACATCGTACAGTGACATATGTAACTAATCTTGGCCGTATCGAGAATTACACGCAGTATCTCATATATGTAATTCGATCCCGCATAAAAATTTCCGCCAGGATTTTCTGAAATTGCACATAAATCGCGCAAAGCTGTCGGGATAGTTTTCTCTTCCCTTTTCAATCCCGCATATAGGGCGTCGTGCAGGGAGCTTCCAAACTGGACGTATGCATATATATATATATATATATATATATATATATATATATATATATGTATATACACATTTGACAGCCGAACAGAATAGAATATACCGTAGGTGCGGCGATGAAAAGTTTATATATATATATATATATATATATATATATATATATATATATATATGTATATACGTAGGAACGCGAGAGGTTTCATTGCAAAAACGAATGCACTGCGTATAGTGCGGGAGCGCACTCGCCGAGAGCGCGTTACATTGACTGATTGAGTGGTATTGAATTGAATCGGGGCGCGCATGCTGGACGTACGCATATAACATGCGGGTCGGCGAGAGGTGGGGGAGGGGCGAGGGTGGCGGCGATGGGAGGGCTATGCGTCGGAGTGGACGGGCAAAGGAGGCGGCGATGCCGGGAATGCGGCGGCTGTGCGCGCTGCAACCCGAGGAACAAGAGATGCATTAGGCACGCGCGCGCGCGTGCCCTTGTAATTAATATTGGGGTGCGCGGAAAGTGTCATTTGTCCCCGCAAGGCTTCGGGGCCGCGTCTATATGCAGGCGCGCCGCTTTCAATGGCGTTGATATATATATATATATATATATATATATATATATACATGCAGCTATTTTTCGCGGGCTCGGGGATTCCCCTTTTTATATCACGGACAGTTAAGTTGTTAGAGGCTTTTGTGGAATTAGTTTTCTTTTGTGTGCGATGCAGTTTCGTTGATAAATATATTGGTGCACAGTAATTACATTTAATTGTGAATGTAATTAAAATTTATATTGAATTGTGCCCAAAGTTATAAGTACAACGACGTAGCGTAAATATGTGGGTAATTGCGAATAATGATTGTATTGAATAATGTAAAGTTCACAAGATATACGTCCACGTTTATTTCATTGGCTTCGGATTTTCCGCGACAGCCAGTATAATAAATTGTATAATAAATTGAAATTAATACTTTATTTAAAAAGTTCTTTTTATTTTAATGATGATGTACTGACTAAATACTATCTTCGCTGCGTAAGTTATATTCACAGTTCATGCATATTTTTATGATTATTATAATCGTGGTCGTCGTGAATGCTGTTGGCGTTATGATTGTTCTTCTTATTTTGTGGTCTTGTGTGCATGAGACGGAAATCATGGATTTGAAGATGGCTATGTGTCGATCGTGTGTAATTGTATCACTTGCTATATTAATTGTTACGTCAATTCGAAGCAAGACAAAAGTAATTATCGGGCCATGTTTAATGATCTAGAAGATACCGTGAGAGAAATGGAAAGTAAGCTGATCGAGGTCTGAGATTTTAAAGCGAACACCCTTGAATAGAGAATAGCGAAGCTGAAATTCAGAGAACAAAGATTCATTAACATAGTGTCGGGGCTAGAGCTCTTCGGATTCAATGTTGAGTCTGACTCCTATATATTACCTTTGGCATCGATACCAGATATTACCTTTGCAATGGATCGTCTCGTTTTGTGAATCCAATACTCGCAGATAACTAAGGACTATACAGCCAGTGAATCACCAGCAAACCATATTCAACGTGTGCATGATAGAGAGGCAGGATTTATTCGATGCAAGTAGTGATGGTCCATTAGATTCAATACTATAAGGATCGGTGTAGAAAAATTCTCTCGGATCATTTTATGTGAACAACGAAGAATTATTGGACTCGTGAATGGTATAGCGATAACATACTCACATGATCGTAAACGCTAATGTACTCTCCGTCAGATTTCTGAGTAGTTGAAGCTATGCAAAGCAGTTGATAGTAATAGATATCCTCTTTATTGATGGTCTCAAACTTCTGTAGCTGCAATCTCCTGTTCGTAAAGGTAGGCGAATTTATCGTGATCGATGTACCGAGGGCTCAGAAGTATAGGTAAAAAATCTTTGCAGCGCAGTGCGGAAGGCACGGTGCTACGGTCTCCGAATCGTTGGCGTTTGTTGTTACATTAGCTATCCTTATTCACCTTCAGGCGGAAAAACAGAATGTTGTCCATCCGAAGAAGAGCATTCTCGACAGTTTCGAGGCTACGATCACAAAATGGCAGAAGTACTCAAGGAGGGATCCGTCTGACCGATGAGCTGCTTGTCTGATTAGTCAGATAGATCAATGGCTGCAAGGGTCGCCTGGAGAAGTGAAGTACCATTTTAATCAGTTATCCCCAGGGTGAAAGATATTCTGATTCTATCTTTGGAAGATAGAGAAAGTATCAGGTACGTACTGAGCTCACTATTGCATTACCTTATACGATGTGCTTTAAGCATTTTTTTCAGTACGAAACATTTCGGCTTGCGAGGGACTGTGTTAGCTGCGACTTTGTTGGGACCCGATTGTATCATTGAGCTGTATATCCCAGAAAAGTGATATAGGATATTTTACTATTATAAGACAATACTAGACTGAAAAAGCTTCAAGGAGGACGGATAGATTCGCTGGAGTAATTAAGATGTCTCAAATCCAAATAAGCATATGGACAGTATATAGATATATATCATCTGTGGTTTCAAATATTAATGGAATAATGGCGGTATATTAATATTGCGAATAATTTTGCAATCGATAAATTGTTCTCAAAAACAATATTTATATCATAGTAGAAGTCTTTAATTATAAAAATTCAGCCATTTATTGCGAGAACAAAAGCCTAACATATCGTCAGCGCTTTCGCGTACATTCAAATTCTATATCACGGCTCAGTTTTGAACTTTCATTTATTTACGATTAACGAGGCTTGCGCCTGTATCAAATTCACAAGAGCTAGCGCAAAAAATACAAAAGAAATATCGCGTCTGATTGCAGTCAAAAAACAAGAAAGAAATCAAAGCGATTTCGTAGGATTTCACCGCAGATCAAAGCGTCCCTAAAGTGTGAATTCAAACTGCGACCGGGCGTGCGACGACGAACCTCTTTCCTCTTCTAACCCCATCCTCGCATCGACCTCTTTTAATTAGAAGCCTATGTCGTACGTTGGTACGGGGGGGGGCGAAGGGGAATGAACGCGAGGGATGGCGGTAAAAGAAAGAGAGATAAGCCGCGTGCATGCCTGGGGTTGTGAGGGAGAGAGAAAGTGAGATAGAGGGATAGAGGGAGAGAGAGAGAGAGAGAGAGAGAGAAAGGGCGTGGGATGTGTCGGTGCGCGGCGAGGGGCATGACAATGGCTCGAAAGGCTGGCCCTCGCGTCAGAGGGAGCGTACCGTATGTACATGGAAACTGGCAAGTGCCCTGCGGGCGCTGGCTGTCCTCGCGCAAGCGGACGAGCGCTGTGGATAACGGGCGAAGGGCCGATATACACGGAATACAACCGCTTTGACTCGACGATTCGCTCGGGCGGGGAATGTATTTGCGCGATTTCTACGCGGGGGAGGGGGCATATAGGTGCGCGCTTTTTAACGATTATCCGAAATAATTATCGCTTTGATCGCAGGTCAGATTTTTCGGGGCGGCATTAATTAATGAAATTTTTTAAGCATTAGATTCGTATATAATTAGGTGGCTAGATTGTTCATTAATATAATAAAATTCACGATTCAGAGTTTCACATTTTAGTACTTTACATGGTGAAATTTTATGTTGTATATACATTTTTATATGTTAAATAGTAAGAAATATATTTAGCGTTAATATAAACAGCATAATAATTATTCATCTATTTGGCAGCTACATATATATTTAAAAACTGTGTGATGAAACTTTCGATCCTTAATTTAAAAAAAAATAAATTGGATATTTTTAAGTTGCATGTTTTATTGGTTTTAATTCTGTAATTTTATGTAATTTTCTGTACAAAAATAATTCTTACATATCTGGCCTGAAGCGGCATGAAAAATTTAAGGAAATACGTTAATAAAATAAAAAACATGTAAGGAAATTTTTAAATAAATAATCATATGTAAGTTCTGTACATAATACTAAGTTAAAGAACTTCAGGAACACGACAAACATATTCATTAAATAATACTTGAAGCGGTAGGACAGACATTAAAAGGGCCAAAACTTGTCTTTTCACGTCCACATATATACATAGTTCAACCGCACTCAATTTCGCTTGGACCAGAAATTGTCCACGCGCTCATTCAAAAACATCCCGGTGCAACGGTCGTCCAGGCTCGCCGCATAACTGCAGCCCTATAGCGCGCCCTTTTTATCTTGTAGATCTCTCTCTCTCTCTCTCTCTCTCTCTCTGTCTCTATCCGCCTCTATCCCTCTACCTCACTTTACCGTCGAAATGAAAAAAGCCCGGGCAGAAGCAGCATCGCACTCACGGACGGTCGAATGGCGCAATCAACGGCCCGCGGCGATCTTTATTTCCTGGGTCAAAAAAGCGCGGCGCGGCACGACCACCCCCCCTTACCCTGCCCCCCGTCCGCCCGCCGATAAATCCGCGCATCCGGAATTTCACAGTCCGACCGCCGACCGCGCGGGGTTTCGAAACAATGGAGCAGCCGAGCGAGGTTTCGTTACAGCGCGAGAGGTGCGATTGTCGTCCCGTCCAAATGGACAGTTTACAGATGGATTGGAGCGAGAGAGCGAGAGCGAGAGAGAGAGAGAGGGGGGGGGGTGAGCAACAGAGAGACAGAGAATTGCAATATGCCGCGAACAGAGGCGAGAGGTTCCTGTCTATATTACAACGCGGCGCTCAATGCAGCGCCGTTGAACGAAAAGGGGGATTGCCGGTGACGCCCTCGTTGACGAGATACCCTCACGGCTCTGTAACAGCGGTCCTCCCTCGATCTTCCTCCCACCCTCCGCCGTCTCTTCTCGCCCATCTGTATCTCCAGTTATTTTCGAAACGCTATTACTCAGGTGTAATTGCATTGGGCGCGCGTTGACGCGCGTCGGGCGAGATCCCGGAAATTGACGTCAGGCAGGTATAGGTGAAAAATTCGGCGCGCAGCGGAACGCGCCGCCGCAGTAGCTTTAAATGCTCGTAGAGCTGCCGGGGCAGATGGGGATGCTCGATTGATTTCCTTTGTGTGGCAGGTGTGGGGGTTTTTTTTTCTGCTTTCCCTTCCCCCTCCCTTTTTAAAGGAAAAAGAACCATTTGTAAAAAGTGGCATTCGAGCGATCGGCGATCGACGGATGAACGAGGGTGGTTGCAATCGTACGCGTGCAGGAGAGGTCCACTTTCGCAAAAGAGAAGGATTGAAGTTTCAATGCTCCGGTGTATTTTTCTCCGAGTCTAAAACTCTTTCATTTGTATTTACTTCAAGTATACATATACATATATATATATATATATATATATATATATATAATTTAAATATTTTGAAATTAATTAATTATTTATCTTAGTGAAACTATCGAAGAATCTTCAATTAATTATTATAATCATCTTCTTACCGAAGCATGTTTAACTTATTTTACAATTTCTTGCTATGAACCAGGTAAAACTTATTTACAAATTATTAATCAAAGCCCTTTGAGAAAGTTAAAAAATAATTCATTGCTTCATTATTAATCCTACTTTACACTCTACCCATCGTTAAAAAATAACTGTGCTATATTATAAGTTCCTTCAAATTGCACTTATACATTTGTTCCGAAATTATCTCTGGAAATTCCTTGATCGAAAAATTGACCTTCAGAGTATTTTAAGGAAAAGCTTGTGAAATTAATCAAGATACTTTTTCACTATTCCACTTTAAATAAACATTAATTATTTTCAAATTTACACTTATGTTTAAGAGAGTTACAAATCAAGTTTTCAATTAATTTGATAAGTCAAAGAATTATATCTAAATATCGATATCTAATTAAACATTTATACCTCAACTTTATATACACACGCTCCATTTTTGACTGACGTAATCGGTTTATTAAACGACGGGGTAATGTATCGGCTAAAATTCAAAAGCCTTGGTTATCGGTTAATGCATATTAAATAGCTGCACTACACAACATCCATATGATATAATAATAATAATCGACCTCATTAATTTGCGTACAATCAATGGCAAACTCAGACCCACTTTTAAATATATATATATATATATATATATATATATATATATATATATATATATATAACGTCATTTGAGCCACCCGCTGTAAATGTATTTACGTGTCTCGGACGGAACCCGTGGCTCCCGAGTGCGGCAATCACGCGGATTCGCAAAATTGCGCCTATACAGAGAACCACGTTAACCGTGTAATTAGCAGAGCGCACGACGAAGCGACGAAGATGCGGCGTGTATGTGTGCATGGCTGCGCGCGTGTGTCTGATCGAAAGAGAGGAGAGAATTACGGAAGGCCAATCCGCGAATAGAGGCTCGAAGTCTTCTCTTTATATATATATATATATATATATATATATATATATATATATATATATATAACGTACACGCTACTGTGTCGCGCAATTAACGTCTATAGAAACACGCAATAGAATAATGGCAGCCGTCCAGTCGTCGCCGCGGGAGGGTTCGTAATTCTGCAGCTGCATCGTACTCGCCGCTATTATATATATATATATATATATATATATATATATATATATATATATATACAGACTGGTATGGTACACGGGGTATTGCAAAGCAGCCTGAACAAATGCAAGTGCATCGTCATTATCTAAAGTAATGCGCTTGCGCAGGAGGGCGGGACGGAATTGAAAATATCGCGATTCTACGAACTTGCTGGGTACAGCTAGTATGATACCAGTACGTTCTGAGAATAGATATCGAATAAATTCATATTTAACGAAAAATATTCATGAAAAATTGATTTAAATCACATACAAATATGATTTGAAAATATCAAATAATTTTTTTGAGAGGGAATCCAGAGAAAATCATCCAAATCGGTGAGAAAGGTAATGCGACAGTAGCCTCAGAAACAAACGAATAAAATTAAAATGAAGGTAGAGAACGACAGTACCTATATGAAAATTAAGGATCCACGTATCAATACACTTAAGGTTATATGAGTGATAATTTGTATAAACATTTAAAATACGTACACGGCTCAATAGCTATAAATGTTATGGGCTTCCTAAATACGATAAGCAGAAGTGGGCATATGGAATAATAATATCATCAATTAATTTTGCAACATATGAAATAGTTAGATTTTTATCATAAATTTTGGTTTAAACATATAATTGGTTTGGATTTTTTAATTGGATATGTTTTTTCGATGTATTATTTTTATTTACGAATATACCGTTGGCTTTATTGACAGAAATAATATAAGAAAAGTATAAAAATATTAAATTAAGCACAGAATTAAGGACAGATGAATTCATTAAAGCAATAAATTTTGTTTTCATTGGCATAATTTTATTTTTTCAAGATATTTGCTATGAAGAAAGAGATGGTGGTTCAGCCCATGGTATTCGTTGCATGAAAAATTATGTCATGAAAAAAACAATATATATATATAGATTATGCCTTCTCAATTATTTCAGAATTTTTTATGGACAAACTAGAGGACGTTATTAATTATATCCGCGACAGAATTAATGTTACCGACGAAATAGAGCTAAATAATTAATCAAGTTTTTTGTACATCAGTTTTATCAGAGTTAGTAATAACAGCGTAAAAATTTAATTGACGCGAATAATCCATGTGGACTGGTAGGTTATTAAATTTTAATTCACACCGCCATTTCGGAAATGAGATAAATACGATAAAGGGGGGTGGGGCCGCCAGTGGCAGTGCAATCAAATTACAGCATACAGATTTTAGAAAAGATAACTTCGAATTGATCTCAAGAGATAATTTATTAATCATAATTGTTGAATGTAAGGATTGTGAGAAACGTTATAAGCGAGAAACCGTCGGATTTATTGAAACAGAGAGTACATGTGTTCAGGGGCGCACAACTTCCTTATTAGAATTTTTGTTCAGTTCCGGACGAGTAGCCGAAGCGGCTCGAAACGTCGAACGAAGGATAAAATCGGTAAAATTTGAGTACTTTTTGCTAATTATAGTGCATTTATTTTATTTTAGTAATAGTCTTCGTACTACAGAGTACGGAGGAGATTAAAAACCAGGACAGTCGTTGTGTAATTATCGTTACATTATTTTCTAAAGACTGCAAGCCCGATAAAAAAAATAGTTGCTGGAAAACTTGTTTGGCAATTAATTTAGCCTAAAAAAATGGTTGATTTTATTGATTGTTCAGTATGCAGGCATTGCTATTACAGTAATAAATACGTAGCCGTGCGGGTGTGAGTATTTAAATTAAATTCACGTTTCTACATAGATATACTGTTAAAATTGGTATCATTATGAAGTGTCGGATCATAGACCGGTGGGAGCTCGTGTTGTTTCCTCGGGCTCAATTACAATAGAAAAAAATGTCATTTTCCAAATAAATTATCAATAGTTGTGCTTTCTTACAAAAGATTCTTTTTTCAACTAAAAGTACAAATACCTCGAAATTTTATTTCTTAAATGTTTCCAAATAAGAAAAAAAAGGAAAACACGCTTCTTTAAATAACAATAATATACATAAATATTCTTTTGCGCAGAAGCGCACTTTTGTTCTTATAAGCTTATATATATATATATATATATATATATATATCCTACACGCTTGAGCAACAAGTGCGCCGCATATCTCGGCTCCTCGCAGTTCGAGTGTACACTCAACGTCCCCGTCGAAATTTACAGAGCCCTAAAGCTTCGGTAGCGCACGAGCGCCATGCGTCTTCGAAAGTGGCGTTATTCGTCTTTGGAAAATAGCCTACGGCGACAGCCGAGGACGTCTTCGCCGGGAGAAAAATGCAAATTCCCGAATATTTATATGCGCGCGAATTCGACGTACGTCGGGGTTGAGATGGGGGGGGGGGAGAGGAGCAAGGAGAGAGAAAGGGGCTGTGGACGTGTGTACTCGGAATTTCGAGTGGCCCCTCTCCTCCCGATAAAATTATCATATTGCATCGTAAATCTTCGCCGGGCTATTTCGCCTTATAAAGTATTTTCATTTGAGAATATTTTCCGGGCGCGCGTATAATGCGTCATTTTTAAGAGGCTTTTAAGTATTCGGCGCGTAAGCACCGTAAATCCGTATTGCTCTTCGATTTTAATTTGTATTACATAATATTTTTTTTTTTTTTTAGTAATCACGTATAAGATTTAGTGTCGGGCTAACTCTCATATTTCACTTAATACACGAGTTTAAAGAGTAATATCATCGAAACATTAATGCATTGCCAAATCAATCCATAAAATATTTTTATATCGGCGAATGATGGATTATTATTAAGAGTGAAATAAAATTCAGTCCATTGATCAGTTAAGGGGATATTGACTGTTATATTATACCGGTCGAGCAAACAAATAGTTTATTTTACATAATATGAGGTGTAAATATTAAATTTTTGAAAATTTTGGTGCATCGTGCAATTTATCTACGTCTATACTACATTGCTGTAAAGTTTTAAACAGATTTGTCGCGTGGTGTCCCAATGTGTATCTTTTAAGAAATTTATAATAAATTTTCACGAAACTTTATTGTAACGAAGAATGGACTTTAAGGTTATAACGAACTAAAATTTGTACTTATTGAATTTTGCATCGAGGAATGCGGTTCGATTCAAAGGCAAATTAAATAATTTTTATGTGAACGAAGCAGTTTTTGCACGATCCGTAAAAATTGTCCCCGACAATCCCCTGAGAACTAGAGAAATTGATGGAAGTTTTCTAATCGGTGGTTTTATATATATACATATATATATATAAGATTTCCATATGAGGCTTATAATGGTCTCGGCCAATTGACACAAGCATCGCTGTAATAATTTACATGTGCTTTGTTTACAAACACATCGTAGACCTCTTTCGCTGATTAGCACCGATATTTGGAAGCATAAATAGAGCAACGTTCAATAACATAAAAAAAAAAGATTTACATATAGAAATCAATAACTTTCTAATCCGTCGTTAATTCTTAACATAAAATTTTATATATATATATATATATATATATATATATATATATATATATATATATATATATGAAGAAAATTCAAAAGCATCCCGTCTCATAATCGGGTTCTCGAAGGCGAATTAATTCCGCCTCGGGTCCCTGTAATATTAAAACTGCATTATACGCAAAAATTGAGCTCGCCTTATATATTTTCATTATTATATGGCGTCGCCGTTGCCGCCAACGTGCGCGCGCATTTACAGAACGAATTAAAGCACTCGAGCGTATATAGAGGGATAATAAAAAAAATGGGACGGGGAAGGGGGAGGAGTGGGGGGGGGGATATACAGCGAGCGGCGAAATTGGCGGTCAAAGCGCGCAGCCGGGCGCACAGAGTCGATGTAATTACATTTGTCGAATGCATAAACAAACACTTCAGCTGTTGCGCGCGCGCGCGTCTGCACCTCTCTCTGTTTCTCTCTCTTTCTCTCTCTCTCTCTCCGCATTATATAGTTAAGGTGTCTATAGTCGTGACAGTTTGCGCTGGGACGAACCCTTCATTTCCCTCCACAGCCCTCTCGAGCATTATACTCGTTCAAGTGGCATAAAAAAAAAGGAAGAAACCGCAAGAAGTCTGGCGATTTCCTCGGATCGTAGCGAGTTACGCAGCACTGCTACGTTTGGGCCTCGACGACCCCCCTTGTATTTTACTTTTCTTTTTATTCAATTATTCGTCCGCTTTCATCTACACGGTGTTTTCGGTTACGTTTCACGTACATAGAATTGTTTTTTTAGGCAGGTCAATTGATAAGGATGTCTTTAAATAGTATTATCGTAAACAAAAATTTATTATAAAATTATGTAAAAATTGGTAAATACTTCGTAAAATCTAATTAGATAATAGAAAAATGATGGTCAAAAATTAAGTATTAACATTATAGAAGCAATATACAAAACTATAAAGTATGACAGCAATAAACTAAATTTAAATAGAATTCATTTTTTATAAAATTCTAAAAATTAAACATAATATTTACTGTAGACTTGTGTCATTAAACAATATTAAATCGGTAATATTCATAAAGAACCTCGTTCTTAAAACTGATGTTTACGAATCCTGCCTCAACGATAATTTGCCATAAATGAAATCCTTATAAGAAACGTTCCGAATGCGTTAAATTGCCATTTCGCGCGAAAGTCGATCAAGCCAAAATATGGCTTGGACGATGCTTTATTATTACACACGCCTCCCCCAATAATCGCACCGCGATGTTAAGCCAACCGAGGGCCACCGCCGAAAGAGGAAGCCAACGGTAAACATTGCCGAAATTGCGTTGACTAAATCATGGAAACTGTTTTGCGGGCCCGCGCGCCCGGCATTACACGGGTCTCGCCCTTAAAGCCGCACCGCCCGGATTATAGGCGCATTATGCAGAGGCGGCCGCGCGACCGCGACGCAGCGATCCGAGCGCGCGCACATGCACGAGTTATATATATATATATATATATATATATATATATATATATATATACTTTGTCCCTCCTGCATTATGCGCGACCGAGCGACAGATGTAGCTTCGCTCTGGAAAGTTTATACATATATATATGTATATGTCAGTATATGTGTATATATGCGAATACACACAGTGAGAGAAAGAGGGAGAGATACACACTCACCTAACGCGCGGCTAGACACGCGTGCATACGTGCGAGGGACGCGCTCCAGTGGATTGCAGGAGTGTAACGATATATATATATATATATATATATATATATATATATATATATATATATATGTACACCGCAGAAACGCTAGGAATGCCGAATTGGAATAGTCAGTGCACCTCCTCCAACCTCTCTCTCTCTCTCTCTCTATCTCTCGCCCTCGCGTTTTTGCCGGATCCCGCTCGGCTGAATCTACTTGCATGTCTAATCTCGCTCCCGGCGTTTAGATTGGAGGGGTTGATATGGACAAAAAGCTGACAGTACAATACGAGCTGCGAATTCATCTCACACTTTTTGATCAGTGTGCTTTTTGGTTCGACCGGCAAGATTTTTAATTTATTATCTAACTCGAGTGGCGTGGACTGTACGTGGCTGTCGTAACGTAATGGGAACCGATAAAAATGAATACACAGTTTGTAGCAATTTTTGCACGTCGCCTAATAACTGCGCACCTACTTAGCCATTCTATTCGTCGATGTTTGACACAATGTTAGTACTGGCCGCTTTGCAGCGGAAGCGGTTAGGCGTATTTTTTTTAACGACTGATCTAATTCAACCGTAGCCTCGGGAGTATAAAGGACCCGTAAAAAGCGCTCGAATTTTTTAACTAAAAAATTAAGAAAAAAAAAGTTGCCGCCGAGCCATCGCGGCCCGCGCGCCCTCGCATCGGACGCCACCAGTTCGTTAATAAATAAACTCGCCGCCCGAAGCTTAACGCGATTAAAAAGGGCCCCTCTTTTTACCGTGTCACCGCGGGATTCGATTGCAAGCAATATATATATATATATATATATATATATATATATATATATATACACACACGCACGAACGGACTAAATTTACATAAGCCCTTACGAGCCGCGGCCTAATGGAAACCGACCTTAATTATGCACGCGCGAAACGGAAATTTATATGGCCGCCACTCTCGCGGGTTCACGTAAACGTAGGTCTCGAAAAGTTCGGCGAGCTACAAAAAAAAAAAAAAAAAAAAAAAAAACACAAAACAAAACCAAAACATACCCACGTTATTGCGTGATATATAGATAATGCTTTCGTATCAAAAAGAATGTTTTTATTCGGGAGCGCAGAACCTTCGTTATCCCGAGCGCGATCGTAGGCGCGGAAAAAAAATATTTTTTGAAAACCGAGAGCGGGCTATATATATATATATATATATATATATATATATATATATATATATCTATAATTATATCTATATAAAAACGGGAGGCTATTATAAAGCATCGATTCGCCTACGGGGACGTTATGTATACGCGGTGAGGCTTCGGCTTACATTATATATATATATATATATATATATATATATATATATATATATATATATATGAATAACGTGGATCAGTCGCAACCTTCAGAACAATCGAGCCGGAAAGACGTAGCCCCGAGATATTTTGACTGATCCAAGATGAGATGCCGTCGTCGTCGTCTTCGTCGTCTTCGTCGTCGCCGCGAATTTGCATTGTTCGCGTCACGCATCGAATCACCCCCATTATGTATATATTATACCTAGACGTATTGTGTATATATATATATATATATATATATATATATATATATATATATGGGGGAGACGTGCTGACAGGTACGGGTAGCTAATCCTTATTGAATGCTATATACATGTAATGCATTAACCCTGGTTTCCTTCCTTGAATATTATATTACATATACAGTATGATTCAGACGGAAATTGATTAAATTAATTAAATTTTAACGAACATATACATTTATATATTATTAGCTACTTTGCGACAATTTTAAACGAATTTATTAACTTTATTGGACGATCACTCCCCAGGCTAGTGTTCGTTGCTAAAAATTTCGTTATTAATCCTTACTTCTTATTTCAAGGATTTTCAAAAGACAAGCTATTATAGAGATTACTTCGTTAGGCTATTAATGAGTTGTTGTTGTAAGCGTCGTCAGTTGAAAAATTTGGCCTAAACGTGTAACGGGTTTCGATTTTTTCTACTGATCATAATTTTTATT
This sequence comes from Sycobia sp. Sy_11, assembly GCA_018907035.1. NCBI lineage: Eukaryota > Metazoa > Arthropoda > Insecta > Hymenoptera > Epichrysomallidae > Sycobia > Sycobia sp. Sy_11. Next base: position 427,635 of record JACCIC010000230.1, read on the forward strand.
TATATTTTTTTTCGTGAGAAAATTAGACAATCGAACTTAATGTATATTTATATATATATATATATATATATATATATATATATATATATATATTCCACTTCTGACCTAATTTACTTTATACGAATGCTTATTCTATGTCAATTAATAAAACATACTCTCTTATTTGTCACGGAAATCCCGCGAGGTATGATAATCATGATTTTACTGGACATCGTATCATATAGGATCATATGAATATTCTACACAACCAATATTGTACATTATTATTTAGTTGTTTGCGTTGTTGCTATTATTATGCTACTTATTTATAAAACATTAACCAATTTTATAAAGAATTAAAACATTCAGAATTCTGTCTCTGTCTCCCAAAATCCCTTATATATTATGGTAAACTAGAGATTTTTCCATAAACAGCTTTCCGACTCATGATTTGTACTTTTATCTTTATATCTTTATCGTATAGGCAATGAATGAATCTTCTCTTGTCTATTGCATAATCAGAGAATATGTCTTAGTTCAAAACATATTTCAAGAATTATTGTTGGTGCTAATACAGTCCATCGAACTCAATCAATTAAACTTAATTCAAGTCAAAGCAATACGATTAAATAACTTTCTCAAGTTGTGGTGCAGTCTTTCAACTAACATTCTGACTATTTAGCGAGTAGCTTTTATATTTGTTATTTAATTCATTTAGGTATGTTTGGAGATGTAATTAAATATTTTATCGTGATTTCCTGCGTTAAATTTATTTTAATTTAATTTTTATTCTTAGAAACATTTTATTATAATATTTTACTTGTATATTTCACAGTTACGTCTGTTATACAAATTATTACCAACTTTGATAAATTTATTATGTATTTCGCATCGCCAACTGGATAAAAGGAATAAGTAATCTTGGTCCGTATATGCATAGAACCAAAATCATTGAACGTAATATATATTCGATTTAAGTAGTATACAATAAATATTCATTGGTTTATTGATTTATTACTCGTTGCCAATTTCAATTAGTCAATCAAAATATGAGTACTGACAAGCTAGACGCGAATGCATCGCAAATTATGAATAAGTATTAAAGTGATAATTTTTATTTTACACGCATTTATTTATATACACGTATGTTTAATATTTATTTATACTGGTTAGAAAAATTATACTCTACGTATTCCAAAAATATACTAGCAATAAAAAATAATTCACTTTACGCAATTTAAACTTCGTGCAATTGTAAATATTTATTATTTACACAATTGGATAGATCAAATGTAGCTTGTCGAACGGAGAATCGCAACGATATTAGACGAGATCTCGTCTTATTAGATCTAATATAGCGGTACGAGGCAGTCGGTCAATGTTTCGACTAAAGTTCTACCTTTAATTAAGCGCATACCTCTTTGTAAATTGTGTAGCGCGTGCGTTTCGACATACGTGACAGGGTATACAATTCTGCGGCCGTCGCATCGACGCCATTTCCAGTGACAAACAAGCCGTGCCGCATTGCCACGAACGAAGACACCCCCCCCCCTCCGGCATTGTTAACTCATTGAGGATTTAGATGGGTAATCGGTTGATAGGACAATCGTATAAAAAAAAATCTAAATCTTTGACTGCGATATATTTTTGTGATCACCCCCTCCCTCCCTCCTCCCCCGCCGCTAGAACGCAATTACACCCAAGCTCAACTCTAGAGTGTATTTAATATCAGACCTCTCGTACGGGGCATTATGTATACATATATATGTATATACATTAACGCGCAATCGCCACATCGCTCGCGTATATCGCGCGAGCTACAGTCATCATCAGGATCGCGCGTGCGCGAACACACACACACAAACACAAAAACACACACACACACACACACACACACACACACACACACACACACACACACACACACCCGAGTTCTGTACGAGAGGAGCTCACTCGAGCGCGTACAAATTGCGCACGTCTCGTGGTGGCGGCCCCGATGCACCGGACGGCCGGCGGGTCGCCCACTGGCCCAGCGCGCGCGGCCGCAATGCGACCCACGACCCCGTCTCCCCTTCCCGTTCGCCCCGCGCCGCCGCCTCACACGACGGAGATCCGGAACGAGGGCTGACGTGCGAGAGCGCCGTGGGGGGGGGGGGTGATGGCAGAGGGCGTCGATCGCTATATATGCATAACGATTATATGCCTATTAGGAGCACGGCGGAGCGCGGTCGCTTAGGCCTCGGTATGCACGCCCGCGTTCGCGTGTACATACGTGGATGCATACATATATACATACATACGTAAATGTGGACGCGCGCGCGTATGTGAGCGCGTGTGCGTACGTGCGTGTGCTTTTGTGTGTGTATGGATATACATATTATATATGTGTTGGTACACGCGGTCTGCTTCCCTCTATTCCGCGTTCATCCTACACATATACAGGTACAGCTGCATAGGTGAAATACTCCTCTTCAACGTCCACCCGAGCTACATAGAGAGTGTGAGAGGAAGAGATATACAGGACGTATACACTATATATATATATATATACTGTACATATATATATATATATATATATATATATATATATATATATATATATTATATACTATATATGTTACTACTACAGAGTATACGTACGTTCGCCTACACGTCGACGGCGGGGTGGACGTTTGGGGGAGCTGGGGATGCAGAATGCGTTTCGCATGCCCTCCCACCTACCTCCCTTCCCCCGCCCGGTTCACGGCGGTATTGATGAGCAGCTGACCAGATGAATTGGTTCAGCACGCGTGGCGATCGATCTGGTTAATCTCCCTTTGCCCGTGTTCTACCAGATGCTAATCTTATGGGCGATCGAAAGCCGGTTGCCGCCGAGAAATTGCGTTACGGTACGCTTATACCCTATTTATATGTATATATATGTGTGTGTGTGTATATATATATGTTATATAATATATTATATATGCATTCGTCCGAATCTACTGATATGTGCGTACATGATATGCATAAAATTAAATAAATCTATAGGCGTGTGTGTGTATGCATCTATATAAGAATGAATTAATATGCACGTGTATATTAACAGCAGCATCAGGTAAACCGGAAGCGTCCATCTCCCTCTTCACCTCGTACTCCTCACGCGGGGGTGCGACGACGCGACGTGCGATGGTATAATACATCAATGAGAATTGGAAATTCGCCCGCGAGGCATTCCGAGTGTGCATTAACGCATTTATATATATATATACATATATATATATATATATATATATATATATACATATATATATATCACGATCCGATCGCTCGGCTCATACGCTATATATCCAAGTTGATATAGAAATGGCGCTTGCTGGATGGCCTTCACGTACAGAGCATGCGAAGTCAAAGGTCGAGCGTCGATGATGGGGATTGATGCAGGGCGCTATCTATACATATCTATACATGATATCTGTATGATATCTATACATCATGATTTTCGAATAATTGAGCTGGGCTCCATCAATGCACGTTTCTCTCTTTTAATGTTTGATTTTATTGCTTCTCGATTGCGCTGCTTCACAGAGGACAGCGATCGCAGTACTGGCCAGCGAAATTCATCTATATATATATATATATATATCTATATATCTATCTATCTATATATATATATATATATATATATATATATATATATATATGTATATTGAATTATTTAAAATTTTTCTAAAACTGTAAAAGACTTTTAATACTTCCCAATGTAATTATAGCAGTTTAATTGAACGTATAAATGATATATACAATATCGAAACCCGACATTCGAAAATTAAAAAAAAACGCGTGTCAATAAATCATATCACCTCATTGCAATATATTTTCGAAAAAAAAATGTTTCATTCAAACGATGGATTCCGGAACAATGTTCATATATATATATATATATATATATATATATATATATATATATATAACACATACATACATATGAACGACCTCTCATCGAAGTCACAAATAGAAGAATTTATTTCACGCGATGAAAGGTAGCATACTTGTAGTGGCATCTTGCAACAAATATGCATGATGACGCGTGTGGAAAATTAGCACCGATTTTGACTAGTATAAATAAGAATTCATTGAGATCTATTCGTAATTTCAATTTGACATTTTTATATATGAGTAAATGTAATATTTTTCGATGGTGAATTACGAATTGTACTAGTATTCGGCATGCGGAAAATTGAAATGCGTTACTTTTCGACGCAAAATGAACAATCACGCTAATCTTTTGTTTGTTGAACTCGCAATCGTAGCTGAGATTGTCTGAAATGTAGTCTATATTAAAGTATTTTATTCGTGTGAATGTAAGAATAATTACTATTTTTGCATATATTAATTTTATTACCGACCGTCGTTTTGGCAAAAACTTTTCGGCAGTAAATTCACCAAATATTATACACATTGGTTAAGTGTGGAAACTAATTATAATATCGAGAATGATAACAAGTTGGTATTCGTATTTTTGTCTTTATTTACCTTTTTAATAATTTTTATCGTTTCTAACGTATCTAAACGTGGTTTTTTTGAAAGACTATGAATGCAGTAATTTGTACTTCGCAGTATTTTGCCAGTGTAATATCTATTATATGATTCCAATTAAAAATTTTTTTTTTAATTTATCTCTTTATCCCGTACATCAATAGCCTTAGAAACTGAGCAAAAGCTTTTATAAAATCCATTATATTGTCTAAAAAAAATTAATCTATATTTTACTAGTAACGAATAACAATTAAAAATTTTTTTTATTTATATATGAATAAAATTGACATTAATTTTTTTCAAATAACAAAAAATGTTATAGTTTCAAAATATTTTAAAAGAACAAATTATTTTACTTAACGGTCAAGAGGTTTTACAAGCACGATCGGTTATAAGAATAGTTGTTTTGATGTCATTTTCAATTATATTTCCAATGTTAATTTTTTTCTTCAAAAAATTTTTTTGCTTTACAATAAATATGTCTTCGAATTGGAGAATGAAGCGCATCGAAGACATGCCGATGTAACGGATTGCGTTTACGAAACCTTTCCACATTAAAAATATTTTACTTTTTTTATTGAAACTTAATGAAACTCTAGTTTCTGTATGTTGTAGTATTTTTTTTTAAAACAAGTATCAAAGGAAAAAAAATCATAATAGATAGTAGGATTTGTTTTTTTTTTGGTATATTACATAGAAGTTTACACACGCGCGTATGTGCACATGCGCGTGTACACATAAGGTGTGTACACAATGTATATGTGTTAGGTATTTCTATCATTCAATTTCAATTATATATTAGATAAGATATTATAGGTGATTATCTCATAAATTACAATGGTAAAACTATATATAAAGATTTTGATATACCATCTAATCAAATTTGACCCGGACTGATGCATTTAAACTCCGCGTGTAAACTGAATCGGTAAAATCCCCCCACCCCCCATATTGGTACAACCTTTCTTGATGTACGTGTGAAATTTGAAGCGCCATTACGACGCAAAAAGTTTGTCTGGCGATATCGACTATGGACTCATGGTGCGTTCCCCGAGGCGGATTTTTGAGTTTCGAAAAGAGGAAAAAGTCACAGGGAGGCAAATCTGGCGGATACGGTGGCTGAGCGATCGTTTTTATTTCGTGTTTGGCCAAAAAATCAGACACAATCACGCTGGAATGTGCCGGTGCATTATCGTGGTGAAAAAAATCCATGAATTGTCTGGTCACAAATCCGGCAGTTGACGACGAATTGCTTCGCGTAGACGCCTCAAAACGGCCAAGCAGTACTCCTTATTGACCGTTGGACCTACTGGAACGATTTCACGGCGAACCATCCCAGTAGTAATCGAGAAAAACGATGAGCATCACCTTGATTTTCGGTGGATGGGCGATTTGCACGAGGCAAGTTTTCGACGATTTCACGACCTTCGCCGAATGCTATGTGCCACTCAAATACTTGCGTTCGCGATAACGAAGACAGTACGAAACACTTGTGAAACATTTTCAATGATTCCGTAATTCCATTGGAAACACAAAATTTCAAGCAAACACGTTGATCAACTTTTTTTAGAGAGACATGGCGCTCAAATTTCACACGGACATCAAGAAAGCTTGTACCAGTATAGGGGAAATTTTACCGATTCAGTTTACGCTCTGAGTTTAAACGCACCAGTCCGGGTCAAATTCGATCGTATGGTAGTAATGAGGACCATTTGGATGCGCGCATTATCATAAAACGTTTTTTTTACTCCACTATTAGCGATTAATGCGCAGTTGTACGTACGCTCGAACAAATGTCTTCTTTTGGCATTTGCGTTCCAGTTCTATAATTGTATAGATAATATCGACAGATGACCCATTGACTGTTAACCCTAACTCTGCGCGGTTGCGTCGGAAATCTACTCGGGGACCTGCATATATATATATATATATATATATATATATATATATATATATATGTATATGTATATATGCGTACGTATGCATAATACATACGAATTTAAAATCGAATTACACATAGCGATATGAATTGCCGGTCTTCTACATGTGTAATATATAATAACACTTTCTCCCCGACTAAGCACGCTAATGGGATTCTTGGCGAGGGCGCACGACGCTTCGTAACCTCAGAGTAAACAGCTGAGCAAAGCCCCACCCACCGCACCAACCCCAAACGCGAAGTCGACAGCACGCTCGAAGACGCGTACTGCCGTGCACTATACCCGCACGTATATACCTCTACGCCGCGATCCAAGAAGAAGCCAGTCGCCGGTGACGAGAAGACGTCCCCGGGCAAAGGGTCGAATTAAAAAGCTCAACGCTTATGCTATATAAATAAAGCGCGCGTCGCACATCGGCTGCGATCCCTCCGACCGCTCCGATGTATTCCTCGCCGCCCCCTCCGCGCCATTCTCCCCGATCCACCCCGAGCGATTATCGTGCCTCGGCGCCGTGAAATCGTTCGCTTCGCGCTCGCGCCTCGCACTCTCACCTGGCCGCGGCGAGGGCGTATTAAGCGGGCGGAAGGGGGAGGAGGGGGGAGAGGGTAGGCGGTGGGCAGGTCGACGACGGCGTCAGCGGCGTCGCGTGGCGCACCCTTGAATTTTTCGCGGCGAGGCGCGCGAGAGAGCGAGAGAGAGAGAGCGGGGAGAAATGCGCGGGTACGCGAAGAGCGAGGGAGGGAGCCGAGCGGGAGGCGTGCACTCGGCTAAATTAAAACGCGCCCGCTCGCCACCTCCTCCTCCCCCCTCCCCCCTCTCTCCCGCCGTCCACCAGGCCCGCTGTAATATAGCACGCGATTATTTCCGTTGATGCAGCGCGCGAGCTCGCGACGGGCACTCGAACGCGCGCCTCTATATAAGTATAATTCCGGTGCTCCTCCGTATATAATCCAGCGCGTACCGCAGAAATTTCTCTACGACGGAGGGGAGATTTCGCGTAAAATGTGCGCGAATTCACGAAATTACGATCATGTGCGCGTCTTTTATCCGCTTTATTTAGGTTCGATGACGTTAATGGATGTTCGTTGGTACTCTGTAAATATTTTTACATAACGAATTTATTTCATAAACTTCGCTACGTTCTTTAATGCAATCAATGACAAATTTTGATACATGTTCCTCAATTTGCATGTATCTGCCTGTTTGTCAATACTATTTTTAATTAGTATATGATATATATTAAATTTTTTGAAGGTATAATTTTAATGTATTGTTTTTATATAGTTCGACGACTTTTTCGGTAGTTTTACTAGTAGGCATGCGTTTAACAATTTCACCGATACACATACGTTATTATTATCACTCGGATTTTTGTGACTTATTTCGGACTTTTAAGAGGCACGTTTATACACTCTTTTAACGCTCGTCGGCGAAAAATTGCGCGAAGGTCCCCATTTAATATTCATGAGATTGGCTCGAAAGCATCCGAAACAATACGTGGCTGCGCGCGCTCGCTGATATGTTTATGTGTAAATTCAACGCGCGTGAAAACAACGTTCGCTTCGTAATTGCGCGCGGGCCAATTTTAAATAACGGCCGGCCCGTCGAGATGTCCGCCTGCAAATGAAATTCCAATTTACAATGAGCGCGCGGCGCCGAGCAATTTTAACCCCGAATCCGCAGTCTTCCTTCGCGGTACGCGCGCGTTACGGAGGGACGGGCGCGCTTACGCGAAATGCCGTTCGCGGGACCGTCGCGACCGATTCGATGAATTTTTGCATGCGTTCTGCGCAACGAGAATGCATCAGGGTTACAGCAGGAGAGAGAGAGGGGGGAGCGGCTGGCGCTGCGCAGAATAGAGGAAGCCTAACCAGGTAGAGGTGCATTATGTATCTCTGTAAAAGGGGCGCCTATAGAATCTGAAACAGCTTCCCACCGCCTTCGCGTTGCTGTATATATATATATATATATATATATATATATATATATATATATATATAGCGAAGCGTCTTTTATCGTTGTCTAATGCAACGCGTAATTGGCACAGTGGGCGTGTACGGGGCTCGAATGCAAAAGGACCATTGTCGCGCAAATGAAGTCTCGCGCGATCTCTATGCGCGCGCTAGTCGGACTTCGGCTTGGCGCGCCCCGCCGGCGAAACGAAGGGTTGATACGTATGTATGTATATGCATACATACATACATACATAGAGGACGGCGGTGCGACTGAATAAGGGAACGCGAGGCGGGAAGGGAGGAGGGATGGGTGGACGCGATAAATTTTACGCACTTGAGTTTCATTATATGCGTCTCTCGCCTCCCCCCTCTCTCTCTCTCTCTCTTTGCGCGTGTATCCTCTTGCATCTCGTGCAATCGTCGTCCTCGCAATTCCGCCCCCTCCGCAACCGTTGCGGCCCGCGTTATCGCGGCGCCATCCAATCTTTAGGGCCGGCTTAATTCAAATGGAACTTTGTTGTTGCTCGAGAATACATACACACGCGTACATAGTAGTGCACTCGCATTAGTCTGCGTCGCTGCCCCGCGGCTCTATATCTATACACATTTACATGCATACATAACCCGGCCCCATACTACTTCGATGCTTCCTATCGCTGGCACGCTATTGTGATCTGATAAATCAAAGGTGCGGGGGCGGAGAGGGTGCTTTAATGAAGCCCCAAGCTATCCGTGTATATATATATATATATATATGCGTAGGCGTGTGGAAAGCTTTTTGAGAAATGTCGGGATCGTATATACGTATATATATATGGGGTGTTATTTACAAGACAGTGGGAATCTCTTTTTAAGTTGATTGCCTGGGAGTAAATTTTTTAACGACCGATTGGGGAGAGGCTATAACGTCGCTTACAATTAGATAATTACAATGGTCTTGTATGGAGAATGCGTGCGTGTAGAATGAGGATGGGAAAAAGTGCGAAATGCGAATGTCCCGATGGATAAGCGGCGATTTATATCTAGCTTTGGCAATAAAATACAGCTGAGCTTGTTTTACGTCTAATAATGTAAGATATAGAAATATTTAAGCATGAATTAATGATAGAATATATGATATTCGATTAATTCATGTGAACTATCTTAAGAAATTCATTATCTACGAAATCGAACTTGGTGCACGAAATATGTAGATATATAGAGCGAGTTGTCTAGAGATATATATTCGCGAGGTGTGTGGCTGAATAAATACCTACTGATAACGACTTTACCGTTGGGCTACGACTTATAATACTCGAGAAAATTTATGCAAAGAGATTCGAAGTTCGGAGTCTTCTCAGCGCTTAAATTAAGGGCGAAAATTAAAATAACATTCAACATAAATAATCCGTAAATCGTATTCAAGAAATTAATAGAATATTTACAGATCAAAGAACGCATTTTTATTAGAAATTAAACACGTGTATCATTTAACAACAGTGATTATGAAATCCAATTTTAGACCTCTTTATTTTAGGGAGTAAAATGCTACTTTCTTAAACAGTTTCATACCTTCACGTGGCGTAAAATCGAATTTTGAGCCCATTGCCTAAGCATGTAATTTTACTTCTTATCTAGGCGGGGACTCACAGGAAGAATTGCATTTTACCGTTAATATTGTCGAAATTAGTGTATATGAAACGATTTATATTCTGACACCGTGATGGTTATAACTTACAAGCTGGCTTCTCCAACTCTTCGCAACGGCTATATCGTCAAGCACGTGTAATTTTGAATTTTACGCCTATTGCACAATGTATTAAATGTTTAATATATTAAGTGTATTATTCCCTGATAATAGGCGTGGGTAATGATAGTTTACAACACAGTTTGTAATTTCTAAAAGACTGCATTAATTTGATACGTTCAATAGGATAGGTGCATTCGTTTATGCGCTTGTCTTGATTTCTCAGGCTCCACATTTAATTAAATCTTGAAAACAAGAGAAACCAAAAAATTAATTGAGAATTATTTTTTTGTTTGTATAAATCATGTAATTAATTATGATTCGAAAAGAATATAATGTTGAAAATGTTTAATTAAATCCTTGCCGGTACGCTTTTAAGCCATGTATTGGTGGGCGACATGCCCAATTTTTACGAGCTTCTTCTATGAAAACTGGTCTCAACAGTCTAGAGAAATTAGTTTAAAAATAATATTTCTGGAATATAACATATGCGAATATAACTTATTCATATAAGATATGCGAAGATTTATTGTTTTTTTAATTATTAGAACAAGATTTTACTAAGTACGTATTTACGTGTAGATTTGATCGGCATCAGTGTGTTCTTCGATAGACGACAACCACTTGAGCTTCTTTAGTTAATTTAATTTAATTTATTAATGACTTACGCTGAGTATTTAAAAACAACTCAGTGTATTTAATTATATTACAATTCGTATGATAAGTGTAATTTAAAAAAATGTATTTTATGTGTATATATAATTTTATAAAATTTGTATATTTATAACTTTACGGATTTAACAGGAAATATTTACCTTCTACTTCGATATTTGCCTAAATAAATATTTTCCCTTCCTTTTTATTGCTATAATTAAACAGAAAAAAACATAATTATAAAATCTAAATTAAACACATTGTTATAAGGGCATGCCAATTTGAAGAACAAATATAGAGGCCCACAAATAGATCTCGGAAATTTAAAAAGCACATTAAATAGACAATTTTTCTTTCCTTTGTTTTTTTTTAAATAAATAGTTCGTTATTGTCAATTACATTACTTTATTATTTTTGATATTTCAGAATATGTAGAGTAAAACTTCAACTGTATACGAATAAACATTATGAAAGAACGCGTTAACGGGATGTCGTCTGTTCTTTGATAACGATTGGATGAAAGGAAGAACGGTTTTAATTTCTTAACACATAAACATATAACTATTGAGAATCTTAACCATGCCTCTTAATTACGTCTACTTTGCGAAGCAGAGTCGTGACGCCTTATGTAACTGAGAAAGTTTTTCAAATTTCATCACCAAAAGTTACAAATAAAAATTTTTAAACGGTTCTTATTTCCACAGGGTTTGTCGAATCTTATTGAAGTCCCACAGTAATTTAGAAGAGAAGTAAATTACGAGCATAATTATAGAGTAATAATTTTAATAATATGATGCTTAGATATAATAATTGAAAACAGAATATTTTTTGCTCGATCGGTAAAAATAGACTTCTCGATCCCCTTGACACAGTGATAGTTTAACTACCATTTTTATACTCTCCTTTAAATGAAAAGAATTACTTGTTATGCGCGCGCACACACACACACACACACACAATATACACCTGATGATTCGACAAGAAAGAAAAGGAAAAAACAAATTCATCGTCGCGCGCGAACACAGCCCCCCCCCCACTATCCTAAATTCCGCGCAAAGCGTCAAACATCGCGCATTTTCGCCATCCATATTACGCCGATGAATTAATTACGTCGGCCGCGCGTATCGTCGACTATAGCACATAATACACGCCCGTACAGTGTCGACGAACGAGCAGTAAGGAAAGTACGTATATAATGGGCCTCGCTCAATTACACCCGTGCATAGCCGAGGAGGTACAGTCCCCCACGGTACCGGCCGTTGTAATCCGCGCGCACAGCGCGTGCACTCGGGAGGGCTGCTCATACGGGAGATACCTTCCTCCCCCCACCCTACCCTAGCAGAGAATGCGCCGCGATTACATCGTCGCGCAGCCGGCGCGAGCGTGGGCTTGCACCAAAAATCACGTCGTCGTCTTTAGCGCTCAACGAGCTGCCTTATACCCCATATATATATATATATATATATATATATATATATATATATATATATATATATAATTATTATGCTCGGACCGAAGTGGTATAGGAATTGGAGGAGTTGGAGGTTCGATTAAAAAAATATTTCCACGAGCCGGTTCGGCAGTTGTTCGTCTCGTCGTGTATAGGCGCTTGCGCGGGTAGCCGGTTGGGCGGGTGGCGCCGAGGGGTGGGAGGCTCGAACGAGAGTGGCCGTGCAGCCCCGAGCCTGAGAGAGAGAGAGAGAGAGAGAGAGAGAGAGAGAGAGAGAGCCGCAGTCCGAATCGGGGCTGATTGTAAATTGAGCGCGAAACCGCCGTTGATTGGTTTAAAATCAGATCACTGCAGATGCGCGCTGCAGCGAGCTGCACAGCGAGAGATCGGCTGGCAAGGGGGGAAAGGGGGGGGGAGGGAGCAAGGCCCCAAAATGAATTACGTAGTATACGGAACCGCCGTTGCCCCGGCAACCCGCCATTTGGCCTATCTCGCGCGAGCCGCGTCCGTACGTTCAAAAGCTCGGCCGGGCTCGCCGTTCTCGAGCCTCGTTCTCAATTCAGCTCGTCATCGCCGATTTCTGCGAGACTGCACCAGCAGATGTGTATATGTATAGAAATATATATATATATATATATATATATATATATATATATATATATGGGGAGCTTATATGCGTGCTCATGGGATAATATCAGCGCGCTGTGGAATAAGTCCTTAGGCGTGAAGTTATTTTGGTAAGCTGTTGGAATTTCGTGCCGTAGCGCTCGTTCCAAGTGCGTGGAAAGTAGTTTGAATTTTTAACTGCCGTGTATCGAGCTGCTTGACGAAACTATAACTACTGTGGTTCAAAATGTTTGTTAATGATATTGGAATTTTTCATAAATCTCTAGATATACTGCGCCACGATGACCAGCTCTTACAACGTATAATTTAAAGAGTGATTGATTTCAGCGCGATTGAGCGAGATAAACTTCTTTATCATCGAATCATCAAAAAACCACTGTAAAACTTCCGGACCTAACGATTCTCCTATTTAATCAGAGAAATTGTTGTATAGAGATCCCCATTTCTGGTACAGGATTCCAAGACATCCTCGAACGTGCATTTATTTTGGTAGTTATTCTATAAAACAAAAATGAAATTTTGATTTAGATACACAAAGATGCATTTACATACATTGATATTGGCTACCAAATGATAAAAAAAATGATAAGAGTCTACGATGATAATACATAATTGAAACTGTGTAAATCTTGTATTTGTATGAAAAAATAGGCGTTTTTTGTAGAAGAATTATTAAAATTTTATACTGTGCTTAACTGTTAACTATAACGAATTTAAAAAAATTTCGCATGTGATATATTTATTTTTTTACATTATAAATAAACATATATTGTTGTAAAATAAGAATTGAAAAAATATCATTTTTCCAATAGATTTATATCTTTGAGAAATTTTAATACATGTACTTTGCTTGGAAACGTAACAACCGTATCAGCAGAAAATGACTATTTTCTTATCGCGTTCAATTTTTATTATTTTTCCAAGCAATATCCTTTAGCCTGCTTAATGATTACTAATATCGGTGTTATTTATTAGTTCTGTTCCTCGCTGATTGTAACACAGATTATGTTTAACTATCCAATAGGCAAGTAATGGTCTCATAAAGTGTGAACGTTCAGCCGAACTTTCTATTGACAATGTCTCGAAAACGAATTCCTCTGACTGTAAAGGATATTCGCTTGGGAACGTGTTTAAATTAACAAAAACAGTGCCACGTCTTCGGAGCGGAAGAGCGTTGGATCCTAAAAGTTTGCAGAATTGCTTTTAGCCGTTCAAACTGATCATTTAGATAATTTAATGTCATTGAAGGGAAATAAAATAAAATACCGTGTTGGTTTATACATAATATTTCAATTTAAACATATCAATATTATTCAGACCATTTTCCCCCCTTCAAACCCCTTGCCACTGTATCTTTTTTCCGTATTAAATCCACGATTTCGAACACGGAATTAATGTAAAGGGGCACGGTGAAAAAAATCGAATGGAATTTCTCGTCATCGGATAAAAATTAAACGCGCGCGTTCGATACATTGATATCAAAATGCCTGGATGAGAAGGGCGTATATGTAGCCACCGAGTCCGATATAAATCATCGCGCTACTGTATGACGGAATAATCATCCGGTTTGCGGCCCTTGCCGACTTTTCATAAAGCCGCCTCTAACCCCCCCCCCACCGCCGGCATTATCCTCCAGCATTGGAAAATATTTCGATCAACCCCCGTCGTGTAATAACAGTTTCACGCGCTCCCGGCGGCAATTTTGCGATAACATTCGATTCTCTCTCTCTGTCACTCTCGCCCTCCCCGTCTACCTCCGAGCTCAGCCACGGGGGCTCGCGCGCGCTTTTCAATGTCCTCTGTTATTGCTCATTTTCGACGAGGGCACTTTACAGAGTCGGCCTGTATGGAGCGGCGGTTAAAATTAACGGCGATCCCGTCGGCTCTCGCGCCGCACGGCGGGGCTTTACATCGCGTCTACACAGTGGCACGCCCACGGGGGCACAAGCGCGTACGCGCGGTCGCTGCTGCGCGGACGGGCGACGCTCTCCTCGACGGGGGAGGGGCGCGGGAGACGAGAGAGCGAGCGCGCGCGTCAGAGTTTTTTTTTTTGTTTTTTTTGTTTTTGTTTTTGTTTTTGTTTTGTTTTTTTTTTTTCTGCCAACCGAGCGCTTCACACGTAGACGCACACACGCATACACGTGTTTATTTTGGAGGTGATTTTCGACGTCCGATTATTGGATTATGTATTTAAGCGGCGCGAGGCTGGTTTACGGATTTCGAAGGCTGATTGGATTTTTGCGTTGTTTTTTTTTTCTTTGAAAATTAAAAAGTAATGTTATACGCCGCGTATAATATTCATCGGGTGAAATGGGATTGGAGCGCTCGTGCGGGACACGGGACTGATAATATACTCGGTAATTATTAAATAGTTTTTCCGTCGATATCCGGCATATATATATATATTCATTCGGTTAGAATTTAGTTGATGAAAAGAGACCTTCATTAATTGCAAATGGTATTTTTCCCCCTTTAGTTGGATAGATAGCGCTTATAGCGTGATTATTTTTCAAAAATGTTAATTGCAACGCGTATTGGGTCCGATATTATTGATCGATCGATGGTGACGACTATCGAACTCGAGGAAATTTACGATGACAGTAATTCAGCGCCAAATAGACGAGATTCCCAGAATTTTGAATACTTTGGATTTGCTCAAGTTTTCTTCGGTTCTTTTCGCTCTCACTCTCTCTCTGTCTCTCTTCCTCGCTCCCGACGACATCGAAACGCGGGCGCGAGCTACTCCCAGCTTAATCCCGAAAACAAAAATAGCCTCTGTTCGCAGGGGGGCTCAAAGGGCGACGAAATGAATTTTTTCCGTCCCTTTTAGCGTCAAGAGACGGGCTCTCTCTTTCTCTTCTCGTACCCCCCCCCCTTTACTCCGCTTCGCCATCGCGAGTTCCCACAACAAGCCGCATAAAAAGTCACGAGTCCGTCCCTCCACCTTTTCTTCTCTCCTTTTTTCACGCTTGCAGTCGTAACTCGACGTCTCTCTCTCTCTCTCTCTCTCTCTCTCTCGCTCTCTCTCGATTTCTCTCATTCTCTCTCTCTTTCTGTACCAACTAAAGCGAGCGCGATTGCTCACATTCGGGGGCTTTAAAGTTTTCAACCCTAAAAGTGTTTTATGCTCGGCTTCACCCATTGATCGAATTTAAAAGTAATGTCGGCGGAGAGAATGAGAATTAGAGAGAGCGAGGTATAGAGAGAGAGAGAGCGAAGAGAGTGATAGAACAGATCGGGTGACATAGCTTTGACATCCGGATGTTCTGATTTTACAACCAGCGCACGGCGGAAGCGGATTCTGCAAGACCGAAAGTTAGGGTTGAGAGAACTTATACGTGTACATATATATATATATATATATATATATATATATATATATATATACGCACGTGGTCTAATATACGTTAGTTTCGGCGACATGCGCACCGCATTGCACACGCTGTAACTCCTGCGCGTAGATAGGATTCGCGAAAAAGTACCAGGACAGTGCAGAGAACAAGCGTATAGATGGGGGAGAGAGACAGAGAAAGAGACAGGAAAAGAAACAGCGACCCCCGGGAGGGGGAGTAAATGTAGAAGGGGTACGTAGGCGACGGGCACGGGGCGGCAAATTTCCTTTATTGAATTAAATTTTAGCGATAAATTTTATCGACGTATTTCTTTTTTTACTGTTCCACGGTCAATAGTGTATATACCAGCAACACACTAAAACTAATTTTAATCCATCGAAAGGCAGAGCACGCCGCACTGAAAGGAAGCAGCCACGTTCGGTCGAGTTCACTGAGCGTAGATGACAAATGTTTCGATACACACGCGTATGTACATACACGCACACGCACACACACATACATACGTATATGTGTGTGTGTGGATAAACAACGTCGAATTTTTTTTTTTTTTGAAAATTGTAATATTATTTTAGCAAAATTGGCAAATTAAAAGAAATCTACAGCAATGAAAGCTAATCTAAGATTTTCAAAAATTATATAAAATATATGTAGTATATAACTCTCAGTTTGAGGCGCAGAGCTAACGAACTAAGACCTCAGAAAGTTAAAGTCAGTCATATTTCGTATTTTTTAATTCAAATCTATCCGTCGGGCAATTGTCAATAATATGTAGTTCGTCCAACTTGCATAATTCATTTTACCAATCTCAAAAGTAAAGTCCACGAGCTATAAATAGACCCATTAGATCAAGATTGAGCGAATTAGATAATGTATGTAAAATTTACATAAATTATTAATTTAAAAGTTTCTAAAGAGCTCTAAAAGTATTCATACGTCAAGATATGAAAATAATTTACATTTCATATTAGAGTCGAAATAACTTATGGATAATATTTATCATTCTTTGTTGATTAATATTAATAATTCAAGGTAAAATAAAGAAGTTTACTTTCACAAAACATTAGCTCGAAATAATGGTCACAAGGAGAACATTTATTGATAAACTGATCTCAAGGAACGTTACAAACATTACACCGATATTTCTTTACCATTGTACCAAACACGGGGGATGAAATGTCTTATCATTATGAATTATACCCTGCACATTAGTGATAAAATATGTAATTTATCACTAATAATTTATGAAATCTTGGATTTAGCATTATTAATGTCGACAAGAATAACTTAAAATCGTTATTAGTAATTAATAAAGAAAAAATGGATTCTTGCGAAAAATGTGACGTATATGAATTGTCTTGTTCCTATTGTGTGGCAAGTTATCTTGGAGATATTTTTCGCTCAATAGGCATACATAACGTCTTAATGAACGCGAAAAATTCGTAGATCGAAGCAAAACATATGCAGGACTTGTATCCGCACAAGCTGCTACATAATGTGAAGAGCGTTAATACGGTCGATTAGACAAAATTGAAAACATTGGAATTGTTAAGAGGTGATGATGTCACCAATGATATCGCCGATTTCGTCGTTTCACGGCTATTGCAAGCTTTTACTAGCCTGTAAGACTGTTCCTGTTATTATGATAAAATCTCCCATGTAATTATTCCTTCCCGCGGCTCCTTCCACCCCAATAATCCTCTCCATTGACTCAGAGGCGCTTTTACCGTTATGTAAGACGATTATACATTTGGTATACTGTTATGTATAATTTTATTTTACACACATGCTCATTTCGTACAAAACTTTGAAGATGGTCTAACGGCCGAAGCTACTGTCAATATCAATAAAATAATTTGTGCGAAAATTGGAAAAAGAATGTTCAATTAAAGAAGGTACTCTTAATTAATTTGAATAGGTTCTACGTTGGAGATAGATTTATCGGTAAAGGTGCTATAAACCTGATTATTATCATTAATAGATTTTATAATATAATTAATAGATACAAATATCAAAAAAGATTATCGCAGTGCTTCAAGACGATCCGGAGCGGCTCGAAATAACAGAGATTGTGGATGTGGAATCTTTTACTGAAGCGATAACAGGAAGATTATTCTTCACTTTTTTTTAAATTCAGATTCAATGTTGAAGTAGTTGTTAATAAAGACAGTTTCACTGTCACTAAAACTTCTTCCGCTTAGAGGAAATATACTGTAAGACTAATAAAAGTATTTATTAACTGCTAAAGCGTTAGATAACTGTCGATGTAAGTAGAATTTTGAACTTTTCAATATATATATATATATATATATATATATATATATATATATATATATATATATATATATATGATGTGAAATTTCTATTTTAATTAATGATGAACGCCGTATAATAGACGAACTATTTGAGAATAAAGAAATTCACTAGAAGTTACAGGGAATTTCTGAAACTCATTCAGCCGTCTACATTATTGAGGTGAAATTCTCGTTATTCGTCGTATGTAATTATAATATATCCCTGTGTTGAATTTATTTAATTATAAAAATAGTTAATTTAGTTAACTATATCTTAAAAAAATAACTGCCATGGATTTATATACTGGAAAAAATTCCCGATTGAAATCAGGAGGATTTTTGTTGTAAGGATTGAGCAGTTTTAAAGTTTTAAATTGTGTGATCCACTTTTAAACTATTTTACTCCAGTTTGCGATCGGTAATTATTTACTTTTAACGTGAGATTAATCTCTTCTCATTGCATTTTAAGGTCATTAATTGAGCATTCAAATTCTCGACTATAATTACATTCCGAGTTTCTGTCAACCGTTGGCCTATATTGCTGTATAGATTAAACTTTATCCGGATATTAAAATTGCACAGCGTTAAAAATGCTGAGAATTCTCTCAGGATAACATTACAAATGAACTTACCAGAAGTAATTAATATTTTATTAAATTTATGAAACACAGCTGATGATCATATTTACGTGAGCCATTAACGGGATATTTATATAATTGAAGTATTATAAACTTGAAATTTCGGTTTCAGTATATCGATTTGTAACTCAATTGAATGAATCCGTATAGCAGATGCATTTCGGATATATATATATATATATATATAAAGGATTTAACCTTTGAACTTCGCTAAATAGAGTCGAATTTGAAGCTCGCATAAAGCAGAGCGAACTCCCGATATCGTTGCCGGCTATTTAGCAAAATTGGCAAAAAGGGTTTGCGGTAGAATTCTGAAATTGGGGTTTCCAGGTTAAGAGGCAGCATGAAATATAATTTGTAGATTTTCGACAAATTGCACGTTTCGCATTTGCAGCGCTCGGGCTTAACGAAATGTTCGAGATGCCAGCGATGCATTGCGTTGGTATTATGCATTTAAATGATAATGAATCGTACAATCGTGCGTAATGTATTCCGACTTGATTCATATAGTATATTGAGATCTTAAACTAGCCAATTTTTTCTACGGAAAGGTGATAAAATATTTGCCCCCATCCGGAGCAGGTTAATCCTATAAAAACCATGCAAATCTCCGAAATTAAATCTTAAAAGTCGTTCAAGCCAGCGCGCGGGTCTTAAGAATAACGGGGTGAAAAAGTATTACTTTTGAAGCTCCGACTATATATATATATATATATATATATATATATATATATATATATATATATATATAAGTCGTGGAATAAAAGAAAAATATGGGGAATAAGGCTAATTTAAACGTCACTTTCACTTTCGGACGTATTATTACGAATAAATTATGTTAATACGCGCAATAAGTTTGGTTTACTGCCCCGCGCGTCAAGTCCCGCGTGCAAACACTATAAAAGATCAAAAAAAAAAAAAAAAAAAGAAAGAAAGAAAGGAAAGAAAAGGTTACAGCCTTGAGAACCCCCGAACAAAAAGTTTCCCTCGCTTCTTATATATTATCCGTCCTATGCGGCTCGATCTCCGATCCTCTATATACTTCGTTGAGTTCGCGAGCCTGCCGACTTGTAAAAAGAGGACACATACGCACGCACGCACGCACGCACGCACGCACGCACACACACACACACACACACACACACATACAAAAGTATAGATAGTAGACGGTATAGAGGACAGATACAGGGAGGCCAAAGCGCGCGCGTCGCCGGTGCACAAATAACTGGAACGTTCGCGTGACGCTCTGATAAATGGATTAAGCGCGTCGTGAAAAAAGGGGGGTCTTATAAACTTGTCCGATAAAGACACGCTCGCGCGCGCGCGGAACCGATGTGCACGCACGTGCCTTCTCTCTCTCTCTCTCTCTCTCTCTCTCTCTCTCTCTCTCTCTCTCTCTCTCTATCTCTCTCTATCTCTTTCTCTCTTTCTATTCCTCGGACGGGGGTATGCGTAACGCGGATACGTCACGCGTTGTACTACCGTTTGCGCGATTTGATAACGTTTGAAAAGTGTAAGTTTATGTGTATCTTCTACGTTAAGATGGAGCAATGGTTGGGACAGGGGGGGACGGCGGCGCGGAGGGAAGATGACAGTTTTTTCTCCACACATGTGCCAGCCATTAAGTTTTATTACACGCTGTACGCGTATAAGGTCGGGAATACATGAATATTCGCTGATGGCGTCGGTATTTATTCTGTAAGGGTGGACGTGTAATAGAGATATTGAATGCGAGCGGGGAAGCTAAATATTAAATTGGTCGAAATATATATATATATATATATATATATATATATATATATAGAGTAATACACCATTCAATCGCCATATTCGGATGCGGTATTTTATTTTTGCTGAGATTTCTAAATTAATAAATATACAAATTATAAAATATGTTGAAAATTTTATTTTATGCATTTCTTCGTTTCATTTAATTATACCATCTGGTATTTTATTAAACGAGACGCTAAACTAAAATAACAATAATTTACTCATTTTTACATAGATATATTCCGATACACTTAAATGTATGTATAAAAAATATACACGCTTGTAATAGTTTCTACGGCATATACTTTATACCAACAGAAACTTCAAAAGAGGGACGTTTGAAAATAAAAGTAAAAAAAAAAGCTTTCGCAGAAAACTATATATATGCTTCACTTTGCGAGTTAAATTTATTCTTTTTAAGCAAGTCACGACTGAGAGTGATACACGTCGATTTATACGGAAGATAGAGCGTTGGAAATGTCGCGAAAAAGAAGGGCCGATGACGTGCGCTCGCGTTGGGAAAGCTGTGCGCGCCTCCTCTCTCCCTTTTTATCTAGTTGCTCTCGATTCGTCGCGGTTATTGGCTTATCTGCAATAAAAGAAAAAAAATTATATATATATATATATATATATATATATATATATATATATATATCAAGTGTGCTAGCCTCCGCATGATGCGTGCCTAATTTAGAAAATCGAGTGTCACGTCTTTATCGACTTCTTATCTCTCTCTCTCTCTCTCTCTTTCACGCATATAGGCACCACACTCGCGCGCGCGCACACACTGCGTCCCTCTTTTTTTCTCGAGCCCATGACGGTTCAACGAAGCATGTTTAGTGTATGTATTTTTTTTTCTTCTTTATCTTTTTTTTCCCTCACCGAATCTCGGCAGTTCTCTACTCGTAATACTGAAAAAGGAGGCTTCGCAATAAAAGAGCGTCTTATTCGATGCGAATACTGCGCGCACACAAGTATAAAGTTATTAGGAAGCGAAGAAAAAAATTCAATTTTATGAAAGAATTATACGCGAAAGTTTAGATTTTCTTTTGTCCATTGCTCCCGTCTCAGGGCCGGATTTTAATGAAATATTTATGATGTGAAATAATAAAAATATACGGAACTAAAGCTGTAGATAAAATTTGTAAGAAAACTGACGTAAAAATTGCATCTATATATAGCTTTTCACTTACTCCGTAAGGGGGCCTTCGGAAAACGTCGAGGGAAATAATTAGAGTTCAAATTATTGTAGAGCTTAAATTTTTGAGATGCGCCTTCACGATAAATTTGCGAGCCTTATATATATATATATAGCAGGAATGCGCACCCGCGCGCGGGCATCTTCCAGCCGGATTAAAGAGTCGTAAGAATGAAAAACGCTTTTGCTTCCTGCTGTTTTAAGGAATAAGCGGATATACTTAATGTTTCGCGATGGTAATTTCGCGCGTTAATTGCGAACAGAGAGAAAGAGACAGAGAGGGAGAGAGAGAGAGAGAGAGAGAGAGAGAGAAAGAGAGAAAGATGAGAGACAGAGGTTGTATTCTCCACGACTCTCCATCCGTCCCTATACTTATATCGTGGCCTATCTCGCTCATTCCACCCCCACCCCCTCCTCCCGTTCCTTCGATTTCGATGCGGAGTCGAGCGAGTTGCCCCATTAAAGTTATAGTGTTTACGAGATGGAGAAAAGGAGAGCCCGGGTAGAATTATATTATACGATCCGGGTCCGAAAGCATTTCGACTATATATATATATATATATATATATATATATATATATATATATATATACAGAGCAGGGATTAAAATCGTTAATTGTTATTCCCGAAGGATGCGGGAGCCACGGAGATTTACTTCTGTTATACGGCTGCTCGGAATCCACGACTCTACACTTGCGATATATATATATATATATATATATATATATATATATATATATATATGTGCGTGTATGTGTCTGTGTGCGCGCGCGTGCAGATACGCGGAATGAAAAACTTTATAACTGCGTGTCGTTAATTGATTGCCGAAATTTATTAATTTTGGAAGAAGATTTTGTTCGAATGAGATTGTCGAAGAAACTAATATGTAGTATACATTTTTAATTATACTTTATCGAAACTCGTATTATTATTCCATTAGCCAGATTGAAATAAAGCTATTCTATTACGTAAACGTAATTAGAATCACGAGGATGCGATTGTTAAAACGCGTGCGTTGCAAAAAATTTTGTAATCGTAATATATTGATTATAAGGTAAACTTCAGGTTTTACACGATTTTCCAATTTTAAACAGAACGTGTATATTCCTCGTAATTGAAATAAATTAGTAAATTTTTCAAAACTGCCCAAAATAGCACAGCAAAGTAATATTTATTTTATTTATCTGAGTTTTTGGTCGTATGGGACAGTTCAGCACCGAAGCGGATAATTACAATGAATGTACCAACCACGTATTACAAAAAAAACCACACGGTAGTTTTTGTAGATTAAAAAAAATGAATTTTATGAAGGTGAAAAGACTGCAAAAAAATGTTACATAGTCTGTTGTATATTTATGTTACAGTATGAACAGTATTATTTAAAAAAAATATATGTTTTGCCATTAAATCCAATTAAGTACTTTTGAATTTTTTTGATGCAATGAAAAGAGTTTTTACCGATTCATGACGAAATTTGTAAAAACGCTAAAAAAAATCTTCTAACTTAATCATATCGATGAGCTCTAATTTATTGTTCAACAAACAGCTAATTTTCAGTGATTTTCGATAAAACGTTTTAATAATTTTATTGAAATTTCATAAATGAATGATAAATTAAAGCTCAAAGTCAAAATTGCACGAGCAGCCTAGTCGCTCGAACCTGCAGATGTTGATGGGTATATATTGCAAATCATCCGGCACAAAGCACAAGTGCTATATATATGTAAGTCTCAATTAGACTCGTCGAAAAGGCAAAAGCTTGAAAAGTGTGTGTGTGTGTGTGTGCGTGCATGTATAAGAACTCTTCAGTGCGGCGCTGCGCAGGGCTAAAGCGATAAATCTCCATTAAAAGCAGAGGGCTCTGCGCGCATGTGTATATGTATATGTTTTGTATATATGTATATATAATCACGCCTTGTGGGGGTCCTGAGTTTTTGAGCCACCCTCGTCATTCTCGGTCACGTATTTAGAGACTCGAATATAATAATAAACGTCGCTATGCAATTGCGATGGATGACTTTGAGTTTCCCTCCCTCTTGCGCTTCTCTCTCTCTCTCTCTCTCTCTCTCTCTCTCTCTCTTCTCTTCTCTCGTCTTTCCCATTATCATTCTCTATATAGATCAGGAGGACGAGCGCGTATCGTTCGTCTATATATGGCTCTCGACAATTTCCGAAAATGACGTTTAGACACATATGTGAACGAACGCGGGCGCGACTGATGCTTATGTACTTCCTATTGCATGCTCTCTTCATCTGTTGGGGTACGCGAAAAAATAGTTTCTTCTCGATATCCGTTGATAATGTAATATACGTATAAATTTTTAAGAAACATTTATTGCAAAACCGTGTAATTTTTTGGATTTATAATTAGTAATTTATATTTAGTAATTTATATTTAGTAATGGATTTATGTCGGATAGGCTTTAGGTAACCTGTAATTTATATTGAAAAAATTCATTGGTATCTTATAATTAATTGCATCGGTAATTTATTAGCAGCAGTTTCGCATAAAAACGTAAAGCAGTTTCTCAGTAAATAACTTCGACGAAGGAATTCATCGCGAAGCCCTACTATACATTATAATATGAAAAAATTCTATATGGAACGACGAAGAAGAAGAAGAGGAAGTCCATTAAATACGCAGGTCCCCGCCGTGTCCATTTCAACCGAGTTGATCTTTGTCCGTGTATAAAAAAAAAAAAAAAAGAAAGTTCCATCGCGGTCAATTCGTATGTTTTACCTTTTAACGAAACCTTATAAAATTCGTGTCCAAGGGGTGGCGTAAACGGGATGTTTTAGATTTCAGGAAGCCCCGGTACACGTTCATTATACTCGGGAATGGAATGAATTATTATTATTTATTTCAGTGGTTGAAAAAAAAAAACAAATTCTCGAGATTCTGGGTTTTTGCACAACTGCGAAACAATTACATTTAGAATCCATACAATATTATATTATTGTAGTATTATGATAGGTTTAAAGATTTATTTATCCATAAAGCTTTATGTATTATTGATTAATCGTTATACAATTTGATAATCATTGCCATTTGTAAAAATTAAAGAAATTTGTTTTTTTTTTTTTTGATAATCTTGAAGAGAACTGTTTGGTTAGATAATTTTTATTCAAAATAATACAATGAACGACAATAGTGCAACATTCCATTCGCGTAAACTACTTATCAAAATGCTTATCGAGCGAGAATAGAACACCAAACCTACATAGCGCAGCTGCTTTGCGTTCAAGCGAATAAACCCATTCCTAGTCTTGCCCCTTACAATAGCCAATACATCGACAATGCACATATTATACAAAAATCAGTGCAGTTCCGTATTGATGTATATACATAATGAACGATTATGTCAGCGTGATACGGCAATTGCGTCGAGCTCCACCACTCCACCGTCGCTTAATTTGCGAGGATTGAGAAGAAAAAAAGGGTCGCTCGAGAAGGCTCGGCTCCGTTCGGCGAAAATCTAATGGGCTCGGGTATAGAAGATAGTGGGACGGTCAAAGAAAAAAGGGAGAAGCCGCGGCATCTGTGAAAATATCAAGTAAATTACGTACTATGTATATATATATATATATATATATATATATATATATGTGCATGTATGTATGCACGCAGAAGAGAGGGGTAGCTCGCTATTTCTGACGCCGCGCGCACGATGACGAGTGCAGCGTAAAAAACGACTCGCTGAGCAAATCTCGGCTTCGTATATAATATGTTAATCCAGTTAGTCTCCGCAAAACTGCAGCGTTCGAATGCACCTATGTACGTGTGTGTGTGTGTGTGTGTGTGTGTGTGTGCACGCGCGCGCTTGTGTATGCGCGTGTAACTCGCAGCCCGCGACGCCGCCCTTTGCCGCACACCGCACGCATCGGCGGATCGTATTGATATCGGGGCGCTCAGTGCAGCCACGGTGGCAGGCCGATGTCTCGCAGTTTCAAAAGTCGCAATTGCACCGAGAAAGGCGCGATGGATTACAATCGAGGATCGCGCATATGATATGTTGAAGAAAAAAGATAAAAGACAGCGAGGGATTTACTTAGACATGTTATGTTTTACGGAAGGAATTTTACGATTTCAATTGTTACCAGTGTTGTACGTAACTTTATGTTAAATTGATTAAATCATCAGATCGTGGT
Organism: Sycobia sp. Sy_11; assembly: GCA_018907035.1. NCBI lineage: Eukaryota > Metazoa > Arthropoda > Insecta > Hymenoptera > Epichrysomallidae > Sycobia > Sycobia sp. Sy_11. The sequence goes on from JACCIC010000230.1 coordinate 453,880, forward strand.
TGATGATGATGATGATTATGATGTGTAATTTTTATCTATAATATATAGAAATTGATCATTACAATATTTATAATACTTTCATTCTTCGTTCTCATTTTTAATATCTATTTCCATATTACCGTCTCTATAATATACATTTATTAATTTAACGTTAATAACGTTACAAAGATCCTGTCGTTCTTTCAAAACATTCGTTGTTTCTCCACGCTCGCCACATGTTTTAAATCACATTTCAAAACTCCGCCGATTTTATTGGGAGATTGAATTTGCGCCGATTTACTCGGACTAAAAGTGCCATTTAAAAATAAAGCAGCCAATTTATTATATCATTCAAATTCGTGCGTTTATTAGTCACTCGAGGTCGATGACAGTGCAGTCAGGAAAACGTATGACATTAAGCGTAAATATAGAGGATGTTATATATAGATGTGCGTTTTAGCGGATGTTCCGGGAACTTGTCGCGTTTATAACAAGCCTCCCCTATTTTATACGTCAATTCGGCGCATTAATTATGTCTACAGTTAACTAATAATCAACTATAGATTAAACTGATTTGGGAATATCGCAAATACTTTAGGTAAATTAGTTTTCATACTATATTATCTATCATTTGCAACTTGTCGTTTTAATCCTTACAAACATTTGGTTCGAAACAAATGGTACGTTAATTAGCAAATCGTCCAGTTGAGCATGGGCAAAAACGGTTTTCCATAGAATATCACTAAAATCTCAAAATAAGCGACGTCTTTCCTACCTATTGACACATAAATATAAAATCAATATTTGGCAAGAAAGGATTTTTTTTTCTCCACCACACTCTTATATCTCATATCGTTGCAAATTAACAATAACGTTTGTATTAATAGTCCGCGCGTAAATATATAAAATCCGGACAAAAAAAGAAGAAATGACTCGTGCCCGCGCCGCATCGGGCGTCCTATTTTTAGCCGCGAGTGTACAGCATGTGTGCATCGTTACTCGCGGGTAAAAGAGGGCTCTCTCTGTCTCACCCTCTCTCGCCTATATACGGCAAATCCATCTCGCGCGGCTTTAAAGGTGTGGGCGCGCGAATGCCCGGAGGGTTCGTGGGGGGTCGCCGCTTTCGTCGACCATACTACTACTGCCACCGCTGCACACGCTGCACCGTTCCACATGTGTTGCGTCACGCTATATGTATGTATCGCGCACGAGCCGGGGATTCCCCCGCTGCAGTAAGCTCTCGCGCATATATAAGACTTGTTCGCGCGCGCGCGCCGCTGGAATTCTTCCCGTTTTGTTTCGCAGCAGACTCTCGCTTCCTTTTGTATACCTTTATATATATGCACTTGACTGCGGAGGGGAGCGCCCTTTTGTCGTGGAAATTAAGTTTTATGCAGCTCGAATGCATATACGAGTCACTTGTGCTCCCTTATCATATATATATATATATAGGTTTCAATTTAATAACTAAATGTGCATTCAGAAGCGAATGGCGCAGAATAATGGCTCCATTGCATCGTGAATGAACTTTAAAATTAGAAGCGAAAGAAACGAATAGCAGTTGGGAAGGTGGCTTTTATAAAAGTTTCTAACAAAAAACAAAACACTTTAATACTTTAATTTTCTTATATATTAATATATTATACATTTTTTATATATTAATTATGTAGTTCAATACATATTTGTAAACAACTTAATTAATAACCAAGCAAGAAATTCATTATATTACGTGTTATGTTTTTCATTTTTTTTTCTACGGATTGATATTTTTTATTATGCAGAGAACCTTTTTTTGATAAATCTACGAAAGCTTATAAGCAATAACACGAAATTTTCCATATATAAACCTATAAAAACTTTCGAATTCTATAAAGGGTTCGTGTAACGGTGACTTTGAACTAGATCGTCAGACGTTGCAGTTAAAAATAAATCGCAGAGCTGAGTTCAAGATCAGCTTTGCACTATCCCTTGAAATCTCGAACGCTTCTATAACATTTTTTCGCTTTTAAATTGTCGGATGAACATGTGGACTTCTTCAAGTAATTCATCCGATAAATTAATGTACGACTGAAATGATGGATCGCACTTAATGTCAATAATCCACGATTAAATTTATTTATTTACTTAATAATTTTCAATTTAATACTTATACCTATATAGTTCCGAGAGCCGTCTTTAAGAACTGTGCGATTATTCAGACACACACGCACACACGCACACGCACACACGCGCGCACACACACACACATATAAAGGCCTGAGCAAGTTTGGGGGCTTCAAGCCAAAAAAAAGAAATATCTTATCTCATAGAACTTTTTTTACGTAATATTCTATTTATGTCCAGTTGTCGTCCGTTAAAAACACGAATGAAAATCCAAGTGTTGTCTTGGTCATGCCCGAACGAGATTTATATCGATGTAGAAATTCTAACACGAATAATAGGGCTGAACTGTTTGTCGCAACTATGTTTGATGGCAAGCATAATTGTGGACGAAACGCCGACCCTGATATTTATGAAGGGGACTCTGTTCGCTTATGTCACCAACTGTAGCGGTGACGTCTACGGTTTAGAATTTCTACGTCGATAAATTGTATTCGGATATGGCCAGGTTAATACTTAGATTTTTATTTAGTTTCAGAACGTTATTTATTATTTAGTTGACAAATCGAAACCTCTTCGTTCTTAAAGAGTTGTGGATCGTTTTTTCAGATATACGCAAAATTTACTTAGAAATCAGTTTCGAAAGAACAGATTCAAAGAAAAAATTTCGTCCAAGAGTGGAAAATCCAGATAGAAGCTTTTGAAGAAGTTTATACTAGTACTTTGGCAAATTGAAAAGGGAAGATTTTTTTTTACAAAAGCTTTCTCAATAATATCATATTTGCAGGACATTGATGACTTTTAATTTTGTCATTTGACAATGAAGCAATGAGCTTAAACAAAATTCAGAAATGTAAAATTTATACGGCATTAAAACTAAAATTTTTGCTTTATTCGTTATGGTTCGAGTGATGGTGGGTTTCTATTCTCGGGCTTAATGTGCCTTAATTTCAAGACTTTTTATAAGGTAAATTTTAAAAATATAACTATCCAAACGGTGATAGTTAAATATTTTATTGGCACGAAATATAATTTTTTTTTAAATGAAGATCAATAATGTAATATCATATTTAGTTACAAGGACTTTTTGGATAAATTTTTAACGAGGAATTTCATGAAATTTCGTTCGGATATATAGATAATAAAAATTTTTATAAAAGAACTGAAAATAATTAAATGAGCATTGAAACAAAAACGCTTTGCCGCGCTTTAATGCCAATCGGAATTAACTTAGAATCCATAAAATTGACATCTATACTACTTTGTAGTACTTGTGAAACTTTGAGGTATATGTGAAAGTTTATTTATATATCTCCTTATTATTATACAGAAAAATGCATTATATAGTAAGATTGTTAATTAGGAATCGATATGAACAGGCCCGTGACTTCATTATTACACTGTGAAATAACGAAATAACTTAATGTCATGCACAAGTATGTGCCAACTGCGGATTCAGATCATGGGGTGCTATAAATATTTTTTAGCGAAATAATTGTGAAGTCTATTTACATTGTTAAAAAAAAGTTATATATTTTTTACCAATATGAATAGATAAAAGTTCTTTATAATACAGTAATAATTCAAATGCGAAATGTTATTCAATATGAAAGCTAAAATTAATAAGAATCGTTATAAAAATAATATATTTATTATTATTTGTATATGCAATATATTCATACTTCTTATAAAACCTACATAAACTAATCAAATTCACTTTAACAGTAAGTATATAGATAATATCCGAGGAAGCTATTGTTGCTCTCGAAATAAAAGCAATCGGCTTAAGCACTTTATAGTATTAATTATAACGCGCAGAAATAAGTCCCAACACCAAAATGATCCGTATTATATATGCGTATGTACACGCGCGAGTGCATATCGATAACGGCCAGGCTATTTTCAGTCGTCACGTTGCGTCGCGCTACATGGCTAAAATATAGAAATAACTCGCGCCGAGCTCGTCGAGTCGGTCTCGTGCGTATAACGAAGCTGCGCGGCAGAAAAAACAGAACGCAGCCAATGAAAAAGGTTCCGAAACTTCCTGACAATTATATATATATATATATATATATATATATATATATATATATATATATATATAGGTCGAAAATGTATACATATATTTTTATATATATTTGCTCTATATATCGGTGCCATTCGAACGCGTACGTTCGAATTCGCTCTCTCCCCTAATAACGTTCGGATTTTTGTATTATAATAGGTATACGTATGCCGCATAAGGAAACAAGAGATGCGCGCGAGAACGAGAAAATACGTGTTATAATTAGCGTCGACTCGATGATCCATTCTGTATTTCAATCTATCTATACACATGCGCGTACCTGGATGAAAAATGAATAAATATAAATCAATACTTAGCCGAGTCCGAGAGGCCGATGAAACAATTTAGGCGAAATAAACGATGAATATTTGCTTTTTATTTCAACCAAATCGTTTCAATGGATCTTTTTAATTCAATATTTATTTAACTTTAAGCTATTTTTTTTGTCCTTTACCTCTCTCTTTCTCAGTGTATTATAAGGTACGCGAATAGCGCTCACTACATTATGTGTGTGTGCGTGTGAGTGAGTGTGTAGGGAAACAGAGGAATTCGAGTTACTTGTTTGCACGTATATTATGTATCTACCTGCGGCATATATGTACGCAGTAGTGAGTTGTTAAACAAGGGGTCACCGATCGATCTGATACGTGTACACTTGGTTTACTCGAGGTGTATACAATATATATATATATATATATATATATAAACACACACGCGTACAAATACACACATGGCAGGTATTGCAGTAGCATATTTGATAGAACTAAAATAATAGAGTAGTAATGCGTTCGTAATTCGTCTATAACACGAAGAAAATTTTGTTTGATGCGGGGCGATCGATAAGTCTTCTTTGTGTGAAGAGCGAATAATATAGCTATTATATTTATTTACCTCGAATCGCGTGTAAATTTTAGTTACAGTCGAGTCGCTATGTTTCTAGTACACGTATAGTCTTGCGAATATATTTGATCACGAATATTCTAAAAGGCAAAAATTGGTTAAACAATGATAAAATAATTCGTAAAATACCAATTTTGTATATACGATTACAATTATAGTCTATACTTTCATGAGAAATCTAGAAAATTAAAAATTTCAATTTTAATTTCGTATAATGCATCGATTAATATTGAATCAATGAGTTGTATGTACAATATGTCCAATATAATGTATGATATTAATTAATATATGTTAATAATATATGTGAATAAAAAAGTTATTTATATGTATTATGTAATCTAAAGGTTCATGGCGTCTATAATATATATATAGTAACAAAAATTGTATAGTTCAATTTTCAATACCAGGTTGTCATAATGAAATCTGATTTCAGAAAGCTTATATATTCAGTATTTTCAATATTCGCAATTCTAATAGATTACTTGTATAGAGTTCATAATCCATAATTAATAAATTTATAATTTTCTAAAACGAGTTTCCGCTGCGTTAATATGCGTAGCTTTTCAATCAACGCAACTTGGCCAAAAATAAAATAAAATAGCCGCGAGCTGCCTCTGCGCGGGAAAAAAGAGATTATCTCGACTACCCCCTCCGCCGTCGCTAATCTACAAAGCTAGTTTTCCACATTGAATTTCGCGCTCTCCGGCGCGGGAATGAGCCTCTCTGATGGCCGTGCTTGATTTATCATCCGCAGTCTGGCTTGCATGGACGCGCTCCGCGCGTACATAGAGTCCCGGGCGTCGAGAGAGGCGAACCACTGACGAAAGTATATATACCGGCTGTTATTATACTATGGCCCGAGGACGAGAGCTTCGTCATTGAGTAATATATATATATATATATATATATATATATATATATATATATATATATATCAATGAAGAGAGAAAGAGAGAGAGAGAGAGAGAGAGAGAAGGGATGACGAGGGGAGGGAAAAGCGATCTCCCCATTCATATTATATACATAGGGAAAATGTGTCTTTTTTTTAACCGTCAGTAATCCAATTGAAATCCGCCCCTCGAATTCGTACTCTGTCTCTCTCTCCCTCTCTCTCAACCCCCTCCTACCTCTTTCTATCTCTCTATCCCTCCAGCTGGACGGAAAATTGCCGAAAAATCGAGTCATACACGATCGTCGGCGGTGACGCTGCGCGAAAATGAAATTAGAGGATGAAACAGAGTTAGTCCCGATGATGCAGATGATTCGGGCTCGCTGTGCAGCTGGTACGGGTGCGCGAACTGGCGACGGGGCGGGGGCGGGGACGGGCGCTCGGGCGGCACCGAGGAAAAAAGCCGAGGCAAGAGCACGCGGAGCTAGAGATCGCGGCGGGGTGGGGGGGTCACGGGGGAGAGCGAAATATGCGAGGCAGAGGAGAGAAAGTGGATGGATATGACGACGCCATAATCGGGAAACGAGCGTCGAGGCGGGGGCGATAGAGAGGAGCAGGGCAAAGGAGGAGGGCAGAGGAGGAGACCGAGAGCGAATTTTTCGGTTTTAAATTTCGGGCCAAATTGGTCTCGCGGAATTACTCGCCCCCCTCCCTCCCTCCTCGCCCAATTACGCGGGCTTGGGAGACTGCCCGCGCGCGGCGTTCTCGAACTGCCCTCGGCTCCTGCGACCCCACACCCCGGTACATATTATATATATATATATATATATATATATATATATATATATATATATACACACAGGCGTCCCATATGTGTATCTACCCGTCACATACGCAGGGGGGAGGTATATTTATACAATTCAGGCATGAAATATACTATTAGCCAGGTCCCGGGGAAATGAGAGCTCGGCGAGTGCGGTCTCGGGGGCTCGGGTATATTTACGCGCGTTCGCGTGGCAGAGTCTCTAACTTTCTCTATATACAGAATGTGCCGCTTTATGTATACATATATATACTTTCGGGACCAGGGCGCGCAAAGCTTTCGCCCGGATGCTTTAAAATCTTGATTAATTAATTATTCTCGACCATGAACGGTCGAAAGGTGGATTTAGTAGTTTTCGAATAATAACGAATTTTCGAATAAAAACAGTCTATTACGTATAAAAAAATTTTCTTGATCCACAATACACACATGTGTCGCATTGTCCAGGTAAGACTTTATATATATATATATATATATATATATATATATATATATATATATAACATTCTACAAAAATTACTTATATCTATAATTGAAATCTTCGCCAATAAATTGAGAAGTATGTATTGCGGGCGATTGGCAGGCGCCGGAACGTCGTTCGTTTTAATCGCAGCCATCAAAATATTTTCCCCCAACGGCGATCGAGGTTATATATATATATATATATATATATATATATATATATATATATATTGTTTGCCCCCGCGGCGTCATAATTCGAAATCCTTAAAATAAACATCGGCCCATAACTATATACACATCGAGTCTGATGCCGCGGCATTAATAACGCTCTCGTAACTGTCGGCCCGTACGCGCCCGCCGTCCGGCGCGCGTGGAGGGAGCTGCTCGGCCTCGTCCAAGTCCCCCGGAGAACAATGCAGCGCGAGCACCGTGTCGCGATGGGGCGAGGTTAAGAGGATGGGGGCCGGAAAGCAGGGGGTTGGAGGGGTGTAGAAGCAGGCCCGAAACCGTCACTCGAAAATTTAGACTAATCGCGAATCTAATGGAACGGCCGGCGATCATCGCATCGCTCCGGCGGCTTGTATACTCCTCCTCGGCTTGCCTCTGATGCGCATAGGCATATACGGGGACAATGGGCAAATAGAGAGAGAGAGAGAGAGAGAGAGAGAGAGAGAGAGAGAGAGAACGTCAGATGAGCGGGGGCTGGGGAGGTGGCATCGCCCGAGGCCTATTTGTATCGAAGATAACGTAGCTCGCCTGCAGAAACGACACCATTCGCCCGAGATATACCAGGAATACGGGCAGAGTGCCCGCGCGCGGACGTTCCGGGTGCACTTCCTCGGTGCATCAATTGTCATTAGGTTGCATGATTATTGTTGGGAAGAGTGAGCGAGTGAAAGAGAGAGAGAGTGAGAGAGAGAGAGAGAGAGAGCATCTGTCTCGCTCGATTCTGATGACGAGCCTTCTGTCTCCCCCTTTCCCCTTTTCATTATCTCGGGACATTGCGCTCGTATGCCGTGCAAGTATATATATACGTATTTTGATGTAATTCTGAATTTCAGAATACGGTCGCATGTGTGCTACCCCCATTATTACGCTCGTGCGCTCCTATATTCTCTTTCGCGACGATTCCGTTGATATAGTTATTCTGTAAATTTCTATTATTTAGAAGCACAAATGTAGATATATATATATATATACATACACACATATATATATTCGAAATATTGAATGGGAAGATTTCCATTGTCTCTGAACGCTGAAGTTTCTACGAAGTTATATATGGAGGTGTTTCGTATAAAGGTTACACGAGCTTGTCAACGGCCCGCCGTAATATTTGTAAATAGTACATATTATATATGGTTTTCCAAAAAGAAAACAAAAAGTAAACTGTTAGTTCGATATAATTATCTTATAGATTTATCTCTCTTTTGTGGTGAAATAATTGTATCATGAATATGAAATAAATGAGTAAATTTAAGTATATGTAGAAGTAAATCTATAAAACACGTTATTACTCATCAGTTTATGAATTTTATTTAAATTTCATTATAATTTTACTTTATATCCCACTTTGAATTATGATAATTTCCATTAGTACCGCCTTTATCTCTTGCTTATTCGATTTAAGTATGTACACCTATTATGGAAACAGAAGATGTCTGGTCGTTTTAACTTTTCACGAAAACCGATTCATATACTTCTATTTTGAACCGGAGATAATAAATTTATATATACTATTTGAATGTCATAAATGTTGAAATAAATATTTATTAAACAAAAAGATAAATCCATTATTGTGTATGTTCTTAATGTGAACCTGTCTAAAAAATCTAGATGTATTCTTTAGTATTCGTAAATTCATTCGCAGTAAGGATGAAGTGCGTTAAAATATTTGTAACTTGTAAGGCTACGTAGAAATTATATTTGATATTAATGAGTTTATTTGTTTGTATATATATATATATATATATATATATATATATATATATATATATATATAGTGTAATTAGTTACATATTTTCATATTAATAAATTTTGTTATTCCGTCTTTTGAAATATTATAATCATCGGGCCTGCTTTCAGTTTTATTACTTATCATACCTATATAACGACATTCGGAGGAAATCGTCTGAGGTTTAGTATCAAAACTATGGATTTTCAAAAACAAGTGCACAATTCTGAATTAGAGAAGAGGCTTTGCAGACACTTTGAGATTTTTTGGGAAAGTTAATATAGTCAAATTATTTATTACTAATAAAATTCATTTCGTTTTTAATATTTTATCCATCTGTCCACTCATCTGCCGTTATAATTACATTAGTTCGTTAAAAAATCTGTGAGACCGATAAATATATTGATTAGGTTGTTTTATATCAGACGACGTAGCCAGAATTATTAGTTTTCGCATTTAAAATTTATTGATTTAACATCAAATTTGGTTAATTGTAACCTCAGTAATAAAAATATCGTTTTGAAAAAACCAACTTACTATTGGAATAATATGAATGAATTTGATAAGAAACGAGTTCAATCGTACCATGACAAAACCCAGAGAGAACTTTTTTTATCAACCCTCTTCCATAAATTACATTACGGCATACTTTTGGTCCAGCGTTAACATTAAGCTAATACACGTTAATGTTTCAGTCCTGGGCTAACCAAATGGGATGTTTTTCTACGCATCATCCAAACATAAATTCAATATCATACAAAAAAAGGAAAAAAATTGCCACGCGTTTCAAAAGAAAATAAAGGCCATCGCTGTTACATTATTTGCCTTGTTATTTAGCAAGTAAAAGAAAAAACATAAACTAAAAGATCAATGTACAATTTTTTTGCGTTATCGTTATTGTGAAAAATTGTGATGTAATAATAATTAAAGAGGGGCCGAATGTATAACATTTATACATACGTGTGAATAACCTTATAGTATATAATTACATCAATGTGCAATCGTATAGGAGGCGCTGGTCAAAGTACATACTGTTGTAGAACAAGACCAATATAGAGGAGTATGTGCGTACTGGACGCGCTATATATATATATATATATATATATATATATATATATATATATATATATATAATCCTATCTATATGACCCCGGCGATGAAACTTCTTTTTTTTTTTCGTTAATTCCCCGCTCTCGGGCAATAAGGTGATCGAATTTCGAGGGAAATCGGGATACAGCCGGGTCCGCTCTCGCTTTTCGTTAATCACTAGAACCGTGACGGACGAAATACCTCGTTAGCGAAATGCCGCGGGGGCATCGGCCGGACTCTCAACCCCCCCCCCCTTCTCTCTCTCTCCCTCTCTCTCTCTCTCTCTCTCATCCTGCTCTTATCCTCTCACTCTCTCCCTCTCCCTCTCTATCTCGCGATTGCGCGCGTTATTCGCGCGTGGGGTTCGAGGGATGCACATATATAGTCACGTATTCACACACGCGCGGGCTATTCTGGAAACGACCCCGTATACATACATATATATATATATATATATATATATATATATATATATATATATACATCGTACCGAGTTCCGAGTACAATGCGCCAGCCCGCCATTAACGAAATTCTCAATGAGTACATATCGGGGATCGATCATTATGCGCGCGCGCGCGTTATAATCTGCGTGTATCATGGATGTATACGCTGGCGTATGTACCCCGCGCCCCCTCCCACCTCAAATATTCCTCCAACGTCCCGCCTCGTTTTATAATGTTCCCGCGGCGATGCCTCCAATAATCGTCAATACTAGCGTGAGATATAATGTGTATATATATATATATATATATATATATATATATATATATATATGTGTGCATTATAAAGGAGGCGCTGTATATGTGTAGAGTCCAATACGGTCTGATACGTCCAGATTGTGATGTTGGATTTTATGTATGTCGCATTGTTCAGTCTCGGTAATTTCTGGACGTATATAGTGCAGATATTGTATCGGGTACTTACGAAGAAACCGCTCGCTTTCCTAAAACTCACGTAAACATTATGCGGTCTATATTGCCGGAAAGATTTACGGTAAGGGGATATCGAAATAGAAGCCGACCGTCATAATGCCGCGTAACGTGACAGAATTTTTGACGGCAATTCCATATCTCTACACTGCTTTCGTGAAAGACGGCCGTGCAGCGAGCCTACTGTCAGGATAAACAATCATTATTTATCCAATAGCTGTGGAAATCATGAAAATTATGACTGTAATGTTGTGAAATTTGGCTCGAGACGATGGGCACTCGAGGAGAATTTCGACACATACTCTGGTACATTGATTTTCATAAGTTTACATGAATTATTTGTTTAAGCTGGCTTAACAACCATTTTTCACCATTGAAGTGAATATATTGTAATATGACAAAAAAACGCCGTCAGAATTTCTGTTCTCATACGCGGCGTCACGACGAGCAGCTATGTCTCCGATACCTTCTTATAAATCTAGAATTTCTGTCCAGCCTTGGATTCCGTCTGCGAAGTCATGTTCTATAATCTTCTCGTTAAGCTGTAAAAGGATTTTAAATAACAATTAACGTCAAAGTTTTAGTTTCTTATATATAAAAAATAATTATTGAATTTAATTAAAAGTGATTTTATACTTAATATGTCTTAGGCACAATATTGCATTAGATACATTATTGCATATGTATAATAATACTGTCCGGCTTCTTTGAAAAGCCAATTTGAACATTATCCGTATAGAAATTCATTAGCATATATTCAATGCTCGACCATGGTACGCTGAGAATAAGCTCAATAAATTAGGATATATATATATATATATATATATATATATATATATATATATATAATTTTTGAAAATAAAATCTTACTATTCTACATAAAAATATTGCTTTAAGATTTTTACTTTAACAAAACTATTAGCAAATGAAAGAAGATAAATACGAGTATAATTCAACACACGGTTGCGAGCTCTAAGCGCAAAATTCTTTAAGCCAAAGACATTATAACTTTATACGATTATTCAATTTGAATTTTATAATTTAAAGCTTATAGATTTATCGTCTAAGGTTTTTCCTTCGGTTCATTAGTTAAAATATGATGATTTTCGTTCTTATTTTTTCTGTACAGTAAATTAGTTTTCTATACATCTAATAAATGCGAAAAAACAAGTGAGTTGCGATCAAAAATGTTTTTTTTTAATATTTATTTCCTCGAAATCCTATTGAATTTCGAAGTTTAATTATATTTTTTTTTTCAACTCACGGATCGTCAAATATATTTCTTTCGTGCTTGTGCTCTCGGCAAAAACTGCGAGTAAAACTAATTATATGTATAAATAGCCCCGGTAAAAATATCTTGCCAGACGCACACGTATATGTACTGCTTTTGTCCAGGAAATTTATCGAGCGTTGAAAGAGCAGCAATTAATGCCGAATGTTCGAGCAAATAATTTGAAAACTACGAGAGAGAGAGAGAGAGAGAGAGAGAGAGAGAGAGAGAGAGAGAGAGAATGAGTGAGAGAGGGGGAGGGGGAGTCTGCTCTATATAGCACTCGTAAAGGAAAAGCGACTGATTCTCTTCTCTCTTTCTTTCTTTCCCTTTCTCTGACTCGCTCTCGCTGAAGTATAGTGAAGCGCGCAAACAGCAAGCATGCTGCTGGCTCAACAGAGACAGCCATAAAGAGCGGCAACGAAGGGTGACCAATCGTTTTTCCGCGCTTAATGATTGTTTTATCCATACGTGCTTAAGCCTCGACAGAGGCATGATGGCATATATATATATATATATATATATATATATATATATATATATATATATATACGTATAAAGAGTGCCTATATGTGCGATACATCAAACTCGCCAACTCCATCGACCCATGTCTCTCAGTACCGGTAATTAGGCCTTGCGCCGACTCCACCATGGTACACAGCACCTGGCGGCCATTCCATTTTCTTAAAATGGCCAAATGGGAAAACTACCTCGACATCCTTGGCGGTATATATATGTACAGAATAGAGAACGTTAAAAGAGCGCGGAAAGTGAGTGAGTGAGAGAGCGAGAGAGAGAGAGAGAGAGAGAGAGAGAGAGAGAGAGAGAGAGAGAGAGAGAGAGAGAGAGAGAGAATGGACCATCAGAGTAGTGGGATTCGGGGGGAATGGAATAAAGGCGAAAAATATAATAAAGATTATGATATGGAGTCAGAGACGGGGAGAAAGAAGCAGAACGGGAGGGTATATATGAGAAAAGAAAATGAAGAAGTTTATGAGAAAACGAAATTAAAATATGGTCTGGCAAAATATAGAAGCTAGACTCGAGCCACTGTTTCCGAGGACTATATATATATATATATATATATATATATATATATATATATATCCAGGAAGATGAAGATAAGAAATTTAAGGCGCAACGCTCTGCAGATGAGACGGAAAAATAATTAGGAGGGACGCGCGAACGCGCGCTGGGAGGAAAAAAGCGCCGAGATCTTTGAGCGAAGCAAAAAAAAAAAAAAGATAGAAGAAAAAGAAGCGCAATGGGATTAAACGGAGGGAAAGTCGGATTAATAAGCCGCGTAACAGATTGCAAACATTGGCGAGTATTAGGCGAAATTAGAGGAAAGCACAGGCGGAATGAGATAGAAAGAGATAGAGACAGGGAGAGAGATGACTCGGCTCGCAAAGCCCGTGCGAGTCTCCGCGCGAGAAAAAAAAAGGAGCGATAGCGAGCCTTTCGAAAGGTGGCGAGGTGTGGGGAGAGAGCGGAGAATGCGGGAAATGCCTGCCACGGGATGAAAGGGAATAAGTAAGGCGAGAGATGTTCCTTCTCCCCCCCCCTCCCATGCCGTCACGGGCATAATTTTTTCACTTTCTCAATTCTCAAAAGAGATCTGTGCGCGAGGGTGGAGGGTGTATATATATATATCGTCAGGAGTCAGAGTCCAATAACACGAACATAATATATTCATCGGGTGAAATTGGCCTGCGGTCGCGCGACTCGACGGACCAGTGGGGAGTCTCGCGCGTGCGCGCGAACAGAATCAGCAGCAACAGTTCCACAATGGAGGAAGTGCGCTGTACATCCCAGTGCCAGTCGTCGGGATTATCCTCGGACTATATACGTACAAATTAAATTAGATTTTATGGATAGATAGATAGAAAGATCGCCGTATGAGCTCGACAGGTATCACTTCGTTCTATTGCGTAACCACCGTCGCGACTTCGAGGTCACCGGATTCCGCCGCTGGGCCGGGATGCTGGGATGGGCGCGCGCGCGCGTATTACACGTGGCACAATGGATATTGGAGTAGAGCCTCTGATCGATGTGGTCGAGCGTCGACGACAACTGGTGCTATAAGACGGATTAGTTTTTCACCGCCCCCCCCTCCCCCGCCCCACTCTCTTTCATCCGTGCGTTCTCTGAGCAGCAGCTCTGATGTTGAGAAGGCGCTGTTAAAAATTGCCCGCTCGCCGAGGAGAAAGCGGCTTTATCAGGATATCGGAAGGGGGGACGAGCGCCGCGGAGCGACTTCGGCGGCGCCGACGAATCTTTGCCGATTAACTCTCGTTTACAGATATTCGTATTATTCGTACGTGTTTGCGCAAAGAGTTTTCGTATCCCTGCGTCGGCGGTGACCGGAGTGTTCACGAATTATGTATAGGGGACGAGAGATAGTCAGCTGGATGACGCTGAGCGTGACGATCACAATTATTAACGGGTTTGGCCGATTTCATTCTAATGAGATATAATGCGCATATTTAAGTATCCTACTGGAACGCGAGTAATCAATTTTTCACTTATGTTCATCGTTCATTATCCGAAGAACGTTAATTTTTGCCAATGTAGCTAAATATTCGATAAAAATAAACGTGATTTAAGAATTATCATACATTGTTATAATTACATGTAACGTGTAAAATTTACACCAATACAGACTACAATAATAATAGGGTTCGAAGTGTTTTTATCGCCGTCTACAGCTTGTAGTAAAATATTTAATAGAATACTTGTAGATATTGTAAGGTCACAGGTGCGAAACTCAATTGCATGACTCATAGGCAGACTTAACAGCTATTATAGCTTATTCATTGAATTTTCTTAAATATATATCAAAGATTAACATATATAATATATAAACTGCTAAAAATCTCACAGACTGTCTACGCTTGAATAAAAAAAAAATAACAAGAGCAAGCGCTCGGAGAATAAAAAGCGTTTTTTAATAAGTATATCGACAAATGTCCCATGCTCTTTAATGAAATTTCAGAGCTTGATGAGCCTGCAAGCGTACTAGAGCTAAAGAAACGTTGGGCGTAATTTTCTTCCCAAAATTGAGTTAATTCATTTGCTCGCTTATGGTCGTGTAACGTCAATAAGCGTCGTATTAAAATTTTAACCTATAAAAATGTAATGTAATTAATTGATTAGGCTATAACAACCCATATAGTTATGCATGCATAAACAATCCGTCCTCAAAGTGTTGAACAATGTAAATCTAATCTATAGCACGAGGTCTAGCATTGAAATAGATGCAGAGCGATTTTTTAAAATAAATCCCGCGGAAAAGCGCCGCGATAACCGTCGTAAAAAAAAAAAAAACTTCGCCCACCCCGGCCGCCAGCCGCGCCTCCCCGGCGAACCTGGCGCGCGAATCGCATAAAGGAGAGCGAGGCCGGGCGGGTCTGTTTTTATTTTCGAATGTCTTATCCCGGGACGTATCTGTCAGATATCCACGCAAATTTATTGATCTGTCCGTGCGGGCGTTGCGGCTGCTGCGGCGTTTGCGGGATTCCCCCCATTCCCTGCCCCCTCACCGCGCCGAGATCTCGCGGGCGACGCGCCAGGGCGGTGTGTGTTGTATGCAACCGCGTCAGTTTTATGTGCGCGCATATACCCCCGGGGACCCGATAAGGCAAAATATAAGAAAACTCGGCGAGAGTCGCGTTATGAGCGCCTGAATTTTTATATCGAAAGATCGTATCGCCCGGGCGAGCGGGGGCCTCTCGCAGAAGAAAAAGACAGCCCGAGAATACATATATATATATATATATATATATATATATATATATACGTATAAGTACGGAGGAGGATAATATAAGAGGCAAGGTGGGTGCGAGCGAGCGCGTGGCGCGCGGGCGCGCACAATCGCCAGAAAGAAGAATCAAATTAAAACGAGGCGAAGGAGGTCCCCGGCGGTTACGGGTCCCGCATAACGACCGTCTGTATCAATCGCGATATCGCTCGGGCTCTTTGATTATATTGCTGTCGTAAAAGTAGATTCTAAGTGCGATTTTAATTTTCGTAGGAAGGACGCCGTCACGTAAGGAAACGCGCCAATATCAAAATTCATTATGGTTTTTCTTTTATTCATCGGGCCGTATTTGATATAATCGAATTGATAACATTATATTACCGCGTGGGCTGCTCTCCTTGGTTCAGATGACTAATGCCGGGCGCTCGCAACGTATCCCATGCATTTATGACTTTACTTTTATTTGTTACTAGAAAATAATACATCTAGAAGATTTTTATACGACTATATGCGTCATAAATGCGCTTACTTATTATTTGATTATAAATACTAGCAACACCTTCTTATACTTCGTATATACCTCATTATATGCTTCCTATCTAGTAAATTATATTTCTGTGAAAAATTTAAAAACATCTATTTCAATGCAATGTCCATCAATGCCAATCAATCTCTAACATTGCAGAGAAATAAATTAAATTAATTTTCACAATTCTTTTTAAAGTTTCACATATAATTGATCATGTGCAAGACAGTCTGGTGGTCAGATCAATTCCTACGTATTGAACGGCTTGATCCTGGCACTTATTAATGATAATAGTGAAAGAAAGCTTGATAGGGAATTGCAATCGTTTGAATTGGAAGGGTACATCAGTATAGACATCATACGTAACAAAGCTTGAAATTAGCGCTATTTCACTCTTTGCGAAACCTGTGATAATAACAGCTTCTATAATATTATTTCGTACAATTGTTAGTTGCAATTTGATAAAAGTATTAAGAAGCCTTCGGAGAATAATAGGAGATCCAATTTTGAGACACTGTTTTCTGGACCTTCATTAAATCTTTACAGATGGTTTCGCCATTTTCTTGCTCGAAACGAATTGCGAGATAACTTTGTTTTAAGCAATTTGAAAATTTTTTGAAAAAAGATTAAATAAAAAATATTCTCAGCAAGTCGAAAACAGAATTCAGCTTATGCTTGTGCAAGATACTTGAATTATATGCTGTAAAAATTTCATTGCAATCAGTTAATTAGTTTTCAAAATTTTGTTACCATACAGACAAATGATATCTCTTTGAAGTATTAATGTAAATATAGATTTTAAATATAACATGAATTATAAACATTTTTAGTGTATGAATATTTAACTTATGTAAAATAATAATCTTATCATTCAATAAAACAAATCGTAGGAAAAAAATCAAATCGACTATTCATTTTAATTCAATGGCTCAAAGATTAGATATTAAAGTTGAACAATGCTTATATATACCCACTTAAAGAGACGTATTGAAATACAAGAATTAGCCAAAGTTTTGATTAGATTATAATACTATACTTAATGACTTGATTATTTTGTCTTGAATGATCGAAGAAAAATGTTTACTATTTTTTAAATCAGAAAGTCAATTTATTACATGCTTTAACTGCTTTACTGGTTTGGTACAATGCACATTGCAGATTATTACGTGCTAATAGAGGTAAGCAAAGAAAGGTAGAGTGGTTACAAAATTGCCCGTTTACCAGTGTCGCATCCAGGAATGGTCTGCAAGGAGTGGGGTGATTCCATATCAAATACGAATTTTAGAAGAAAGTGCTTCTCTAATTCTTTTAGTCATTATATAAACAAATTGTTAATATCATTATAAATTCTATTGTTAATAAAACGAACATGTAACGTTTATACACACGTATTCCAAGATTTCCTCTTTAGAGGAACTTGTTCTTTTTTTTATATAGATAAGAGGAGAATGCCGGGATTTAATGAAGAAAACACAATTTTTGCCAAACTAAGAGAACACGTTTATTGACTGAATCAATTATTCGTACTGAATTGTCCTTCGTAATCTGGAAGGAGCTATCGAACTGCTTCTCCTATCCCTTGCCGTTTGCTCTTCGCTCCATGGTACTATATGCGAGGCGAGGCCTATTAGAACAATCGCACATATAACATGCATGCATACCTTATTTGCTAGCTAATTCACTTGATGACACATCCAAACTTTGCTACGAAGACGTTGCTGCGAAGACTTATTATGCTAGTGAACAGTGTTAATAAAAATATACAATTAGAAGTATAGTTATATCATAATATGTAGTCACGTGTATTTTTTGTATTTTCAATTGAGAAAACAGAAGTAGCATTAATTTTAATCGGATTATTTTGTTCGTCTCTAGGCGCGTAAAAGTACTTCAGAAATGTTTCTATTTGTGGAGAATTCAGTGTCCTTGCACCAGAGTTCTCCAGTGAAGTAAAGCTCCGAGGTTGTTGGGCTATAAAGCAATACAACGAGGATCACCATCAGTTAAAAAAAATATTATACATTATTCGAACCTCAAAATCACAATTTGAAGCTGATGCATATACATGAAAAACATTAATATATCTCAAGAATAAAAACAGCAAAGGTAAACCAAGAAATCACTGGGAAGAATAAAAGTAAATATCGTTTCAACGCGCTACCTATTACGATTGGTGAGAAGAATCGAAGATACGACCTCTCAAGAATTCTCAAAACAGGGATAATAAAAGACTATAAAATGGACTTTTTTCACAGGAACTAATCAGTTTTTTTTATCTTTTGTGATCGAGCTCATTTTTTTTCGCAAATCAGTAGAGTATGCCTACCCAGTTCTTGAAACACGTTTTGCAAATGATTGCAGTATGTAATTTTTTCATAAACGAAATTCTCATCTGTCCTTGAATCTATTATTACATTGGAATGTGTGTTTAATAACGCACGTCTTATAAGTCTGTCTTCATGTAGCTGATTTATCCATATACTTTCAGTATTCTTAATGTAGAAAATGATCTCTTGCTTGTCACAGCACTGATAGGTAGCGTTGCTAGAATTTTGAGAGCATGGGTAGTTGGACACACATCATAATAAGAGAGTTCAAGCAAACTAATCACAGTACACTCATAGCAGTTTTCTCTTGCACATTTTTCATTTAATTACTCTTATTCAGTATTGATCTTCAGCTTTATTACCACTGAAGATTAATTTAAAAAACGGAATATTCATCTTGAAAATTAGAGATGGCTTCTGTGAACAAATTATTGACTTTTGGAGTAATTGAAAGAGGAAATAAATAGATAAATTGAATAATTCTATGGTTGTTTAAGTAAACAAAACTAGAAATATTCTATAAAATCTTCTAATATCGAAATATAAACAGATCGTATATAATACATTTTAAGACGTGTGATCAGAAAATTTCGATGATAATTTTGTCTATTAGTGATTTTCACGTTTATGTTTATGTGTGTCAGTAATTTCTTCAAAAATGTTACAAAACATTTCTGTACATATTATATAGGCGCACGTTTGCTTTTAGTATTATTCAAAGAATCTAGCGGTATATTTTTCGCGGGTTTTAGATCAATCTCAGCTTTCTCAAGAAGCCGGCTGAATTGAACTGTATAATTCAGCAAATCCGAAAGAGGTAGAAGGCTAAGTACGAATTCACTATCACAGAGATATAATCTTAGTGATTTAATTTTGATAGTTATTTAAACGTCTTGCAATTACTCTATGATGTAAAACTTTAAATTGTAGGACTCCATCCTATTTTTCAATTCATCGAGTATTAGAAGGTCCAGACCGGGAAAACCTCATCATTTTTTAAAGATTATAAAATTATATGGATAATGCAGTAAAGAATTTGTTATGAATCTGATATTATTATATTTACCGCATTCTAAACTGTCTATTCGTTTCTAAACTTCGACCATAAATAATCATTCATTGTTCGATATTTCAGGATCACTAAATTTACTCACAATAATGATAATATATATTTCCTTATCTGTATATAAATTTATTATTAACATTGTAATACATATTTTTCTTACGCGACCAAAGCGAGATAATATGACACGTGAGGTTAAAATTAACTTTACAATTAACTCTAGTGTCGAAATATATATCTGAATATAGGAGAGTCAAAATAAAAATTAATTTTACATAGTCTTGATTGTGAAATTATAGTTCTGAAGAATTTATTAAAGTTATTTTTTATACAGCAATTTTTTATGCCTGACTAATCAAAAAATGATAAAATAATGAATGTGCTCAAGCATTAAAGATATAAAAAAATATATAAGAAAAAGTATAAATGAGAAAATATATATAAGAAAAAAACATATATATTGCAATAATATATGTAATGATGTAAGTGATGCTATATGCTTGTATATAATTACATATGTAATGCGTCATTGACTTCCATGAGACTCTAATTTTATAAGTACTAGTCAGTTGTAGAGGCAAGTGCAACACAATTGTTATTGATATACCGCGTATTATTATATAAACAGTTAATTATCTTTTCTTCAAATTAAATATCAATTGAATTTTATATTGATTTAGATTATATTCGCATTAAGAAGTTTTGCAATATATCGCACCTTTGTTTCGTAAAAAATATTTTTTATTTTATAACATTATTTAACGATAAAAATTAAGCTATTGAAAATAATTTAATACTTTACATTATATATCAAAATTTTAAATTTGAGTAAAGTATACTTTTGAGTAATTTCATTTAATTCTAGAGAAACATAAAAAATTAAATATATTACTGGAAGGAAAACAATTAGAAACGAAAACTACGCTGAATAGATAAATATCTAGCGAACGCATTAATGCCTGCGTTTATCTCTAACGTCTGATTCTATTTTCTACACAAATGGGCGCTTATATTATCAGCTCGTATAATAGACTTGGAAGCGTATATCGTCATTGCCACACTCGAGCACACGCATGTACATATGTAAATAAGTGCGCAGACGTGGGAACACGTAATGATAAACGCATGTAAATGCATGCTCACGTCCGTGCGAAGCCAATACGCATGCATATATAGTAATTAAAGAAAATATTACATTATATAAATTATTAAATTTTATAAAAATGCAAATATGTTTTTTAATGTATTATTATTAGTTTAGGAGAAGAATCTCTCTGGTACTAATTTATTATTAATCTATTATTACAATAGAATTTTTTTTATCACAGTTAAGAAAAAAAAGTCTTTATTCGTTAACGATATACTATCATAAATAAATTTAGCGGAAAGCACGAGTTTATAATTCGGTATAAGAAATTCCTCCACCGTGAGGCAGCGTGGCCGAGCGGTCTAAGGCGCTGGTTTTAGGCACCAGTCCGAAAGGGCGTGGGTTCGAATCCCACCGCTGTCAAATTTTTTTTCTCGCTACAAATGAATTGAATCGTCATTTTATTACGAATAACAACAATAATAAGAATAATAAAAAAATATTAATAATAAAAATGGTTAAATAATTTTCTTTTAAATTGTTCTTCACTACTGTCAGACTGGTTGTACTAGTATCTCAGATGTTCATTGTAATGTGTGAAATGGTGCAATTTTTTAAACGATTAACAAATTAATAGATTTACTTATGAGAAAAATATTATTATTATTATTGTATATTTATTTTTATATTTTATTATGTTATATATTTTATTATATTATATTATATTATTTTATATTATATTATATTATATATATATATATATATATATATATATATATATATATATAAATTCATGCGAGTATATTGTATATATTGTATATATAGATTTTCATTATTTATTTATTTAAAAATCTAAATAGATTATAAATGATTTATTATTTTTTAGCTTTATATAACACTTTTACTATATAAAAAAATATTTAATTTCTCATAATATGTTTAAAATGGAACATGACAGCAATTGTTGTAATTATATATTCCAAGATCTTGTTCATAATTGAAAAAAAGTTTTACCATAGAAAATAATATTTAAATATTACATTATTCAAATCTCTAGTATCAAATTAGAAAAAATTTCGGTAAGAAACAAAGTATTAGTTGAATATATGGTTAGACGACGTTATATATATGCAAATAT
This sequence comes from Sycobia sp. Sy_11, assembly GCA_018907035.1. Lineage (NCBI taxonomy): Eukaryota > Metazoa > Arthropoda > Insecta > Hymenoptera > Epichrysomallidae > Sycobia > Sycobia sp. Sy_11. Next base: position 476,241 of record JACCIC010000230.1, read on the forward strand.
AAGATTGCAGTCCTACTAAAGATGCCTATTATTAATTAGAAATATGATAAAATTCTACATGCTCATGCAAAAGTACTATTAATTTAGATTAGAATAACTCTTAGAAAAAAGTGACAGTGTTGTTGAAAAGGTAAACGCAAGCCCAAGCCTAATCTTTCGTGAATGCACGCGTGCCTGCATAATATTTGATACGTTCCAAGTTGTATAACTGACGAACTTTTACTGTTATTGTGATCATCGTATTAAAAAGAAAATACTCTGAATACTCGTTAATCTGAGACTACTGTATGATATTGTAATAAACCGATTCTTAATGTACAGTATTAATTATCAAGATATTTTTTACATGTTTATTGAAATAAAAAAAAAATAAAATATTCATTTATTATGTTCTATTTCATGTTTGATAAAACGTTCATAAACACAATTCTGCGATTACGATACGCTTATATTTATCTGTGCTAAGGTATTCCATTTATTTAGGTGGCAACGTATAGCTAACTTACTCAAGCATATGGAGCACGCAAATCATTTGTTAATTGAGCGATCACACCGGATTTAAACAGGAATCACTTCAAACGCTGTATTAAAGTCTTATAAGACACCACCATCTTTATTTCCATCCTAATATTAGATTTGAACACCTCTTGAGCACGGCTGTCATTTTTACCCGTTGTTCTTGCAGTTCTTTGTGGAGGGGCATTTTGGGAAAAAAATGAAAAAGAAGGTCTCACCGAGATTTGAACTCGGATCGCTGGATTCAGAGTCCAGAGTGCTGACCATTACACCATGAGACCCGCGTGGCAGGTGACTTTATTAGAATATTGATCTCGGTGCATACTGCCAGACTACGCCCACTATACTCCCACGCGATTCTGCACATTATTGCATCGTATATATATTTATAACCTAACTTTAGAATAGCCCAAGACGCGAGCCATTTCGCTAGCGTTAATGAACTTAGACTCGTATCCCTAAAGATTTTTATTTAAAAACGTTTCAATTAGTTTAAACATTGATTTTTGAGCAGAATAAATTAAATTGTTTCAAAAGAATTAATATTTTTTTTTTTAAATGGGCTCACCGAGCAGCTTCTTGCAGAATTGCATATATTATACTTCAAAAAAAGTTTAGACGTATGCAGCAATCAAAAGAATGTATTATCATGTAATTATTTAATAAAAAATAGATTTTTTATCTATAAATAGATTATGTTTTAACATAACTTTTTAGCATACTCTAGATTATAGGTGAATAGATGTGTGAACTTGACCAGATGCCTGACCACACTGAGGATTTACCTACTTATCCAGGTTCCTTGGTACAAGAAATATTAATATACATTGACCATGTGACAGTTTTATGTATTCATTGTTTGACATAAACTCAATCCGATAATGATTTTCAGTTGACTGTTTTGTAGAATTTTTTTCTGTATAAAAATTCAATAAAACTAATTATAAAGTGATACCTGACGAGGAGCCGAAGCTGCTCTAATAGTTGAAGTCGACTTAAGGAAGGGGATATGGGTGGATGGATTGGAGGAGGAAGCAGCCGGATCGTCCTTTGTTAACCATATTTTTCATTCATGACAGTTATGATCGTAAAAATTTCATAACTGCGATTCTACGGGGGTGATGATAAACAAGGACAGTCTGACTGGGATTGTAACAGGACAATAAGAGCGACGATAAGACTTGTTAGATGTTTTTTTTTGTATCAAATGTAATTATACTTTAAGAAAGAAAAATAATTTTTCTTCCGTGTCTAAAGTATAATGTGTGAAATTTTACATAACTCGCCAAGTTTTAATATATAACTTAATACCTTAGACGTACTACAGATGTTATATCTTTCATTTTAATAATATATCACTATCAATTTTATTGCGTATTCGAAAATTAAAAATTTTATTATATTTTGAATTGGAAAAGGGAAAGAAAATTTATATCATTTGAAAAAGAAACGAAACCTAGTAAAGTAAAATACTGATTACGTATATGTAGTATTTAAATATTAAGACTTATTATTGTATAGCTCATTTTGAAAATCTGCTTCAAAATATATAATAAAAGTAGTAATTATAATGCATAACTGATGATATAAACGATAAAATATTATATAATTATACAAAATTCGATTAAACAAAGAAAATGACTTTCGAATTCTTCTTATTTCGCGTTATATGGTACGATGAGTATGCTTGTACAGTTCGATTATCGTAATTCATTTACAAACTTTTTTAATAAATAATAACAAAGTTTTGAAATAAAACTTTAATTTTATTTTAAATATTAAACTACTTAACTAGTTTTGATGTTTCCATATTTTAATTGATGTAATGGAGTATATGCATACCGTAATTATAATCCATAATTTTGTTTCCATTTGACATATTTAAACATATAAATTTATTTCATCTATATACTATTGATTCAAACCTCCATTATGTAAAGGCAATAGTTCTTTTAATTAAAACAAAAAAAAGAAAAAACGGATTGATAATTGTTAAGGAAATGAATATTTTTTATATTAATTGTAAAATCTAAATTTTTCTATTCTAGTTGTGCTTTTCAATTATCGCTCTAGAAGATTTAATGGTTATTTTACAGGTATCCTTGAAAACTCTTTTCAGAAAAATAAATATAGATTTAGTAAAGTAGACGAAACTACTTTTCTAACATGAAAATTCAGATTGACAATATATAACAATAAGAGATGTGCCACTGGAAATTGAAATATATTATGGTCGTAATAAATACATTTCATAATAAAATGCAGCTTTGTGACATAATTTTTACATTTAAGATAATTATAACATATGCTTTGAGAAATGTTTAAGGCCGCTCAATTAAATTTAATATTTTAGAAGAAATTTGTTTTTAATTTTCACTTAAACAACAACACTACGGTTGTGTGCAATAAGCCTTAAGAAGTATCTTTTATAATGTGGTAAATAAAATAGAAATTACTGAGGCTCTTATTTTTACACTTTGAAAAAACAATAATTCCATACCCTCGTCTTCTATACATTAGGACTCAATTTCAATGTACTGAAAATTAATTTTTAATTTAATTTAAATTTAATTTTTAATATAGTTACATGCAATTTTTATACTTCAAAGAATCATTAATTTTATTTTATTTGTTAATGAATTGGTGAGATAATGATTTATAGACAGAAATATAATTTTGTAAAAATAAGCATTTAATATTTCATGTATTGACCGATCAGGAGTAAATGGTTTTATGTAAAATAAGTTTAATATGTATATTATTTAATTATTAATAATTACCAAATGCTTCTTTTGTTGTAAATTAATTGTATAGTGTATTAATGATATTTCAAATGCGAGATATTGGCTTCAAGAAGTTTGTATATAGAAAATGTATTCTATTTAGCAAATAATTAAACTAGAATTTATTACTGTCCTCACACTTTATTGTACGTCGTAAAAATATTTAATGTAGTCACGTGTAATTGTGATAAAAACTTCATAAACTCCACTACGACTTTATCAGCTTTCTAAGTATCAGGGGATGTAGCTCAGTGGTAGAGCGTTCGCTTTGCATGTGAAAGGTCCCGGGTTCGATCCCCGGCATCTCCAAATTTTTTTCTTTCGAGCGGTAATATTTCTAAGCCATATAAATTGCATGGATTGTATTCTCTAAAATAACAGCGTTGATATTACATGCGTAGCCATATAATCTATAGCTTAAATAAAAAGTTTTTTCTACGTCTTAAAATATTATTTATTAACATTGAATTGCTTATAACATCGTACTTACTGATAGAAGATCGAAAGATAAATGAAAATAATGTTGAATTTACTATAATTTGTACATCATTATTATAGAATAGACTCTTTTCATCTTGTAGTAGGAAAGTAATTGACTGAAAAATAGATACGCTCTCGGCTATTGCGTAGACAAACGACACATGTCCGAAACCTACTAAAAACTAACGTTTTTATTTTGATCTTGAACATATATTGGATTGACGGTTAACTTTTTTTATAAATTACTCTAGCCCGACACCTGTATGTTCAATTTAAGAAATTAATTTTCATTAAAAAATATTTAATGAATTAAGAAATCAGTTACTGAAAGTGAAAGTATGCTTTTACATAAATAGAATTAAATCTTAAGTAAATTATTTTCTCTAATTAAAAATAATTCGAACAGACTAGTTTAATAATTCCAACTGTGAATATGTACTTCAGGTAACAAAATATTGATTTTGATAAATAATTACAATAATTTGTACATTATAAAGCATTCTCTAAGAAATAAAATTTTCAAATAAGTATTTATTCAGTTAAAAAAATATTATTAAAAATGATATATTTAAATTAAGTAAGCAATTGCTATTACAATTTAAAGTGATAAGTTCTCAATAAAAAATTGTTTACGTAATAATGTATTAATTAATGTAATAACTTTTTTAAATTTATGTCCAGTTCTGTTTAATTTTTCAAACCTTATCAATATTATTTTTATTTTCCATAAATATCAGAGTTAACCTTAAATCATGAAAGAACCTTCAATTTCTAACAGGAATAAATAAATAATTTTTTTAACAAATGCGGATGATGTATCATGAACAATATTAATCAATAGTATAAAAATTGTACTAGTAGTATTTCTTTAGTCAGTTCTTAAGTTTGCTTATAAAAGAGTTCAATAAATATTTTTCAAAAACTATCAATTGTGATATCTATTCAAATATATTTACCATGCCATACTGTTTTCAAAATGCTTTTTTATAAAAATCTACCATCGATTTTGGTTGATTGGTTGTTAAAAATATATTGTTTTGTTTTATAAAACGTTTAAGTCTGGTATCATGTAATTTGAGTTACCGTTGAAGCACCATAAACCAAGTAAGTTACTGAATTCAGAGTAGTAAATATATATTTTAATTCAGAAAATACTAAATCTTTAAAGGTATTTCGAGAATATTTTTTTACATAAAATGAATTGCAGTTTTCGAAATTGAAAATATTTATTCGGATTAATTTGTTTCAAAACTTTTAACGAGGTGGTTCCACGGTGAAAGAGGTTATGTCAATTACTGTATAAGGCGTTTATAGTCAGCTGCAGTTCTAATATCGCACCTTATATAATCTCATATAATCTGGTATGCAGTAGGTGCACGTGCATGTGTCACACCGCACACGACATGCTTGGAAGAATTGGAAAGATTCTTTGAATAAACGTTGTGATAAAAACCATAGAAATGTCTAAATATCACTGTAAGAAGGGAGACCCACCATATGATGAGATAAAGTGTATGAAATAACTGAGTCAAGTTTATACTTATTGTTAGTAAATATACTTGTTATATTATCAGATTGCAAGACTGATTACCTAAAAGACTCATTTCTTTTTCTTTCGTGAAAAAAATATTTTTGAAAAAATATTTAGTTAAAGCGAAAATTCCTTTGTTAAGTTTTACAAAAAGATTTTTTAAATTTTTCTTGTTAGTAAATATCCACTTTTAAGGGAATCTTTTGGATTTCCATAGCATGAGAAATTTTCATTTAATGTCAAATAATTTTGTTCATGATTATTTTTCTTTTAATAATTATTTAGTTAATACTTATGTAAATTACAACAAATTTTGTTCGAATTGAAGTAAATTTTAACGAATACTAGGAAAATTTTATCGAACGAGAATGTGGGGGTCAAAACCGACAAGTAACCGACTGTTCCTTGTATCCATATTCCTTGTTCTTTTCTGCCTGCACGTGAAAGCCTTTGTGATTATGGTATGATGAATATTATTTTCTCAATAATTCAATAGTTGTGTTTCAAGATTATTTTTAATAATTGATTCGAAATCATAAAATCACGTACGAGATCCATTAATGTAGCAAAAATTAATTAATATATAACATACCTTACAAAATCTCTATATTTTATTTTTTCTGCTCTGCTTCTGTTTTTCGATAAATTTAATCATCAAGTCACCAAACATTATTATATCTTGCTTTAATGTGTTTTTTCACTTTTTTGAATTGTGTTTATACAATAAAAATATCAATTCGTAATTGGAAATACTAATACCAGATATCTTAATATACGTATGTAGCTCTCTTCCAGCTGCGTCCAGTTGCTGGCAACGTCTCATATTTGTATATACTCAATACTGAAACTGGCATTATACATACTGCAGTAGAATTAAAATATATACATACATACATCATATATATACAATGCTCTCACAAACTATTACAAAGAGCTACTGCAGAAAGTTCCGAGTTTTATAGATTTTCTTGCACGCTTATTGAAATTAGTTCTTTAAAATATTAATCACTAATAATAATAATTTGAATTTTTTTTATTCTCTTATTATGTTGTTGAACATTGCAATATGAAAAAGAATGTTAACATAAAAGTAAGTATGAATATTTTTGTGGTTCAGATATGATTCAGAGCACTGTCCCATTTAAACCTCAAACTATAAACCGTATAGATTTTCCACAGGACATTCCATGTTTACATTTTTAGTTTCCGTTACAGCCGCGACTGCGCTGTCATTGACAGAAGAAAGGAACAAGCGAAAAAAGAGAACAAGAAGCAATAAGAAATGAATAAGATTAGTCTCGTTATAAGATAAATTGAAATTATGGTCACTATTAAGATTACATAGAAGTTTTTCAGAAAATACTAAAATAATTTGCACAACAATTTTAGTACTTGATAAGTTTTATTATAAATTGAGTTTTTCCAGATAAATACATTATATCATATATTACTGTTTTTGAATGTAATTGTTTAATTTTAAGAATTTTTACATTATGCGAGTATATTCGACTTTTATAAAAATATCAATTAAATCTAATATTAATAAAAATGTTTTTCGTTATCATTGAGATAATCTTTTTAATTATTTAAATATAAATGTATTTTGAATAAACTTACAGAAGCTGGAATTAGATATATTTCGCGAATCTTTAAAAATCAATTCCAATTTCGAATGTGTTTTGAACGCAGGTTACAATGAAGGTATAATTTATTACAACATATAGAATGCAGAAGAAAATGACCGCAACTCATAAATAGTCACGTTTTTAAACAATAACTTCATTGTTGTAAATAATAATTTTATGATTAATAAACGGCTTATATTTAAACGTTCATTGTTCGTACAATCGTACGTTTGCGCTTAATACGACGATTGCGAGTATTACATACAGTCTGGAATATATATTTGAAATAAATGCCTCACTTGGAAATATGTCCCCCCATTCGGGAAGACTTCATTCCGCGCGATTTGTCCGCGAGGCCGTGCGGCGGAACGTGAAGAAAAAAAGAGTGCCGCCGCGCATCGAGAGCATCTCGTTACGAGCGTTATTTCTCATTGGCAAATTTAAAAAGCACGATACGCCAGAGGCGTCAAAATCATACACACACATATATATATAGATTTTTTTTCCGGTCGCGCGCACTGGCGCGGGTGAATGGTGAAGGAAAAAAAAAGCCCAGGGCCCGAAGGGAGATGAGGCGTTGATGAGATGCAGATGAAGACGACAGAGCGAGATTGAATGGTAATAGTCTTCGATTCGTCATATGCAAAGCTTTGTATATGTGAGTTCATACCAACCCTCTCCCCGCCGTTAGATTCCCTTCTATATTCGCCTGTATGACTATACATATATCGCTCGCATAAGCGGGAACGACGCTATCAGTTGCTATATATATATAACACCGTTCTTATTGTTACGGTAAGGGCGATTGTCGCATGCCTGAATATATACATATATAGATACACGAATGCGGGCGCGTAAATATATAATATATTTGTGTGTGAATATGTATGTTTCTGCAAGCGCCCGCGCGCGTCTATCATGCTCCCGATTCGCAAGAGTAATCGCGTCAAATCGTATACAGGGAAGAATTTTTCCCGTTGAGCGAACTCGCAATATTTTGCTGTATTAATCTTTTCGGCTATATGGAATGAGGACGTATTCGTGTCTTATGCGTATATATATATATATAAAGTGTGTCGAATACGCTGTGGCAGGGCGATTGTATAAGGCAGTGTCCTTGAGAGAGAGGATATATACATTATAGTCGATTGCCAGTGATAAAGCGAGCGTTATATGCGATGAAATAATGATAAAATGCATACCATGACGGAGGTCGAGATTAAAATACTTTTTCTACTATTTTTTATTATTACTATATATATATATATATATTTTTTTTTTACGGATCTTCATACTGACAGATCTTATAAATCATAACTCCTGCAGACATGTATTATGAATATAAAAAATAACTTGTATTACAATATATATAAATACATTAAAATAAATGAAGCGGATTGTAAAAGAAATTTAACAGATACTAGCTTCCATTTTCAACCTCAGATTTGTTTACATTAAAAACATCAGTGTAAAATAAACTAATGATATTAATTTTAATTTATTAATGAAAAGAACAAACTAAGAAATAAACTTTAATTGTCACACTCATACTATACTACACTGTGTTACTATATATTATTATTATTTTTATGATATTAAATAAAAAGTAGTAGTACAAAAAAAGCATATATATAATATTAAATTACATTGTTATTGAGCATTTATAGATTACTCGAATTTTCCAATATTTTCAGGAGAAAAAAGACCAAATCAAAATATGCTTCCATCTGCGACAAACAATCTATACATACACTATATGTATACATATATATATATATATATATATATATATATATATATATATATATATAAATTTATATATCGACGCGAATATTAAAATGTGATATTTCACGGCGAAATCACGTTGAGGCGGCGCGTGATTTGCTTATCCTATAGTTTCTCCTCCGAGCAACGGTCGAATATTATTGCTTGGGGAACATGCCTGCGTAGTTCTGGCTGCGATATATATATATATATATATATATATATATATATATATATATATGTATACATATACTCGCTGCTACTTGCCGCCGCTGCTGCGCAGACACTAAAACTGCCTCGAGATTTATGTAGAAAATCGTAAATTCGTCTCGCGCTTCGAAATCTAATAGAGTCGTGGGCGCGCGCGCGCGTTGAACCTGCGGTATTCGGGGTATAGCGCGAGCGTGATTCAAGTCGAAGTGGCGCGGATGAAATGGGCGTGGCCGGCGGGGACGGGGGTCGGGGGGAGAGAGATAAAGAGAACGAGATGCAGCGCGATATATAATAAAGAGGAAGAAGGAGTCGGAAAAAAGGATAGGCGTAAAAAGGAGCGAAAAAAAACACGTCCTCTCTCTCTCCCCTGTCAGTCGAGCGTTATAATATTCTGTCCAGCGCAGCCTTCTTCCTACTATCTTCTCACTCACCCCCCCCCACTTTTCTCTCTCTTTCTCTCTCTCTCTCTCGAATCTATTTTATTTCGCCGAACCGCGCGAAGACGCGCGAGCGTAACTACGTGAAAACGGCATAAAAATCTCGGATATATATCGGCGACCGGGGGAAAGGGGGTGGGCAGGCGAGAAGTGAAGGGTCAGCAGTGGAGCGTGTCATCATTTTCTTCGCGCCCGCGCTGCCTGCATATATATATATATATATATATATATATATATATATATATATATATATATATGTCCTCGCGCCTCGCGGAATTTTATTTACGAATATTCTATATTCTATATAAGATTCCGGGAGATTCTTATATTTGTCCCGACTGGACGAATTATATGGGCCGAATGGAATTCGCGCGTCGGCCGACAAAGGAGGCCGACACGTGTTTCGATATATATAACTATATTTTGTGCCCTCTTCCACAGATGCATTTGCGCGAAATTGCCTCCGAGCTCTTGGCTTCCTTCATTCAAAATGCTTTCAGACCCGTTGACTCATGGGACTTTTTAAGGGACGTATATACATGAATTCGTTCTTTTTTTGTAATAAATACATACAAAACTTAACGAAGATTATTTTACAAAGATATACCAAAGGTATTCGAATAGAGTTGTTAAAATTTATTCAGATTTACTTTTGTAATATAATAAATTTATGAAAACATTTTTTAAACATTCTCTCTTGATATTAGAATTGCAATGCTTCAAATAACAGTTTCTTGTATTATCACTTCATAGATTTTCATTTCTTGTCTCTATATTATAAGAATAAAACAATGGATGCGTAATAGTATAATATCGATTGAAATAGTTAAAATGCCCTGGATAAAAATAAGATGTTTAATCTAATACAAATAATGCTATATATTGCAATATTCAAAAATATATTCATTTCATGACGGTCTTTATATACAAACACCTCAGCCCCTTATATGAATGAAGGAACAGGTATGAATTTATGTATAGCTAATTTATTAAACAAATGTACATAATAGTAGATGTTTTATGGAAGTATATATTACTGTATCTATACTTCTGGCCTGTTTTGTTGATATCATCGATAAAAAATTGAACAATGGGGGATACGAAAAAACGAGGGACAATGATTATACACTTAGTCCACACATGCTTGTCATAATAAATCACCTTTTTTTCTAGTTATGCAGATCGTGATATCTCAAAAAATATACACTAATATATATTCCCATACTAAAAAATACACACCCGCCCCCACACACACACACACATACATATACATACATATATATATATATATATATATATATATATATATATTCGCAAGATTATTATCCGCATTATACGAATTTTTAATCAAGTACATTATAGTTAGTTTCTATGCTTTCTCTTCCTTGAATTAAATCGAAAGAAATCAAACTTCATCAATTTTTCTAATAGTCCATGCTAGCCACTGACGATCGCGTAAACTTAAAAACGATCTACATTAACTTACCACATTCATACAGACAACTTTATTTTAGCATTATCTTCGAATGATCGAAGTTTTGAAAATTGCTGACAAAAGTCGCTTTATAACGCTGATCCTTCGAGTTTTCAATTTCCATACATCAGATACTTTCCTATCCTAATATATAAAGATAATGATAGATATGTATATTTCAAAACTTTATATGTACAGTTTCGACAAATTTTTGTACTTTAAAAATTAAGCCACTCATTTTCCTTCCTACCCAATAAATGATGGATAGTCCACTTTTCCTCATAAAAGATCAACAACGAAACTGGATGCGCGTCTGTCTTAATAATACTTCCTATGGCGCGCGGATCTATATATATATATATATATATATATACATAAGAATAGCGGAGCACTTCGGCAAACTCCAATTAGACGTTATTTAATCAGCACTTAAGCGTCACAGGCGCACCGTGAAGCCGTCAAGAGCCGCGATTAAAAAAAAAAAAAAAAAGAAGAAGAAAAAAAGCCGATCAATTATTAACGCGGGATCGCCGACTTATTAAGTCTCCAACCTTCTGAAATCCTCGGGTAGGAAAAAAATTTCCTTCCCGCCATAGTCTCCGTCAGGTCCCCGACGACGATATAATGGTGATTCGGCACGAGCATAATTACCGGGGCGAAGAGGAAGAAAATATATCCTTTGTACGGGCGGAACCGCGCGCGCTCTCTCTCTCTCTCTCTCTCTCTCACTCCCTCCCTCTTTCTTTTTTACTCGAGTGCCTGGCGAGTGCGCGGAGCGTATAGAAGAGAAGGGAGGAGGAAGAGGCGAGCGAGGAACTCTAAGCCTGAGATAGCGCCGAAGAAGAAGGAGGAAGAAAGATCCAAAGCTTCGGGATATCGGGAGAGTGAGAGAGAGAGAGAGAGAGAAAGGCCGCGTGAGAGGTCGACCGGGACAGTAGTTATATCCCGATGCCGGGTTCCTCTCTCTCTCTCTCTCTCTCTCTCTCTCTCTCTCTCTCTCTTGGCAATCGTAAATGTTTAATATCGTGATTAAAGGCGTAGCGCCTCGTTATTATTTCAGTCTCGGGGCGATCTTCCATCCACTCCTTCCGCGATCCTATTCGTACGTATATATATATATATATATATATATATATATAACTATATGTATATTGTATATATGTATATAACTATACCTCTCCGTGATCCCTTTCAATTCGCGCGTTTTTCCTTCCCTCGGCTCTCTCGCGCGTCCGTCGCCGCGCGGCGGCTTTCTATGAAACAACGTCCTTCAGAAAAATTGGCCGTCTAAATGTTTAACGAGGGGCTCCCGCGAAATTCCGCGCGCCTCGTTCTCTCTGTGGGAGTGCGACGGAGAAAGCGAGAAAGGCGCGGAGAGATTTTTGGTAGGCCAACAGCGGTGCGACAAAAAGCTGGGGTGGATGGAGGGGGGCGTAGGAGGCAGCAACAGTGTATTATTATCGTATAGAAAGGGAAACTGAGACGCGGGATGGCGAAAAAGAAAAGATGAGAGCGAGCGCGAGTTGCACGTCTGCGGGCTTCGCGGGCTATTGTCCCCCATTCCCTCACGCCACCTGCGCTTCATTCGATGGATACCTCCCGAGGGGTCGGTCGACTCCTCTTTAATTTTCGACGCTGCACTTTTGGCCGCGAAAAATCGCGCGCTCTCGGTTCGGGACAACGACGCCGACGATACGTCCTCTCTCTCTCTCTCTCTCTCTCTCTCTCTCTCTCTCTCCCCGGGCCATTATGCGCGGTCGCTATACGGCGCCGCACCGTCGAAGATTCGCACGGGCGCAGGAAGCGGGTGGGGAATAGAAAGAAAGGATAGAGTGAGAGAGACAGGGAGACAAAGAAAGTGACGCAGCGCACGGAGCCGGCGCTGTACGGTCGAGATTTTGTTTTTACGATTGCTTATGCTTAACGGCGAAAAATCGCGCGAACAAAGAGCGAGGAGAGGCCGAACGAAACGCGGCAGTAGTAACAGTCGGATTCGCGCGCCACCCGTGAGAGTGCGCGATAGGGTGCGGTGAAGGAAGGCCCGGGGGTGGGGGAGTGAAGCGCCTTGTCAAAGGAAGCAATTTTTTAAAAATTCTACAACGCCCCTTCGCGAGAAAGGCCGGTGGGGAGTTATAAGGGCTGCTACTTAAGCAGAGTGGAACGAGGGAGGGGGGGCGGAGCATATTATTAAGAGGTTCTTACCTGGCGAAGTCTAGGAATACGCTCGAATCTCTGTATTACGATTTCGCGTAAGCCGCATCAGAGAGTACAGAATTTCTGTTGACGAGGGGAAAAAAAGAAGTAACCTCGCTCTTGGCTTTATTTTTATCAAGCGATGCGAGATAAAAGGAAGATTGTGCATACAGCATGTATTATAGTCCCTCTGTCTGTGTACACGCATAAATTTAAGAGTTTTATTCGAACCGCTCGAGAACGACGTTATTCTAAACCTTGATAAGATTAATTGCTATTTTATTTGAACAGATATAGTTTTTATCTATACACACAAGTATTATCATTAACGGTGTATGCATCAACAGCTTTCCGAACGTTTGAAAATTCATAATATACTTATAATATAAGCAAGCAGATTAGGCAAACTAAAGATTAGTGAAATTATCATATTATGCAAACACGAGTCGAAGCCGACGTTATAACGCCCGAACGTTGATCGATAGGCCTGATCATTCTTTTTTTTATCTTTTAACGGGAAGAATAAAAATGCCAGCTGCATATGCGCCAGCGAACGCCAGATCCTTCCGTCGCATCCACTAAAAAAAAATCCACCGATGGGCAAACATTGGACTCGCTCGGCAAAACGAAATCGCATATATGTACCATAAGCCAAAATCGCTCTATCAATCAAGGTCCATCCTATTTGTCTTCTCACTCGCTCGCTCTCTCTCTCTCTCTCTCTCTCTCTCTCTCTCTCTCTCTCTCTCTCTCTCTATGACTATACACACGCGCGTAAAGACGTCCTTGACGTATTGGGGACGTTGCAGTACGAATATAATCACTGGCAATATATATATAGGGTGGCGCGAAAGTTATTCGTGCGAAAGAAAGGGGCCATTTTTCTCGGACCATCGCCATACGTCGCGGGACGGCGGACATCGAGCGAAATTATGAGGAGAGATCCGCCGCAACTGTACAGTAATATTATCGATGACAGACTCCGGCGATAATACGATCGGGCGACTGCACTGTTCTCCCTCCCTTCCTCCTCCTCCTTCCTCGCCCTGTCATTCTCTCTCTCTCTCTCTGTCTCTCCCTCTCTCTCCGCGCTCGTTTTACCGCGCTCCGGCAATTTGTCACCCTCCCGTTGTCCGACAACACGTGTATATACGTATATATGTATGGACATCAGTGGCATCGGCTTCTCCGTATCTCCGACCGTCGCTGCAGCGATTCCAAATCGTTCGTTATATGTATATGTACATGGTGGTTTCGCGGGCTCCGCTGATTAATTTCCTTCGCGGCTGCGTCGCGATGTGGATTTTTAAAACAATATGTTCCTCGTCGTTTATACCATGCTGAGTCCGCGCGCGGGGGAGGCGACGACGTTATCGCTCATTGTCAGAAGCAGATAATAACGCCTCTGTATCCGTATGAGCGCTTACATGTATATATATATATATATATATATATATATATATATATATATATATATTATATGTATCTGTTTTGGATTCTATGATCTCTCTCTCTCTCTCTCTCTCTCTCTCTCTCTATGCAATTATTCTTTAGCTTCTGCCATTGGACATTTAACAGAATTTCAGTTCGAGAGGCCGTAAATTTTGACAAATGATGGATGGATTGTTGTTCAGCGCATCGAAATTAAAAATGTCTTTTGTGTAGAATTCACTATGCACTTGTCACATGTTAAATATCAATAAATTTTTGTAATTTGCAAATACCTCTTTCCTTTTTCACTGTTCACATTTTTATGGAGGTATTTATTTTAGAACTAGTGAAAGCGAGAATAGGCCAACTATTCAGTAGATATTGTAGCTTTAATAAACATTAAATTATCAAATATTTTAATCGGTCATACAGCCTTTATAAAATAATGTAATTATACGGACAGTCAGATTGTTTTTCTTTACGATATTTCCCTCTGCGATTGTTTTTATTTCAGATTCTACGAAATTGAAATATTTTGAAGTTAACGATATTAAAAATTTTCTAAAGCATTTGTATATATGTAATATTAATAAGGCAGTGGCGAGATTGCACGATCCAACTCCGATTACAATCCAAATGAGCTCTGTACAAGTTTTGGAGCCTCGCGTTGGCCCGTTGGTAATATGTATGGTATTCTTTTTCACAATTAGTAATTCTCTCTAGTTAAATTATCTAGAAAAAAATTCATTTGCCATAATATTGTACGTTTAATACCGGGTTAGAAGAATGACATTTAAAGCAAAACTGTTGTAATAAACCTATGTCAACAAATGCATAATATATTAATCGTTGTAAATTGATGCTAAGAAAAAAATTTACACGCGTTAAAGATTACATTTACAAGCGCCTATCTAACTAAACGTCGTATTACATTTGACTAAAATATACAATAAACAATAACTAGGAAGCTATATATAATTGTGAATATAGCGGGCTTTAAGATAATTTTTCTTTAAATGACTATGTTTTTTCTTAGAATCAAATACCATAAGAACTGTTGTCGAGCAAAAAAATATTTGATTAACATTATATCCAATTTAATTGTAGATTGTTAAGGAAAATATGATTTTTATAAATAGAAGACTATTGTTCATTTTCAAATTGTCAAATAAGTTAGGTCGCTCAATTTGGCCCGAATCAACCAATTATAGATCTGTCATCGATTCGATTTGTCAGATGTTATTGAACCATCTTGTGGATTATAAAATTATAATCACGGTATAATGCAACGGCTTAAGTTTAATCTTTATATCGTTTTATTTCTATCACTTTTTGTATTATCTTTAAGCTTATAGGTTTGATCGATAGTATCGAAAATCTAGTTTTTAACCCAGAAACTGAACGCGATTTAAATATTCACATTAATATTAAATACATCTGATAATACTTTATGGCATATTATAAATGTATCGTTGAAGCGCGCGAAACAATTCGATAATGCCTGATTTATCGACGATCGTAATGTACGTCAATGCCGTTAATAGCTAGAATTAAAGCGGATCAATCATTTTTATATAATACGGATTTTTCGAGGCGTTCATCTCCAATAAATGCCGGGCAAGGCGAGGAAGCCTGAAAAATAGGAAGACGAGGATGAAGAAAAAAAAAAAACAAGAAAAAGATCCAGCATCTGATTTAATAAACATCGGTCGGAACGGTAATTCGCTTTGCGGAAAATCCTCGAGTCGCTCGTCGAATTTGCCCTGCCCGCGCCCGCATTATGTATGTTAATACAGCCAACCGACAGAGGTAACGGCCGAGACAGCCAGGAGGGCATCAAAACAGCGGCTAATCTCCTTTCGACCCCCCTCCCTCCCTCGTCCCTCGAATTTTCACCCCCGCCGCTGGAGCGAATTTCCTTCGACCCCGGCGTTCTTCTTTTTGCTGCCCTCCTCGCAGCTTCCCTCCATTCCCACTCTCTCTCTCTCTCTCTCTTTTCACGCCCCGATTATCCGAATCTCTTTTTCCTCCGTCTTATTATTCACCTACGGTGCGTCGAGCGTCGCGCGGGCCGCGCAATCGAGTCAGCGCCGCCGGGGCTGCAAATTCGATAAGCGAGTCCCTCTATCGTCGCGCGCGCGGTAGCGGTTCCTTCACCAGCCCCCCCCTCCTATCCCCCACCCCCATCCCGCGCGGCCAAGCGATTTCACCAGCCCGGGCCTCTCGAAAAAGCAGGCGAGCGCCGTCGCGGCGTCGGGAGTCGGACGACAGACTCCTCGCGGCCGGATCATCGTAGCCCGGAGAGAGAGGGGGTGGGGGGAATCGCATTTGTAATGCTCGTACAGCCGGCTCCGCGCGTCATAATCGCGTTAGGATCGCCGCGTCTCGCGAGAAGGGCTCGGGGAATATTAAATTTCTGTCGCCCGCCCCCGGCCCACTCTCTCGTCCTTCTTTTCTCTGGCACAGAGGTGTGTAGACGCGGTGTATGATGTAATATATATATATATATATATATATATATATATCGTCGCGGTCAGATGACGACAATGCGCCTTTTATAAAATTCGATTTGCGCCTGGAGGAATCAGCGAGGGGGCAATAGGGAAAGAGGTTTGACTGCGCAAAGTTTCGATCTGATCGAGTAGGATCCGCCGTTCGTGACGGTGATTGTTTTCGAATTGCAGGTTCCTCACTCTCGATTGTCGCGCCTCGAACAGATTATTTAGAGCTCCTTCTATTAATCTATATTCTTACTTATCAAATATTATTTTTATAAATCATTCTTGAACAACATAGGAATTAACTAATAGTCATTTCTCTATAACAATTGAATGAATTGAAATTCAATTATAACAATTGAATGAATTGTAAAACAATTGAAATTCCTCTATAACTTGAATAAAATATAAAACTTTATGTTGTTATATTGAGCATGTTATTTATTTGATTTTACTTCATTTCGAAACCACTATATATTTTATAATGTATTGCTCGTTGGATTTCTAGATTTTGCTGTAAAGGTCACGTGGCCATTGAGAAATAGAATGGAATTCGCTAAACCGTCTTGAATAAAATGCATATATGATGTATGTATTATACCAGTCTTGTTTCGATTAAGGAATGCATATTAGATAATACTATAATTAGATGGATTTTCGGATATAATAATTAAAAATTGAAAAATATCCCTCAGGGAGGAAAGAGGCTTTTATAAGGTTCAGCTATATACAATTACCGAATGTATTATATACGTAATAAATACTTACTTTTTTAATATTATTATGAGATTTACTATATTATTCACGACAATAATGATCGCATGAATTTTTAGTAATAGATACAATTCACATATTAATGTGTAAATATATTTATGAATGACACTATTTTAAAAAATACTTCTCAGATAATCATAACGTAAGCAAAAAGTATAAACACGTTATTTACGATTTTTTGTGTACTAAATCAATCATATAAATACCATAGTTTTCTATGACTCCCATATACGTATATATATATATAATTTATCTTATTTACAATTTTGCACCAAAATGTAAAATTAACAAACAAATTAATGGTTAATCGAATTTCTTATAATAATACTGAATAGTTATTTCTATAATATTAGAAAAATTGTAATAACAGAAACATCAATGTGGCTTTTCTAATAGCGATAATACAAAAATGACATATCAATTTATAAAAAATATAAATTATAAAAAATACATTCAATTTGAATTTAAAACTTTGGTAGTGATATTCGATTGGTTGTAAATTATAATTTATCTTTTATTTAAAGAATAAAAATCAGCATGAGCGTACGAAAATTCATATCATTCTGAAAATTCTACCATATATATATATATATATATATATATATATATATATATATATATACACACACACACACACATACATATACGTAAGAATTATTGGATCTGTCAATTGGCATTATTAAGATTATTTAATCTGAAGAACAAATCGCTTTATCAATATATAATGCGTGTACGAGCGCGAAAGTGAATAAGAATAGAGGGAAAGAATTTTTGGGGATGGGGAGAGAGGGTAGGTTTGGGTCTTTCTACGATCGACGAACAATAATTTAATGAAAGTAAATCCCTTAATAGAGAGAAAATCGAGTGGCTTTTTGTTTCCTCCCTCATATTCGGCTCAAATCTTTACGGTATATACGAGTTATACGTATCACTTGCCTCTTTCTCTCGCCCTAACGCGCTCGGTGTGCTCGCTCGCACGCACACTTGCTCGAGTCGGCATTTGGGGCGAGAGCTGGCATGAAAGTAGAGCCGGCAGCGAGCCACCCCTCGGCACCAATGTAAGCAAGCGCGGCTCTCTCGACGTTCATTGTACGTGTCTCCGTCTCCCCCCCCCCCACCCGCGCACTGATGGCGCAAAACACGAGAACGCGGGCGGGCGCGTAATTTGTAATTTCAATTCCCAAAAGTGCGCTCTGCCGTGATTTTTATTTACCTATATATTTCTCTTTCGGTCTCTCTCGGTCTCTTCTCTCTCGCATGTAAATATATATTCTTTTTCGTATCATCGTCGCGGCACGTCCGATGCCTGGCGCGACGGTAACGTGAGAATGACAGCAGATGTGTCGGAACGAAATTATGAGCTCGCGGCATAATACATTGACACATGTACCGAAGCATTTGCATCCATTTTCCATCGGTTCTTCGGGCTACACCCTTTAACGATGACACTCGACTCGACGACCACGTTTTTCTGCGCGCTCGCGTCGAAGAATGTTACATTTGTTTTGTTGTTTTTTTTTTTTTTTTTTTTTTAAATCGCGAACGGGACGATCCGACACGGCTCCGTTTACACGACGTATTTACGTCGCGCGCGCGGCATCTCGACAGTCGCGCTCGGGGTCTTTTGGGAAAAGAGCTTACATGCTGATTTGCTTCTCTTTATTCCCCCATTCTCTAACCCCCCCCCACCTTTTCTCCTTGCGTCTCCCGATTTTTAGGATTGAAAGTCCCCGCGTGGTTGACGTAATCCCATTACAGTCGGGGCGCTCCTTTTTCTCGTCTTGCGTGTGCGCGCGCGCGCGCGTGTGTGTGTGTGTGTGTGTGTGTTGTCGCGAAACAATCGGCGTGAACTGCGAGCACGCGCACGGGCAGGATATATATGTATATACATGGGGAGGGGGTGGGAAGCGAGTCGAGGACATTTTTGACTTAGCGCAGATGGTGGGAGCTGCGATTTTTCAAGCTATTCGCGCCTGACTGCTCGCGCAAAGTGTGAAATCGGAGGCGTAAATTGTAATCGACTGTTTGGGGGATACGACTGTAGAATTTAGAACGTATAGATCTAAATATACAGTTCGAATGAGTATATTGCACTGAAAATTTTCGAATGTTTGTAATTTTGAAGAATTTTAAACATAGAAATTTCAAACATTTCCATTTCATGCGCGATAAACGCTAAAAAAATAATGAAGCATTTAATGATCGATCGATGAGCTGAAAATGAAACGAGAGACTGGCAAGTTTCAAAATTATAATCTAATGAAAAATCTAGAAGGTTTTTCAAGCTCCGCACATGAGTTAATGGTCATACACAGGAGACGCGAGTCTTTTAATTGCCAATTAACGTTCAAACAGTTGTATGATCACATGGTCTCCGGTATAACAAACTTCAACTCGCAATTGACAATCATTTCATTTGTTCGAATAATAAATGCAGATCGGCAATACGTCGCCAATGTTTTTAGTAAGCGCGCATTGCGTTTAAATTTATCAGAATCGTAATTTAGTGATTTATTATAATTATAATTTTGATTCGAGTTCACGAAATTCATGCAAAAGACACATTCATACATATACATACACGCACGCACGCACGCATGCACACATATGAAAAAATAAACATTTTTATCAATCGCGAAGTTCTATTGTAATAATAGTCAGACTGTCCTTCTTTCATCACCGCAAAATCTTAAATATCAAATTGTTATGACTACATCTATTCTGAAAGATTTAAAAGAACAGCTATGATTAGCAAAGGATGATCTGACTGATCCATACACCAACTTATATCCCGATAACCTGAGTTCAACGTTTCGAGCCTCTCTCTCTCTCTCTCTCTCTCTCTCTCTCTCTCTCTCTCTCTCCATTTTAATCCATGTAGAACTATCTGTTACCCCACTCTGCCCTACTCTGCCTTTATAATTAGAACTGCAAGGCCGATACAAATATTTATTAGTTTGTTATAAATATATTTTTAGTCAACATAGTCGACATAAGTATTTTGTCATTTTTATTTATAAAGCGAGTACATGAAGATTTGCGTCTTAGCACATAGATGTTTTACATCACTTCAATGTCAAAATGTCAACTTTAGGATGATTTTTCGGCTGCTCTAACGTAAAATATCGTTTAACGATATGATGAAAGCAAATTAAGTATTTTTCTCGTGAGATAGCCTCCCTCCCTTCGCTCGGGATAAAATCTCTCATTAGGTAAATAATGAAACTTCCCATTTTGGAAGGAATATATTCTTTCCATAAACTAGTAGAATTAATCGAAAACTAGCTAGTTACATTTTTACCTACATTACTAATGGTCAATCAATGTCGTATACTTTATATTTCTATTGGAATTATGTAAAAATAATCTTGCTTCCTCCCAAGGTTAGTGAAAAATTTTTAACTCATAATTTGTAATTACAGCAGAAAAATTTACTAGAAAATTTGTTGAATAAATTAGATTCTGTATGTTTCATCTACTTCTGTTATTCAATGATCTTTATAATATAAATATTATGTTTGTTGGTATTGAAATCTAACAATTCACGCGTGATGTTAGTCTGAACGTTCTCATTAAAATTCATGAGCTTTGATAAATACAGAGAATCTTCGCATCGAATAAATTGATCGTGACTAATAAAACATATATATATATATATATATATATATATATATATATATATATATATATATATAATTGCATAAATAAAATCTGTAAATACTTATAACTAAATAATTTTGATATTGATACTACTGTTTGTTACAAATAATATCTATGTATTTTATGTATTACAATCCCAGATATTATCGTATGATAATATTATTATATAATAATTAATATATTATATTGTAATAAAAAATTATTATTTCTGTTTGATAATATCACACTATCTTACTTAGTATTTGAAATATATACTTATACATTCATGAATATATGTATATCAACCAAGTGAATAATAATGACGTCTCAAAAAGCTATTTAGTGTATTAGATGAATTACAAGTTCCTGAAATATTTTTGATTTTCAATGTTATAAATAATAATTTATTGTTAATTATTCTGTGCGTTATTCCTAAAAAATCTAAGGCGTTGAGAATATCATATAATTTCTAATTATATTTATTATTTGTCTGATTTATCATTAAAAAATTTAATTTTCTTATGTATATATTGTTAATTAACAGATAAATATTTTTTTACATGATGTATATTCGTTTGATTACAATGTTGCGAGGAATACACAGGAAAAGTGTAAAAAAAATTGTTGCTAAGTGTGGGGTTCGAACCCACGCTCCCGTACGGGAACCAGAGCTTAAATCTGGCGCCTTAGACCGCTCGGCCAACCTAGCTTGTTGTTTCATCGGATAAAATAGTTCAATCTAAACTTCTAAATCGACTCTCTAATCACTAGGTTATTGATTTTTTGGCGAATTTCTCAAATACCTATTCTATTGCTCATTTGCTAAATAATATAAATTATTAAATAATAATATGAATGAGGAAACCTGTAAGTAAATTGCTTTTATACTTGTAGTTTTTGACTTTACTATATAATGAAAAAACTAATATAAAACTAAAGAAAACCATGTGTTACGTATTTATTTGGATTAAAAATATTAATTTTTATCAGGAATTTTAATGTAAACATTTCTTATAGCGTTTTACTATAGAACACATGTATACATTAAGTGTGAGTTGTTTATTATCATCAATAAAAATATAAACCATGAATACAAAAATAAATTCATTATTAAATCTAAAAATCGTTCCTAATGTCTAAAAACCGTAGTCCTCATATATGAAACAATATTTTGAACATTTCTAAATACAGATACCTACAATACCGATGAACTATTGGATCTGTCTATTTGACTTTTTACATTTACGTATGGTATTTGAATAATATTTTAACAGTTTTAAATATTTTCACTAATTTTTAAAATGAGGAATTAATAATTGTTAATTTAATATTTAAATTTTTTGAGAAATAAAGCAAAAAATTCCAAATATAATTCAATGTAATAAAGAATATTTGATTATAGTCATAATTTAGTTGTTATTAATACATTAAAACGTGATCAAACTAATATTTTTGAAAAAATATTGTTTTTACTTTAATATCCAACGTATATTTGTAGGTTAGAATTTTCTTACTAAATATACTGTCTAGAATTTGAAGAAAATATAAAATGATTATAAATACGTCTTGCAAAAATAAAGCAATAAGTACATAATAGAGAATGTGAATAGCCAATAAATAATTATTATAAAATTTTATATTATATATAATTAATATCTGAATTTATCAATTTCAAGTAATAATAACTTAAAAATATTTAAAATATTCATTATCTCATTATTTGAATCGCATCAGATTAAAAAATTATATTTTTAAAGTGGATGAGAGTGAAAATATATAATACAGATATAGGATGGAATCTACTTTATCAGCTTTCAAAGATTCTGTAACTTTTTTAGAATATTTATAATTAAAGAGATTTGTATGATAAGATTTTATTTTGTTCTGACAAAAATCGAACAAAAAATCGTTTTTTTTAATTGTAGTCGAAATCTTAATTTTGGATTTACGTTATCTTTTTTAAATTAGATGTAATCGCACAAACAATAACCGTAAAATAAAAGATTATCTTATGAAATGAAAAATTTACAAAGTTTTAGTAGGTAGATTTTCGGAGGTAGGTACAAATTTACAAGGTTAGTAGGTAGATCGGATTTAGTTTACAATTTACGTGTGCGTGTTTTTAATTTTTTTTTTTCAAAATTATTGTTAATTGAATAATTTTTTTTTAATATCACGTCTTCACTCGTTTTTGTCTGATAATTTTAAACCAACACATTTATGAGCTAAATCAGACGGACTACCTTCTCGTTCCTCATGATGCTTGTCGGATAACGCTATAAATTTCACGGTAACCGTAAGATAGCCTTAGTATGGTTGTACCGTATCTCAAGAACTTTGTAATTTTAAAAGAACGTAGAATTACAAGGAAAAATCATTGAGAGCCGATTTTTAGCTTAAATTAAAGAGAAAAAGTAAAGCTGCAATGTGGTCTGTATTTTCGACATAAATATTGTTCAACTTTGTTGGTAACGTCAAACTTGACAAATTTTTCAATTGTGAACTTTAAGTTGGTCACATTTGGTGTGCTTACACCCAATGAAAAAATGAAATATGATTAAAAAAAGATGAGTTATATGTTTAACACAACGTTTTTTTGAGTGGAATTCTGACACAACGCCTTTGGAAAATCAATAAAATTCGAAACTAATCTTTAAGCGACGAAATAGAATTTTGTACGAACATTATTGCTAGTACAGTAAGGATTAATGAAAATCCAATACCTCTATCATCTACTTTTCCCTTTGCTTTCTGTGTAACTGAAAAATACAGCCGTTTACATCAGCCTTATCATGCAATATTGAATTACCACTAAACCAAAATAAAGAATTAAAGCTCTTTTCAAAATGTTCATCAATAAACGCGAGTGCTGGCGACGCATCTCTCGCTCTCTGCCTGCCCGCGCGTGCGTGTGCCGTGTGCGAAATCGATCTATCCCCCGTAATTCATGATGCGACCGTGCACGAGACCGTCGTTTAAATTTCATTAATGCTCGAGCATAATTAATGAGTCGCCCTTGCGAAATCGCGGAGATAACCGCCTCTCTCGCATATATATATATATATATATATATATATATATATATATACACACACACACATGCGCTTTAATATACACGAGGTCGCTGTAAAGCACACAATGTAACCGCGTATAAGTGGCCTATACGAGGCTAATATAAATGACGACCGAACGTGCAGTGCGCTCGCGCGAGGCGATCAATCAGGCTCGCATACTATATAAGAGGTGATAAAGCCTCGCGTTGATATATACACAGTGTCTGATCAAGAGGGGGAGGGGGAGTTAAGCTTGGTAGTGCTAAAGTAGCGGGTCCCTTATGGGGGACACCGTACTTTT
This sequence comes from Sycobia sp. Sy_11, assembly GCA_018907035.1. Lineage (NCBI taxonomy): Eukaryota > Metazoa > Arthropoda > Insecta > Hymenoptera > Epichrysomallidae > Sycobia > Sycobia sp. Sy_11. The sequence continues at coordinate 500,953 of JACCIC010000230.1, forward strand.
GAAAAATTTACTACTAAAATGCTCGTCAGAAATATTTACATATAAATTCAAAAAAATTCTATTAAAGACATTAATATGTCCACCTACATGAAATGCATCGAAATAGAAACTGAAGCAAAGCATTGCGCTCAAATCTTGAAGTATACACTGAAAAAAAATTCCTGATATTAAGTTAATATTTCTTTTATTTGTATCAAGTAAATCATTTTTTAAATCAAGAAAACATTCGCTAGATTTAAGACGGCGTAGTTTGAAGTTGTGTTTGAAGAATTTAAGTTAACTATTCTTGTATGAAGTAAACACCTTCTTTATTTAAAAAGATACTTTCTTAATTTAAGAAAATAATTTACTTGATACGAAACAAGAAAATATTTATTTGATCTTAATTATAACTTAACAGAATGAGAGTCTCGTGCCATTAAACTAACGAAGTATTCTTTTTTTTTACAAATAATTCTCGAACTGGTTTCTGAATTCGATATTATACTAAAACAATATATTGGTTGAAAAAACTATTTGTGCAGAACTAATAAATTTAATGACGAAATAAATGTTGGAATATATGAGAAGTGAAATAAAGCAAGCAAAATACTGGCAACATGCTGATGATTCTACACCTGAGATATGCGCATGTATGTTTTTTCTGCTTTTGGTAAATATAGAACCATAAAGAAATAAATTTAAAAGAAAATTTAAAAAAGTATTATAAAATTACTAAAGTAGGACGATACTATGGTACAGAAAGTTGTCGAATCCTAAAATTTAGCAATTCTAAAAATATGTTGCAGACTAAAAGTCTCCACATTCAATGCTGCCGATACTTTTTAACTTTATTAGAGGAATGAAGTATTAAAAAGTGTATTTAATTGAATGGTGTATGTTGGTGAGCTAATTGCAACGCGACATGTGGGATGATTATTCAATGGATTTAAGTGAAGATTTTCTAATAGAATTCAAGTAATTTTCGTTACGAGTGGAAAATATGGAAAGACTAGGTTTAGTCTCAAGCCACTTAAATACAATGCAACGATACCAATTTTTCCAAATATTCGCACTGCCTTTAGACTTCTTGTAATCGTTTCTATAGCGAATTGTGACGCAATCGATTGTTTCCAATATTAAAAAGAATAAAAAATTTACATAGTCTATCAAGCTTGATGAAAGATTATCATTATCGATGATTTTTAATATCCAAAAGGACTTACGCAAACCACATAATTTCGATAATTTACTAAGCCAGTTTGCTAATTAAAAAACCAGAAAAACGTATGTCAGAGTCCTGTGCTACTATTATTTTTAAGTTATTGATATTTGAACAAATATTTGTCATTTATTTCAATAAATTTATTTATGTAAAATTCCTGCTTCTAGCGAAAGTCCGTAATTATGGTTCTTTCCGCTTACAGTCTCGAAATGACAACCTTAAACTGGGCCCCTCCGCGATTTTACCAGGGGGCCCGTAAGAGCTTCATTCGGCACTGCACGCGCATAATACCATACGTACACCGATCGCGTAATGACACGCAATGAACCTGGCGGGCGCGGCTCACCTTTGACGCGCGCTCTGTATGCGCAATAATGCGTGGCGCGCGCGCACGCGCGAATCGCGATTCGTACGATCCATGGGGCGAGAGGCGGGGAGGGGGGCAAGGGGGGGGGGGCGAGTCTCCGATCTCGCGAGAGCTCCGAGGCGAGCGTTATGTATTAATAGCGTAATCTGTATTTGAACTCGATTACACGGCGAGCGCGCGCGCCCGCGCGCGGTATTACATCCCGTGCAATGGCATATAATACAACCGAGCGTATATTAATTCGCGCGCCCGTATGTATTGCGATATCTCGGAGGCGAGCGCGCCTATTGAATCGCTATATACACTTTGTGGGGGGCTTGGCTTTTACGCCTCTTTCTCCTGCTGCCCTCCTACCTCGCCCACATCCCTTTCTCGCCTCCTTTGCCAGGGTCGCAAAAGGCTTCATTTTCCGTTTACAGGCGGTCATTTATGCAACGCGGATCTTTTGTTCGGATATTTATTATACACGTACATACACACACACACACACACACACACACACACACACACACACGCACACACGCACATATATATATATACATATATAAATATATATATATATATGTATATATGGACTCGGCGGCAGGTTGACGTATATACGCAGGGGGTGTAATATAAATAATGAAAAGAATGTTTAATGCGCGCGCAAAACAAGCGCAGTATGGTTTCATATGCGGTTTAACGAGCGCGATGTACGATTATGAAAGTATATTACTTTTAAGCGCAAAGGTATTGCTGTAGAGTCGGTTGTATAGTTACGGCGAATTCTCAGATAATATGGTCGATGAGGCTGCAATTGTTGTAATTGCAATTGATTAAGCAAATGAGTTCGAGGATAGAATCATTTTTGAGTAATGATATTGATTGAATAGCATTATTGAAGAATAATTGTTTGTTTTTTTTTTTTAACTTAAGCAATGCATTTTTTCAACGTTTAATTTTATTTTTGAACGGCATATAGTCCTTACTTGATATTTGATAATATGTAACTACATACATTACACTTCAAAATAATTTTCAAATACGTTGAGTCTAATCGCCAAAGAATGATTTAATCTGCGTAGACTAATAGATTGTAATTAATAATTTTTAATAATTTTTTTTCAGTAAATTTATCTTCAGGGTCACAAAGATTTCTATATACACTTTAATAATAATTAAACTTTTTTCATTACACTCCTGCATGCATTATTGAACAAAAATTTTTATATCAAAACCTTAAGATTTGGCTTGGTCAAGGAAAAGTAAATTATCTGTAATGGCGTATGGAAAACCTCTAAAAGGGGTATTCGAAGGACCACGTAAACGAGCAATCAGAAAAAAGTTTTGAAAACAAATGATCTGATTCTTCCGACCATGTATCCTACTATTGAATTAAAGAATCCTCCGTGATCCAAAATCCGTGATTTTGAAATTACGGATTTTGGATGTGTGAATGAAAATTGTGTGATCTAAGTTGCCCGTCAGTTCGCGGTGTAATTATGAATTTACCTAAGTCACACGGGCTTGTGAATGTCGACAGTTCATTACCAAAGTTAGCACATAACGGATTTTTATGGATAATATTTTTGGCCATGAATAAGTGAACTTCCATATATAACTTAAAAATATACACCTTACTTAAATAATATGTATTATAAGCAATAAAATAACCTTTTTGATGTTTAATAAATAATTATATGCATGTTTGGTATTCGGAAAATTGATTTAAAAAAGTAGGTAATTTTACGTATATTCAGCCGCTGACAATGGATATGATGGTGAAAATCGGCAATACGAATATTTTTATGGTGACATTTAAATAAACGAAAAAAAATTTTGGATTTTGCAACTTATATTCGATTGTATTGCAAATTTTAGAAAATATATCCAACATCGGTCATAGACCACTTAGAAATGGATTTTTTTTTCTCTAAATAATTGATTTTTATATTCAATATCCGATCTTTGCTGTTGTTATCTAGGCCTCAGAGAATGGCTACTCTATAAAACTTTATATGGATCATACATGTATTCTATATTAAACATTCATATCTTGTTTAAAGCTATCTATATTTCGATTGATAGCCTTTTGCATTGTAACAAAGGTCTACTTTTTGCCACTATAGCATGATTTTTCTTTAGGTAAGTTTTATTGTATCGTATAGTAATTATTTAAAAAATTATTGCATAAAACAAAAAGTAGGCGTTTCAATATATTTACAAGTCTTGTTGTTCGAAATCTTTTTTAAATATTTTCAAACATTGAATATTCCTGCTTATATACCCTATATAAACTATTCTTTCCTTCAAATATCACATTATATTTTATTATAATAGTCGCTGGTAAGCTATAATTTATTAGTATTGTAATAGAATACAACTTAAGAAAATTACACCTTTACACCACCATGAATGCGTCTTTATCCGAGCGTCTGTATCCCCTCCAACCGAACGTACGAAGCAAGCAAACGATGCTACCGAATTATTGTATACACTCCAATGGGCACTGCACACCAATAGGAGAACCAATTGTCACAGTAGGGGAAAAATTCATTTTTACTTTAACTAATTTTTTTTGTAATCAAATCTTGACATCGACCTTTTGTTTCAACGAATATTCTGTGAATACGTTATCGAGAAAAGCAGTGTCTTGTGTACAGTTAGTAGCTGAATTTTTTTGTAGGTTCATTAAGAAAGGAAATATAAAGCTATATAATGACATTACATATATTCTTGATATCTATATATGTTTCTTTTTCGTCACGTCACATATAAAATATTCATTTACATTATATTACATTCAAAGGTAATTTCAATCATTAAGAATTACCCAAAGAAATTATGTAAAATCATGCAAAGATATGTTTTATTAGTACTTTCGATTTAATTATTGCAAAGAAAACCGTCAACTGAATTCCAAAAAAACTAAATTAAAAAAATCTTCAACTAAATCAGATAAGTGCTATTTCGACCGAGCTGTTTTTTTGAATTTTGAAGAAAGTATAAATACAAGTGCCATTGATAATAGTGATAATAGTGTCAAAATATCCTAATGCGAAGTCAGCTGTCTGCACTGATATTATTTCAAAAACTTCTTAGCCGATCTTATTATGTAGACACGTGGCAAAGTTGCTATTTCATTATTTAAATATATTACAAAAAATGTTTCTGAATTTCGATAGCGGTTATTACGTAATAATTATTTTACCATTTCAGATTCTTTCATATATAAAACTCAAGCAACACGCCTATATTAATTTTAAAAAATACGTAAAGGTAAGATATTTCTTAATTTTTATTGTGTTTTAAACTTATTTAATGTTTTAAATTTTTAATTAACTTTTATGATAATTTTTACAATTGTAAGGATGATATTTATCAGAAAAGCAGATAAAACAATAAAATTCTTTGCACGATGAACATTGAATAACAGTTGAAATGGCGTATTTGCAGATAATTAATTTTTTATCTACTGATAATTTAATTCATTGTCCTAAACTACTTATTTAATATTCGTGAAAACGTTTCTTTCTTCAAGAAGACCAGAGGCAAGCCATGAATATTGAGTGCTGTTGTTAAAGATGGGTGAAGAATGTGAGATACATATATGAAAATGGGATTCATAGAAAGCGTGCGAAAAAAAGTAGCGGAAGAAAGCAATTAGGTTGATCGAATCGAGTACAAATAATCGAAGGTGATGAGTTGGGGCGAGTGACGGGTCAGGAGTTACAGAAGATTTGTAAGTGAGGATCGAGTACGGATCGAGAGGCGTGTGCGTGGATCAGAGTTGACAGAAAAGTTATTTGTAGATCAAACGTGCACTTAAATTCATAAGTTTTGAATATATCTTCATCGTTGTTATTTCAAGACTTGAACAACGAGAGTTAGTTTTTATTTTATTCTCCTGGCTACATTTTCTTATTTCATGCAACGGTTGTTTGTGTATCAACGAATGTCTGTTTTATAGCATCGTCTCGTCTGTTTATCTGTCTCTCTCTCGACCAAGTAAGTACATTTTTATAATTCTTTAATAAATAACTTTAGTTGACAATGAAAATAAATGTCTAATAGCTGATTACATGCCGCACATCTGTGCGGTATTAACCCTAATTGATGAACTGTCATTTTAAATTTTTCAAATAATGTAATATTCAGTTGACCACCATAGCTGTCCAATATTACTATAAATTCATTGTCTTTTATACATTTCTTTAAATCTTCTGGCGCGTATTCGTTAAAACAATGAGTGCTCAATCAATCGCAGGTCAAAATTTTTCTCGTGACTCTTAGGTTCCAGGCAAAGAAATACTCTACTAAATAATTTCCCGCTTGCTGTTATACTGTATTCAACTGGTGTATGTGCGGATGATTTTATTTGAATCATAAATACGAACTTCCATAAATTTTTTCATTTATACTAAAAGGTATGCAATAAATTCATGCGATGATCACAATTCATTTGATCTGCATTAATCAGATAATATTTATTTGATAATATCAGAAATGAGATGAAAACAATTGATTCCAATTATTATCTTTATTTTTGTTTCCAGTTCCACATAATCATTCCTTGGGCTCTTTTTTTCGGAAATGTATTTAGACAAATTTGATGATACTGTGAAATAAATGACGACATTAATACATATTTGTTGCCACCGAGGGCTTTTCTACAGCTTGCAATCTGATTAACATCATGCTAAAGTCAATATGATGAAACTGGTCGAAATGTCGACTATCAAAGATGTCGAGTACTTGACGTCACAGCATCTCAGATTTTATGTATAAATATCGTGTAAAAAAGTCGAATTTCATCGTAAAAATTTCCATCCAGCAAAAGGTTAATACAGTTTTTTTTTTCAAAAATGTTTTCACTAGCACGATATTTATGAGAAAAAATTTGTATTTAATTAAATGGTACTTATGGCTTCTTAAAATTGTGCTTTATGGAATTGATTATTCAAAAGTAATAATACAAATTTATTAAACATAAAAAAAATCAATAGAATTTGGAATAGTTTCATGAAATTGTAAATATATCATAATTTATCTATTGCTGTGGAAATATAATCTTTTAGTTTAAGAATATAATGAAAAGACAAACATATATATATATATATATATATATATATATATATATATAATCTGGTTTTCTGGTTTTCGTATTCTGAATCACACACACCCACCCACCCACCCACCCACACACATACACCACACACACACACACACACGCGCGCGCGCACTCATATATATATATATATATATATATATATATATATATATACGAGTATATAAAAATTATACCTGGGCTTGTGATTTAAGGCGGTGGAGCGCGTACGCGATCATACATTAGTGTAATTTAGCTGCAGGATTCTTGTCACGCTGTTCCCAATTAGCGAACACCGCGAGAGTAGTAATCAGATGTGGAAAGCTGTAAACGGCGAGGGGGGGGGGAGAGTCGTAAAGATGGTACCTTAGACAACTGCATCACCGAATGGTATAAGTATGTTTTTTCTTCTCGGGTTAACAAAAAATTTATATAATGATCAAATAAACCAGAGTAGGCATAAGATTGTTGTTCATATTATATATATATATATATATATATATATATATATATATATATATATATATATATAGATAAATTTCGAAAAACTTCCCGACGGCTTTTAACAAAAAAGTAAACTAAAATGAAACAAGACATTTTGCGCCCATCGCGGACGGAAACGTAACTGTGCGAGTTGTAAAACCTGCACGGGAGACGTAACATCAATCTGGGAGTATAAGGTACGCGCAACCCTGTCGCGCGCGTCTTAAAACTCACTGCCGTCGTTTAAAACTCGTCAAGAGATGCAGTCCGCGTTGAGTATAATTGATGATTCTCGTGAAATTCCACGCGTGTGTAATTATACGATCCCGGGATCCCGGTGATCCTAAATTTTTCTGTATTGGACCCGACTCACATTCCAAAACCCCCGTCTACGTTCATATATATATATATATATATATATATATATATATATATATATATATATATATATATTATATATATATATATAAATATCGTACAAATTTCTGTGTGGTTTGAAGCTAAACCGCTCGTAAATTATTGGAAATTGGCATTAATGATAAGATTTCTATGTATGCATTTTTTATCATATAATTTATCCATATACCTATTATATTATCTATTATAGCCTGTAAATTAAGGGTGTTAATTTGTTATTCAAATATATAACAGATTTTACAGAGCGATATATTAAGAAACATTATACTTATTTATACTTCCTATGTAAAATAACATGTAATACGCATTAGTTTTACAGATTTCATGTTTTCAAGCTATATTTCAAAATTTATAATTTAATTTCTGTACATAATAGGACATAAAACGAAATTAACGTATAATAAAACGTCGATTCACACGAGCAATCTTCAATTAAGTCCATTAAATTATCGGGCTGATGTCCGACCGTATAACTGGGGATCGGGCTAAGACGAGAGATCCATATATATATAGGAGAAACTAATTTTTCGGGAATATAAAGTGCGAATAAATGAGGCGCGTCGCCGTCGGTGGCGCGCGCGTTCCTTTAAGAAAATCCAGAGCCCCGTGCATAACCGGCGAGCTTTAATGGCGAGTCGACGAGGAAGCCGGGAAAGTCGGTATTATACCCAGCGGGACCGCGACGAATGGTTTCCGTTTTCGCTGGGCCCGCTCCTGGAGCCGTCGTCAACGAGTGGCGCTCGAGCACAATGGCTCGGGCCAAAGCGCGTATATATATATATACACATATAATATAAGTCGATCTATATGTATATAACCGCCCGAGCGTCGCCTCGACGGTAGTCGCGGGCGTAGAAGAACACGGAGAACGGAGAAGAACTTTCTTCCCTGGAAGTTAATGCAAAAGTGCCCCGCGTATAATTTACGGACTATATATATATATGTGGCGAGTGCCGGGCGGTCGTCGAAGTTTTCGATTAATTGAACGATCGTTGGAGTGTCGATTCTGTTGAAGTAGAAATATATATATATATATATGCGAATGAAAAATCAATCTATGTAGATGATAAAGAACACACACACACACACACACACAAATACAAATTACGGTGTATCGTTAAATATTGATCGTGAGAGTGAATTGCGGCAATCGGGTATAAAATAAATTATAATGGATATAAATTTCCCGAACGAATCTCAATTCAGTTTATTTCTGAGCATTGGTATATTTTTTTTGTTGTTATCCATCCTTAGAAAATGTTCCTAAGCGATGCCTTAAAGCATCGGCGATCGAATTGTAAAGAATCAAAAAATCTTTGTACACACTTTTAAGATATATTTTAATCAAATTTGGAAATTTTTTCCTAATCTTCGATTTTTCTAGTTTTTGACGTGAAAGTGGAATTTTCGCTAAAATCTATCACGCTATATATAATCAGCATCCTAAAACATATGTTTTCGAATTAATAGAAAAATGTGAAGTGGATGTTTTCAAAAGGTCTAATCTAAATTGGTGGCTTAAAACGTGTTTCTAAAGTACTATTACTTCAAATATTTATCATTCAGTTTTACATCTATCATACCTGTATATATATTTTTATAAGAATTTCTTAAATTTGCTTTTCAATTCACAATATTACACTTTTATTCAAAAAATCGATCTGCATGTTATCTCTGCATATATATATATATATATATATATATATATATATATATATATATATATAATACATTATTGCTCATCCCTTAAAATCCCAGTTCCGCAAGAAAACGCCGTTTGTTTTTATTCGTTTTATTGCTCTCTACGTTTATATGAAGCGTAGATCTTACCAATACATACTAAGCCGCTTGAAAACGACCGGTTGAGTTTTCTTATATTATCGTCTACATAACGAGCGTAAACACTGCGACGCCGCGGTAAAGTGGCTTCTTAATCGACTTCTATATATATATATATATATATATATATATATATATATATATATATATATATATATAGGCATTGACGGCATTTCCTTAAAGCAAACAATAAGGGAGCGCGTAAGTGAACTTTCCCCGAAAAATTTATGGGTTGGAGGAAACGAAATGTTTTATGCGAGAGAATAATATATATTTAAAAAAAGAAACATTGCTTACAACATTCTGCATATATTAAAAATATGTAAAATCGCAAACACCTGCCAACCAGGGTTGCTCGTTTAATCATTGATCTGTATATGTACGACGACAAAGCTGCTCGATGTGCTGCCGTGTGATTCAGAAGTCTCGATGAGAGTCATATATATATATATATATAAGCAGAGGAGAAATGAGCGGGAGAGAGATGGGAGGACAAAAGGAATCGAGAATAGTAGGAAGAGCAGCCGGGGCTGAACTCACCAGCGGATATAAAGAGAGGAAAAAAGCGAACAGTCCCGTGAGATTTCCTTACGCGACCCTTTCTTTTCATACGCGGGCGCGCGCAAATGCGCGCACATATATATATTTCCCTGTACAGTAATATACCGACAACGGTCCCCGCGACCAGCCCGGTATAACCGCTCGCGCGCGCATTCAAGAACCATGGGAAATATAAAAAACACAAAAAAAAGGCACCGGCTGCAGGAAAGGATTTAAAGCGCGGCCTTTGACTTTGACGCGGCAACGCGACGTGCATATACATATATATATATATATATATATATATATATATATATATATATATATATACTGAACAAAAATTAGCTATTTGAAATAATCCGCGCGAGCATCATTATTAGCCGCTAAGGGTCGTTTCATGTTCCAGCGGCTCATTGTTTTCCTGGCGCGGGGCGATGCAGGCAGGCCTCCGATTTCGCTGCTCCTTCCTATAGACGGGGCGATACATCAAAGTGACGCGGGCCAATGCAGCGCGCGGACGGGCGGCGGAGTTCTGGTTTGTATATCCATGGATTTGTATGAAAGGGAGGAGTGCAGGAGAGAGAGAGAGAGAGAGAGAGAGAGAGAGAGAGAGTGGGACCGTTGTAATGTATACAGGGTTCGATGCAATTGCAGGCGAACTGAACTTATGTATGCGCGGCTCCACGGGCAAGGGTGGGATACGGGAAATATTTCTGGGACGCGGCGCTACCCCGCTCGGTAGATGAAAAAGAATTTCTTGTTTTTTTTTTTTGCCCTCGTTGCTGACATTGGCTACTTGTATATTCTTAGCAGGAAGTACGGGTCTGGCTTTAATCTCGAGGACGGAAAGAGAAATGATTAGGCGATGCCGGTACGTTACCGTTCGTTCGGTACTCTCTGATTTTGAACCCGTTGCATACGCCCTCTACGTTACGATGGCATTTCAACCGTATTTTTAAAAATGCGTTATAAAATTTCACAATTGTCAACTAATTACTTTAGTTCGATTAATGTACGCCGATTCGATTGGATTAAATTATTTTATGCAGATTTTAATTGTAGTATCATTTCGTTAATTACACAGATATTTAAATTTTTGTCGAAGGGTCACGTATTGATAATCTTCGTTTCGTATTATTTTTGCTATATCCAATACTTTTGTAATTATTTTCCAACGATTCGTAAAAAAAAGTTTGTTTATGATACTTATTTGTACTCCGTATTTCAATTGCAATACGTTGCAATTTTTCATATATATCTCACATGTATAGGAACATGTGTAGAGATAACCTTCGTATTTTAATTGATATATACTAAAATAGCAACTATACGTATAAACATCTGTTTTTGTTAATATCTATTCGTATCTATTATTTTCTTATAACTTTTTTATTCTTTTACCTTAAACATCATAATATTATCGAACTTTATCGAATCTATAATATTCCAAATTCATCAGAGGGAAAAATTGAATTTAGTCTGGTATGAAAAAGAAGAACAAAAGAAGAAGGTGGAGCAGAGGCGGGTGCGGCGGCGGTCGGTCCTCTAAGACCGCTTGCACGTTCACCTAATATAATACACGCACGCGCGCATATATATATATATATATATATATATATATATATATATATATAGACGAGGCACGGTTGTGCAGTAACCAAACAGTATGTGTTTACTGAAGCGGGAATAACGCGCATTGTCGGGGGCCGAGCTGGGAGCGCATCGCAGCTGAAGTACTAATCAGAGGGCCCGCCGGCGCGCTCGCTTGCGCCGTCTTTTAAGATTATTAAAATCGTCAGGGCCGAGAGAAAGACAGAGAGAGAGAGAGAGAGAGAGAGAGAGAGAGAGAGAGAGAGGAGAGAGAAAGAGATAGGGGTGGGAGTGCAAGGGTGAGATAAAGTCGAAGAGCGAGAGAGAGAGAGAGAGAAGTGCTTCAAAGTCCTCAAAGGGTTAATTATCCTACGGGATGTTTATGGCTGGCTTGCCGCCGTTCCTCGCTCTATACCACGGGCTACCAGCTCCCAGGGGTGTATGGGGGGAGGGGGCGTGGGGTCTAGGGCACGTAGGCCCGGGAGAACACTGCAAGCGCCAACTCGCTGCCGCGCGTATCTCGGGTAAAAAGGATTGTTAGCGGGGGCATAAAGCTCCGCGCCGCACCGCGCCCTCGGTGTAAAGAGACCGCGAAGCCCGTTACCTCTCTCTCTCTCTCTCTCTCTCTCTCTCTCTCTCTCTCTCTGTCTCTCGCTCGCTCGCGCCCAAGCGGCATCGTAAAGAATCGAGATCCCGCCGCCCTTGGAGCGGGAGAGAAAGGCCGCGGCAGGGGGAGGAAGGAAAGAACGGCGCGCGGAGCGATCGTGTCCGCGCGGGGGGCGCGAGCGCATCGCCGCGCACATAACCGAGGCAATAAGCCGGATGCATAAATGTCGGGACTCCACGGCGCGCGGGGAATTTTTCGGGGCCTCTTTGGATCCGTCGCGGCGCGGACACCGGCGGGCGCTGCCGCGCTGGGGACTCCCCTCGCGGGCTTATTAGATCCTCGCCCGGCTCCTTTATATGGCTGTGGCCGCTTTAAAAGCTCGGCTGCGGTATTGCCCCCGTCCTTTTTAACGCTCGTCGCATTCCTCTGCATACCTATACATATATATATATATATATATATATATATATATATATACACCTTTGCTCGTTAAAATTTTCGATAGCCAAGATGCATTAAAGGCGCGCTGCGTTCGAAAATTTTAACCTCGGAGCTTTATTGCACTTCTTCTTTTTTATTTTTTAAATCTTACACTTACTGCTTGGTCATATATATATACGATATACTTCACGCGTGTAGTTTCTTATATATATATAGTTTATTATTTATATTTATGACGATTCGAGCAAAAATTTTTATGCGATATTTCAGAGTGACGCGTTAAATGCAACTGCCTTGCTGACAAACTACATATAAGCTGCCGGAGAATTTTTGAGGCTCGTTCGTATTGTGTAGGTGCGAATGCTTCTCCACTTCTCCTCCTCTTACTCCTCCTCCACCTCCTCCTCCTCTTTTCTCCATTTCTTGACAGACGCACACACACACGCGCGCGCGCATATATACACACGCCTCGTCATTTCCCAACTATTCGAGCTGCCGCGTTGCACTTTTGCCACGCGACCGCACACGCTATCCTCCTCGCTCGCGTTGGCCCACACGGCCTTAGAGGAAGCAAATATGTATCTATATATGCATGTGTACGTGCGCGCGTGTTGCTGTGCGTGCATATAGAGAGCCAGCGGCGGAAAAAGAATACGCATACCTGCGCGCACTTACGGCTACTTACTCTCGCGAGGATCAACGCGAACGGGAGAGTGGGACGCCGAGATTTCCCCGCTAATGGCTAAAAGAACCCTCCGGATTTCCCCCTCCTCCCCTGCCCCTGGCGCGTCGCCTTAAAGTGGCTAAGCTGGCGGCCGGCGCCTCAGCGATTACGGAAGTATCGCACGCCGCGCCGCGATACCATGCGAGAATCCGCTGTAGCAGTCTTCGACGAAGTATGGCGTTTAATCGGTAGTGCACGATGTGAGCTTACTTTAGCGAGGTTAATGTTATATATATATATATATATATATATATATATATATATATATATATTTCAGTGGCGCGACTACGCGCGACAGCGATGCCGCCTAGTCCTTTAAGAAGTACGTGATTGATAAGGCGTACTCGATAAAATAAGTGACGGAATGCATGTGCCGTAGAACTTAATCTGTTGTATGGATATAGTTAGAAAAAAATATGAGTTGTTTTGTAGTTACACATTTGTTAATAAGTACACATTTGTTAATAAGTGGTACTGAAACTATTATTTATGTATAACATTTTAAAAAGTACTATTTGTTGTCGATTTCATGTAATATCAAACTGTTATATTACAACAGAAAATATTTGACAAATACTGTATTCCTTGTACGGATGTAGCTGCACAAATATATAACCCTTCGAATATGTATATACTGCGACAGAAAGCCCGCGTTTTTTATCGATGCCTCTGTTTATCAATCCTTCTTGTTTAAGAAAAAACTCCATCATCCATAAATAATTAGTGTGTAAGCTCTTAGATAAACCATCCTTTAGTTTATAAAAAGCGAAAATTTCACGAAAAACGTTTATCTGGTCATTCGCAATGCAGATTTGATGTACGTAGTCTGTATATCTCGTCACGATTTTCATGAAATTATTCCGAAAATAATTTTTTAATTTGGAATGGATGTAAAATATGTAAGTAACAAATTTTTGTTTCATTAGGTAAAATTAATTTTTTTATTTTTTACGATTATTATATATTCGAAAACAAGTAACATATGTATTATTGTTCATTAGTAAATGAGATCTTTCAAATACATTATGGAAACTTGTAACATATACATTTTTTAATAATAATTGATAATGCCCTATTCTTTATCAAAGATTTCAGAAACAAAAATTATATACTTTTAGTTAAAAATATGAAAAATTAAAAATATAAATTTGCACAAAACTCTTTGTTAAAATTTTTTATTGAAACATAATATAATTTATGTAGTAACAGTTTCTTTATTACTCTTTAGTTAGTATACACAAATATGTATTTTAAATATTTTAAACTTAAATTTATGAAATTTTTTTGTTAATTTTTTGTTAACGTTAAGATTTTTTATTATATATTTATTAAGAGTTTATTATATATTTATTAATCAATCCAGAAATATATAATTACTGATAAATAGGAAGGGTCGAATAATCTTCGGTAAATTTTATATATCATCAATATTCCCTAATAAACTCATAATTATCGAAATTATCCCATCAATACATACTTAATCATTTTCAATCCTGTAAATTGTGAATTAATCTCGAAATAATCTTGAACCAATATATATATATATATATATATATATATATATATATGACAGGCCAGCATCATGTATATTTCCCAGTTTCAAAATCATTTTCTCGGTTCATCGCAAGACGGAGTGCGTCGCGATAAAGGATACATACAGCGTGCTAAAAACTAACAGTATAAAACGGACGTACAATCTACCAAAGAGGCGGTACGGGCAAAATTGCGTCCGTAGGAGAGGAATCGCCATTAGCGTCATATATATATATATATATATATATATATATATATATATATATAACCGTCGCGAATACCGCGTCCCTCGGCTTTAAGTAACTAAAAGACTGCTCGGTGCGCGATCGTAAGCTAGAAGCTCGAAGCCTCGTAAGCGCGATAAGGGGGCGACACGGTAGCCTCGTCACTTTGCCCCCCGCCCACCGCCCCCCCCTCCCCGCTGCTCGTCACGCGCTTAAGACGCGTCGGCGGGACTGGGACGAGAATCGCGCGCGCGTTCCGTGAGTGCGTCGCGGCCGCCGGCTGGCGCGGAGCGCAGTCGTGACCGGGACCGGTCAAGGGTTCTCGGCGCGCCGTCCTCGTTCGAAAGTCTTTCCGAGTGCCTCGGCGGGGTGAGGCGGCGTCCGGCGACTTTTTCGATCGATTTCTACTTCCTCGCCCCTTACTCGCCACCCTTTTTCCTTTTCTTCCGCGTCGAAAGAACGGACGAAATCACTCCGGCCCTATTCGTATAACGAAGCTTCGTCGCTCGGCGCGATGTAGATTCCTTCTTTTTCTTCATCTTTTTCGTTTTTTTTTTAGGTAGCCGGAGTGCTCGCCCCCCCCCTCCTCCTTTTCCGCCCCAACCATTGCCGTCTACCTCGGCTCCCTCAGTGACTCGCGCACTCACGGCTTTAACCGCCCGTTGTATAATTGATGAACTTTAAAAGATTTTACGAGCGGGGACAATTTGCAGTTTGTTTGAACTTTTAAAACTTATTATCTATCGCCCGAAAGATTATATATATATATATATATATATATATATATATATATATATATATATATATATATATACATATACCGTTGGTCCGCGCGTTACGCACTTTATGAATCGCGCGCGTCAGGTATTAAGGTGCAGTGGCGTGTTCTAAGAAAGTTTATATATTATACATATTTTACTGCTTCTTAGCTCATTTCATATCAGTGTATTCGCTATAATCTTATATATATATATATATATATATATATATATATATATATATATATGTACACATAAATGATCAGTTATATGGATTATTTATTTATTAAAATTTATAACTGTCTAGAATTCTAAATGAAGTTGAAATTACGAATGATAAAAAGTCATTATTTACCATATATTAACAAGTCCAATTTTAGGAACATCGAGTTCCTGATTATAATTCGGTCGACGGCTACGATTGCGTAATGAATTTAACAAAAAAAAAAAAAAAAAAATGAAACTTTTACAGCTCTCCGATATTCAAAATTATTCCAATTCATATTTTACTGGCATATTTAAATGGCGAACAAACACTTTTACATCGAGGTGCCTTGGCTCGACAATAATATTGGATATTAATGCCGTTCCCGGGAATTTATTGAGTCAGTCGTAGCAATAATAAACTGCCTTTAACTATAAGGCGATACTGGCTATGTAGATATACGGTTATTCATTCGTATAAAACAAATATTTAATTAATTTATACTAAATATAAAAATCTATTTGTTTTACTTAAACTCGAAATATTGGTTCTGTTCAGGTTTGTGATTATTTTAATACTTATGTGAGTTATAAT
This sequence comes from Sycobia sp. Sy_11, assembly GCA_018907035.1. Classification (NCBI taxonomy): domain Eukaryota; kingdom Metazoa; phylum Arthropoda; class Insecta; order Hymenoptera; family Epichrysomallidae; genus Sycobia; species Sycobia sp. Sy_11. The sequence goes on from JACCIC010000230.1 coordinate 517,565, forward strand.
CATATGATGAAACAACCATTTATCGGGCAGTTTATTTCATTGAAGTATATCGATTGTATATATGTATATATGTACGTACATAAAGGAAGTAATTCTTGCGTTAATTATATTCCACGGGTCAAAGAAAGAGAACGGAATTATTAACGCGTTGTTGGTGGGTAATAGAATTCTGGCGTGAATAAAAATTTAAAGGGAATTTCACAATTTTAGAATATATAGAAAAATTTCAAAGGAACTAGTTATTTTCTGTTATTTCTACAGGAATAATGGAGAAATTTTACTTATTAGAATTATTTTCAGGGAAACTATTGAGGTTAGAACTATAAATGTTCAATTAACTTGGATCTCCCCGTTTAATTCTCCTTTCTTCGATTCTACACCTTTACTGTTACCTGCACATTTACCGTTACGATATAACAGTTACCTATTCATTTAAATTTATGATTTTGTTCCATTCGTCCGTTCTTGTGCGTTATCTCGAAATGGGCGAAATCGCCAAAACCGCCGTCAATAATAAAAACTTAAAAAATTTTTTTTTTTTTAATAACATAATTTGATAATGTCAAATTGCGTTCGCGAAACTCGACACGTATTTTTATTCCAAACTTGAATATTCTATTGTAAATATTGACTTTTTTGAGTTTCAGTAAAATGTTGCCTTGGTTTTCTAAAATATAATATTGTCTCGGTATTGTCGGTTATGTATTGGTCTGGGCACGGTCTTGGTATTGAAAAAGAAGTACTAGTTGCCTAAGACCAAGGCAATATTTTAACAAATAATAGTTTTAAATGTCAAGATTATTAGAATTATATGGTCAAATGATTAGAAATAAGTGGATTCATCTTATAATCAATAACTCAACTTTGATATAATGATGCTTTGGCTTGAAAACATTCATTTGGGAGGAACCCACGTAATAATTGTAGCCAATATATCTTACAATAAAACGATCGTATATAGTAAAAATTTTTTAATCCATTAAATTATATGGAATAAACAATATTCAAAAATTTTAATTTATATACCAATTCAAACAAAGCAACTGGAACGTAGTCTGTTTGGTAGTTTTTATTTTCTTCAAATTGCAATTATATTATTAGTAGATAATATTGCGAAAAATTAGATACGTTTGTCATAGAGCATGGATTAAGGTATAAAATGCAAAAATGCAAACGTATTGTAAAGAATTATTAAAGTGGATGATAGAAGAATTTTTTATGACGATGAAAATAAATTGATATGCGATAATTTTCATAATTTCGATAACATTTAAGCTTGGAATACATTGCAGATTTGAAATAATACAGTGCAACGGTGATCAAGATTCTTACCTGGTGATCAACGCCTTATACTGAAAAAAAATCTTGCCCAGACCAATCATCGTGTCACTCAGGTCTTGCTCATTGTCTTGAAATCATTTTACACGGTCCTGTCTTCGTATGAAATTCCGATGCAGACACCGGACATTGCCAAGATAAGTCTCGAGCATCGACGCAGCCCTATTATCGAGTATACGGTAAGAATATCATTGTTATCATGTAAATTCGCACCGCCAAAAAACTTTAACTGTTATCGATCGTTGATTAATCGCGTAGCGCAAGGTTGCGCCCGCGCGAAATTATTTCATCAGGGTCCCATCAATTCCCCACGCACCCAGCTCAATTTCCTCTTTCTGCTCTGCCGCGAGTTAGCTCGGGAGGGCAGGTGGGACGGCGTTCGGGAGGGGGGAGGGGGGGGGGGAGAGCGACGCGCAATAAAAGAAAGCTTCCGCGCTACGTAAAAGCAACTCGCCGCCTGTCTAGCGAGCACGGCATGGCCATTTAAAGATTCCCTCGGCGTTACAGGCGCGCGCGCGCAGCCGGGGCCGCGGGGATAAATCCACCGTAATACCGGCGTATACAGCGGCGTCGTTGGGATCGCGGCGAATGATCGAGCTTCTCGGCGTCGTCGAGAGCGGGTGAGAGAGAGAGAGAGAGTTGCGAAAAGTCGACCGGTGCCGCGTGCTACGCGAGAGCGAATTACGCAAAATTACGACGGCGGGCGGGAGGGGTGCGCGCGCCTGTGTTTGTGCGTATTGTGCGAATTCGCCTGAACCAAGGAGGGATACGGGCGTCGACGGCGGCCTTTAGATCCCGCCACGATCGCTCGTCGAAAAGGGTCTCTTATCAGGCCGTATAGAGAGCACAGTCCTTCGCCCATCTCCCCCGCCCCCCTTGTCACTCTCTCTCTCTCTCTCTCTCTCTCTCACTATATATATACATAGGCCGTAGTTAACTGCGGCCCATACTAAACGTTTTCCTAAATGAATCGTTAATCGTTAAGTGCTGGGCGCATTAACCGCGCATGCCCCCGCGGTGCTTATAGACGGCACCCGTCGCTCGTGTAAACCGGAAATTCTACGTGGGTGGAGCGTATGGGTTCGCGAGGGTACGGTCGTCGCGACTGTCCGAATCGTTCGTTCGTTCCTGCGTTGGTTCGTTTCGACCGTCTGTATCCTTTATACATGTATATATGTATATGTATATATAGGGCTGTGCCAGGGTCTTCCGGGCGATAAAGTACGCGCGCTTGCACGTGCTCGAGCGGTCGCGGCTTTGCTCGTTGAAAGCCGACTATCCTTCATTGTCTCGCCTTTTATTGGGCTCTCCCGCTCGCGAGGTATTCCAGGTCGAATGACATCGGCCGATAAAATTACAATGTGCATTTATATATATGTATATATACATATATATACTAGGGGATATGTATATATGTACTTGGCGACAGTCGTTTTAGGTTTATATCGGTGTGCCTTTTTATGGAACGAAAATAAGACGGAGATAAATAATAATTCTTGTTTAGTCGAAATGTCGTTATGGTGGTTATAAACTTTGTTAACGTCGTATTAAAAATCTATTTATATGAGACGGATATATATATATATATATATATATATATATATATATATATATAACTTACAGTTACTTTATTAATATTCGACTACAAATTTACGTTTATTAATACTAGGCAACTTTTCAGTTTTTTTTTTATCAGTGAACCGTTAATTTTTATAAAACAATTAGATATGGAATTATTAGATTGATGTGAAGGAAATATTAAAAAAAATTTTAAGCAGGAAATCACCTGTGGAAATTTTCAACTTTATTAACAAATGGGATCTTGATATAAAGTTCAATATTGTAGATTACCATTCAAGATCGTCTTTGAAGCTGATTTGTAATAAATATAAATCTTTGCGTTTTCTTAAAGATAGTCCTTTAATGTTACTTTGAATTAAATTGCATAGTTTAAAAATTTTTTAGAAAAATCGTAAAAAATTATTTTGATTATTTATAAAAGATCTGTAAGATCTATATACTTTGAGATTGACATGTTGAACATCTGATAAAGTCTGCGATATTCAACTTTACGGTAACAACAATGCTCTTGCAAACAGGACTTCGAATGTTGAAAGAATTGGTCGGATATAACTGACACAGAATTGCCGTGTGTATAAACAATTATTTATATCACTTATTTGTTATTAATATAATTATTATTAACGAAGTTGATATTGGTTTATATTATTATTAATGAAGATGATATTTGTTTATATTACCAATAAATAAATTGATATTAGTTTAAATTTCAGGATGAGTCACCAATCTCTATTAAAGTAACATGATTCGAATTTTTACGACAACATTGAGGTTGTCATGTGGACAGTTTAATGCATGAATAAAAATCAATTGATTACAATTAATCATATCATATCATCAAGAAAATATGTTTTCTGAAATTTTAAATACTTTATAAATAGAATTTATTATCATATCAACGGTAGCGTTCAGTTATACCTAAATCGATGCCAAAACAAATCGATACAAATTCAAAATCGAGCATAAATTTTAGTTTGGAAAAGTAACTCTATGGCATAGAGCAGTTTTATAAATGATCTGCATGTCTCCCTCTTTAGCTCTAGAAAATTTCCGTTTGAATGGATATCCCGTTGTGTTTTTAGTCAATTATCCTAAGGGCTGCTTTGACAAATTATCCAGCCCACAACCAGCTTATCTTGAACAACGATATCGCAATCCTACAATTTTATCTATATAACATTCTCTGGCTTCAGTGAACGTGAAAATCTATTCCTTATATATTTTAGTGATACTTACATACGTTTCGCTTTAATTTACCAATCATTTTAAGAAAATCTCGGCACGGGGTTTTGAAAACTTTTAAAACTGTCTACCATTTCAGCTTCGTCTCTCTCTCTCTCTCTCTCTCTCTCTCTCTCTCTCTCTCTCTCTCTCTCTCCCTCTCTATATCCCTCTCTCCCTCCCACAAATTTAACGGAGCGCACAAACGATTTTCGCGCTCGCAATCTTCTCACGCGTCACGGGATGACTCTTGTGCGCATACTTCGCACCGACGCACGGCGTACTTATGAGGTTCGGCCTTTTTTTCGCGCATCTCTCGCCTCCTCTTAGGCGACTGCGAGCGCGTTAAACGAGCCTGCCTTTTTGCGAGCTGCTCGCTTCTTCGACCGACCGAAATTTTTTTTTGCTCTTTCTCTTCTTGCGCGTAATGCTCGCCAAGGTTTAAAGGTCGTACGCACTTTCGGAATATATATATATATATATATATATATATATATATATATATATAAGGGCTTACATAAGGTGCGATCGTAAACGTTTGCTTTACGCTCAGCGCAATTCGAAACGCTCTTCGGATTCTCCCCGTTATATATATATATATATATATATATATATATATATATATAATAGGTGGGAGATGTTGAAGAGAGAGAGAGAGAGAGAGAGAGAAAGAGAGAGAGAGAGAGAGAGAGAGAGAGAGAGAGAGAGTGTTATATACGTTGGTAATACAGAGCCGAGATGATGATGCTGGCTTTGATTGAATTGCGGACGACGGAATGTATATAACGTTGGATTTTTATTTTAAAACTTAGATGAGATACGACTTTTAGTGGGAGAGACGTGAATTTCATTGTCACGGTACGACGTCGCGCGTATACCTTAATGGAAGCTTGGAAGATACTTTAAAGTATTACTGTAAAGCGAGTTAATGGAGCTGTCGTATATTTTTTTTTGCAATGCTCATATGTGAATTGACAACATTTATATTTGTTTTATTTTTTTTTTTGCTGAGTTGTATATTACAATTTAAGGTGCGGAATGTCGAAAAAGAATTCGAAAATAAAAATGCAAGGTTAGTAGTTTCTTATAAATTTAATATCACGTATATTGTAAATATAATTTAAAAAATTTTTCTATCAAAAACACGCCCGATATTGATCGCAGTCCGGGCATAAGCGTCGTTTTACACTATAATTATTTATAATTAATTTACGATCGCGAAAATGCTTTTAACGTGTCATTTTTCATGCTATAAAAAATAAGTCTTAGTCAGCTTTAATATCCAAAAAAACAACTGTTTAAACGAAACTGGCCAAATAATACGCTAAAGTTGACCAAAACTTGCCACGAAACATTAGTGGAACATTTGAATGTCCAGCTGTAATAGCCTTAAGATAGAATGAGAAAATATTAACCAGGAATTAATCTCAAATGAAAAGCGATGGGCGTTTTTAATAATGAGTTATTGGCCAAAAAGCTGAAAAACAAAGACTGGTCAAAAACTCGTTTGTAATCGTAATGCTCATAATTAATAGACGCGAATGCGTAATGACCGGTATTTTGGCGGACATTTAATTATGGTAAATAGATACAATTCTTTGATAGTTGTCCATTAAACTGCACAGTTCTTGCTGTAAATATGTTCTCCATTTAAGCTTGGGTCGTTATATTCTATTTTGTGATCCCTTTACTTTCTGGTTTTATTTTTTTTTAACGAATTATTAAATAGTTTATTTACAAAAAAATGCAAAGCAAAACGATTCTGCATACATGCATTAGACACTTCTTCTGTTAATGATCTAAGATTAATAATAGAATTATACTCGTGTCAAGGGACATTTATTTTCCAAAGTCTTATTTATAAAATAAAAATGAACTGAACACAGTAAAGCATCCAGCGCGTCAAATGAAACAACATCTGCCATATTCGAATAAATTTTATTTCTAACCATCACCATTAATCATTAATAATTCACATAAAATCTGCTTATACGCCGTTATATACAATCATTTATTACCGTCATTAATGGCACCTGAATGGAAGGTATAGATATACATTAAAAAGTGCAACGTTCCTCTTGCTCCTTTACCTTCGCGCCTCCAAAGCAATATAATAACGTTATAGAAGAGAGAGAGAGAGAGAGAGAGAGAAGCTATATAGAACACAGGAGGGACACACGTGGAGAATCATAAAGTCCCCCCCCCCTAACCCTGGAGATGCAGCGTATAACAGTGGTCCGCCCGAATACTAAAAATGCTAATGCACTTTTTGTCGTCCATAAACTCGCAAGTCGGACCCCGCGCGCCCGCGCGCATTAACGAGCCCATATATATATATATATATATATATATATATATATATATATATTTGCACGTGCGCGAGTGCGCGGAACAAAAAAAATAAAAAAAAAACAGATAGAGAGAGAAAGAGAGACGAAGAGCGGGAAGGGAAGAAGACCGTGAGGAACACGGAAACTCGATACGCGCGCCCTCGCGAGAGAGATTCTCCACGCGCTGCGGGCGCGGAGGCGAGGGGCTGGAAGCACCTTTTATATGATTTTATTGCGGCAACGGCGCGCAACGGAAATTCAAATCCGGCAACGCGAATTTCTTTTTTTTGCGCGCTCCCTCTAACTTTCTCCAGCTCTCTCTCTCTCTCTCTCTCTCTCTCTCTCCTGCGCCTCCCCCCTTTCGCGTCTAAGCGAGCAGGAGCGTGAACGAGCCGTTTGACGCGCGGACTCGGCTCTGCTGATTCCGTACATATATATATATATATATATATATACCTACAGCGCGCAAAGAGCGAATAATCGTAAAATTTGATAATTAAATTTAATCGCGGAGCAGTCGTCGTCAGCATGGCGCTGTGGTTGCTCTCGAAGTCTATATATATATATATATATATATATATATATATATATATATATATATTCATGTATATATATATCCTGACTCGGTAGCTTTTCTTCACCGTCAGTTGAAGAACACGGAGCGAATGCGCATCAGCGGGCCTCCTCCTTCGCCTGGTACATTTTAATAGGTGATTATATTCGGCGAACTCGCGCGAGGCCCGTGCGTTCGCCTCTCCTCCTCCCCCCTCCACGACCTCTGCCATTATGAGCCATGACACGTCATTAACCCAGCGCCGCGCGGCACTCTCGATGCCTACATCGGGTACACTCGTTCGTTTAATTGCAAAGCGAACCTCGACTTAAAGCCGAAATATTTGTGAGCGGCTGTAGGAGGGGAAGTGCTCTTTTTCTCCCCTTTCGTTATAGATATATATATATATAAGACTGCGTGGAAAGGCTATCTTGGTTTATGGTTAATTATTCTGGGGAGGGGGGGGGTGAGTGGGAAGAGCTGCGAATCGAGTTGATGCGGTGGGTGAAAAGAGTCGAAGCAGATGATGGGCTTATGAGGGTGGGGGCGGGGGAGATGTGATTATCGAGATCGGCGTATTACGGAATTTTCTATGGAAGAATAATTATTGTGCATTGACTTTGGCCGGATGGGATAGGGGATGAAATGGGATGAAAATAAGAGATGAAAATAGTGCTTTGTGTATAATAGGTAGGTGACTTATCATACACAGGGATTAATAGATTTATCAACATACGAAACGTGCGGTTTCTTACTTATTATAGTTATAGATTAGGTATATTATGCATGATATCCTTATATATATATATACACACAATATATTTCTATGAATTTTGTCAAAATTATATATTAAGAAATTGCAGAAGACTATTAATTTAGAAATACATTTACTGGCAGAATAATTTTCTCAAAAATTTAGAAGCGTTTGTTGCTTTGTTGATTTTGCATAGTAAAAGTTTGTACGAAAGAAAATCGATAGTTTTGCTTTCTAATGAAAGATGTATTTTATTCGTAATTTTTTATATAATAAGCTATGTAATGATCCTGCTGTCTCGGCAGATTATTTTAAAATAGAAAAAAAGGAATATCGATGCATACGGTAACAATGTTATTAGCACATAAATAATCCTATATAAAAATCAATATCAATAGAAAAAATTAAGAACAAGTACAAAATCTATTCAAAGCTTGTGTTTAAAATAGTCGATCGAAGAAATTACGAGACATCAATGAAGGGCGATTAATCAAGTATTAACGACGTACTTTATAAGTAGTGTATGCTGCATGTGGACGGACACAGTTTATTATCATATAATAAAATTCATCCATTCGTATTTATTAACATCCTTTTTTATTTTTTGTAAAGTAAATTAGAAATCAAATTTTGATTGATTATTATAGGCAACTGAACCGAGTACGGGCGAAGATTATAATGAATGATATCTGAAACATGAGTTCTCAGTAAATTATGCTGTAACGTTTCGGTCTATATGTTAGTTACGTGTTTCAATCTAAAATATCTTTTCTATGAGTGCGGTAAATGATCCACAGATTATAGTAGACGAAGTCTAAAAATCATCATCTACGTAAAAAAATGGATAAATATAGATTGATCCACAAAATTCACTTATTCAAGTAGAATCCTTAAATTCTATGTATCAGCAGTGAAAAGACACATAAGTCGATGTTCTATAATTAAAGATAATGTAATAAATGTACATAAGCAAGAGTAATGAAATAATAAATACTAATAAACTTTAAAATAAGTTTATGAACGTCTGATTCAAATGGTCCATTACTACTTATAGTCTTATGTTCCTTACTTATTGGTTTCCTGTACGTATTAGCGTTGACCCATCGCAACTGACTAATAATTTTTTCAATCATTCGTTTAATATCTAATGATAAGTTTTCATCTACTTGTAAGTATTCACAAATCATAAGTTTAATATAGCGTTACAACAACGTTTATTATTGACCAGTCATGAAGTAACTGTCAAAAAGTACATATCAAAATCAAAATTTATCGATTAATTATAGTTAAATTATTGTAGGAGCAACCGTCCTATTCTGTCTTTTGTTGTTTTCCGTAAAATTTCAAACGTACTATCAATATTCCTAATTAGAGTACTTTTTGATTCGTCATAAACATTTCAAAATATCCGCAGGTACCTTAAATTCCACGTGTGTTCCATAGAAACAAAATAAGCACCGCAATCATGTTTATCAATAATCTTCACTAAATTTTCATATACTGTAGCGTACGAAATAACGGATTATTTTGTAATATTATTTAAGTCTTAACCTCGATACATTATTTGTATATCGGAATTCAAGATCTCTTAAATATTTTTGTATTCTTAAGAGAACTCGATACGTTCTCTTGTCGACAGGACCTACCCCTCTCGCTTTCCCGACATCATTCCAGTAAAAAACTGTAAAGGGGTATTACGCGTCGCGACGTCACTCGTACGGACTATATTTATATTATATATACATATACAGACCTCCTCCTTTTCTCCCTCCCCCTCTTTCTCTCTTTACCGAAACGCTCGCACGAGACATCAACTTTTATCTAAGAAGGATTCCCGTTTGTTATACTAGATATCTTGCATCTGTATTTCTCTCTCATTCTCTTACTCTCTTTCTCTCTCTCTCTCTCTATTTCTCTCTCTGTCCCCCTCTTTGCCGCTACACTCGAGGCCGCGTTTCGCGCGCTCGCTTCATTTACTCGAAAACGACGACGACGACGACGACGACGACCCCTGGGGTCGACGCGACGGCAAACGGAAAAAGTTTCTCCGCTTCCGAAGGAGTTCTCGCCTAGCTTTCCAACCTCCGCCCCTGCCCCCCCCCCATGGCCCCACCGCCACGGCGCGCGTTTGCGTGAACGCCTCATTTGAGGCTTCTCTCGGTCCCGGCGACAATTGAGGTGACATCGCCGCCGCCGCCCGAATGATTTAAATAATGATAAACCGCCCTCTCTCGCCTACCGGCTGGATTGGATGACGACGGGGGGGGGGGTAAGGGGAGCGTTATTTCCAGTCGATTTTTGAGCGGTTGCCTTGTTTACGACTGCCTCGGCGTCCCGCGATTCTCAGCCCCCCCTCTCCTCCCCCCGCGCTTATCGCGTTATTGCACGGGGATGGAAATTGGGGTGCTGCGCGGAGTTGATGGCGGGACGTTGGATCGTTTCGGGCGGCGCGGTCTCGCCGGGCGTGAATTTGTTTATAAGAGAAGAGACCAAATAGCCGTAAAGGGTTAATTTGTAAAGTTTGAGTTTATTATTATTTCATACAAATGCTTAAGTTCGTTTTTTTTGCATTAGATTACGCCTGGGTGAACCAGCTTTGAGAAAATATAGAAAAGCTTGTTTCATCGTTCAATTATATTATGTTATAATTAAGTAGTTTTATCTTTACAGCATCATTAAATTTATTCCAAACATAATGCCGATACTTGCAGAGAACTCTTTTTTTCTGAATTCTTATTTTTATCTTCATATTTTCATGATCATGGCTTTTTTCATATTTTTCTTCTTACTTAATACTTTACGGTACTTCGTATGTTTATTCGGAAAATTATATTCTTTCAGCTAAAGATTCAGATGCCGAACATGATTTAACAAAATTCAATGTTAGCGGAAATACGTAACTGATTAAATGATAAAACTAATTAAACCTTTGACAAGCTCTTTGTGGTCAGAATATAACTAACTGCTGTGAAACTTATTATCGAAACTGTTTGAGATTGACCACCGGTAGTACCAAATTGTTTCCAACTTTGTTAAGCAAGTTTAGTTTTCAAAGTAGAACCGAAATATAGCAAATAACAAACCGTACATGTTCGGTTTATTGATTATTTTATAAGATCATGAAGAAGTATCTTTTCGTTTGTTAATATTCAATTGAATTTTATCGTTTAATTCATAATACACAATGAATTCAGAGTATAAATAACGAAATTATTGAAAAAAATAAGAGAGATAAAAGTATGTAAGGGAAAGGTTTAAAATCATCGTATCACCGACTCTCGCGAGATATATCCAGGACAATCAAATCCCTAACCACTTGCCTCCTCCAAGCGGCAAAAGTACTTTTTTCTGAGTGAGTTGAGAGAGAGAGAGAGAGAGAGAGAGAGAGAGAGAGAGAGAGAGAGAGAGAGAGAGAGAGAGAGAGAGAGATGGAGAGAGACAGAGAGACAGATACAGAGAGCGGAGAATAAAAATAATTTCGTGCTGATTCAGTCGCTGCAGAATTAAAAGAAAGCGTTAACCAGGAGGCGGCGGGCGTATAGACGAAAGCCCGCGGCCGATCCCTAATGGCCCGGAACTCAACGCGAAGTCGCTCGTCCGCTCGCGCGCGTCTACCCACTACAATTACGCCCGCACACAGACGTATAATCCACCTGATTCTTTTTGATTTGTCCCGCGCCGACCGAGGCTTGCTCTTTCCTCTCTCTCTCTCTCTCTCTCTCGCTCTCTCTGGCGTCCCGGCATTAAAATCAGTTCCCTCGGCACATACATGCGCTCTTGCGCCCTCGCGCGTCGCGAGCGCGCGACGCCGCGTCAAAGAGGCGCCCGCCCCCCCCCCGACGACCGTCGAGCGGCCTACGCTCGTAATTAACGATTACAAAGTATTTCGTTCGGATGATTATCAGTCTGCGCCGGAAGTTCGTCGTCCCCGCGCCCAACTTCCTGAGCTTTGATGCGCGCGGGCCGAGCGCGCCTTCCCTTGTTTTTCGCCCTTCCATTGTGCGCTTGAGACGGCGCGCGGCGCGCTTTGCCGCCCCATCTGCCGGCGTCCTTTGTGCGCACCGATAGACGGCCGCGCGGCTCGACGGGCCGAGGCGAGACGAAGCGTTGACTGGCGCGTGCTCGAGAGTCACGCGTGGCAACCCCATCGTCCTTTCCGCCGATCCTTCCAGCTTTTTTCCCGCCGCCCGGTGCACCGCTGCCGAGGAGGCTTTAATTCTCCTTCGACTTTCTTTTCGCTTCAGAGTTGAATCAATGGCAATCGCCTCTCTCCCTCGCCCCCCGGCTTTAAAACTGTGAAATTCTGTCTGGCAAATCAGTGAATATTTCAGCGTGGATCCGATGCAAATCGAAATTGAGCTCTGTAAGCAGTGGAATATTCACTAACTTATCAATTAAAATTTAATTTTTCTAAAACAGTGGAGCGATTACTACTGATTCCAGTTTAGAGGATTGATCACATGTTTCGTTGCATTTAATTTTATTCCAACCGCATGTGTATAAAAGTATGGATTGAGATGATTCCAGCCTATCTCAGATTATTGATAAATAATATGAAAGGAATCTTGAACGTTTCGAAGAACAAAGCTATAGCTTTTGGAAAAATATCCAGCTTAAGTTATTGATGAAATGGTATTATATGGTTAATATATCTATAGATATGATATTTGATGCTTTTCTAAGAATATTTATTTTACCGTTTTATATCGAAACTGAAGATCTAAATAAAGACGCGTACGAGTAGTAAAACTTTTCAATTTTCTGACTGATATTTTACATTATATATATATATATATGAATTCGATTGGTTATTATAAAAAAATTATCACTTTAATTCTTCTTTATTATTAGAGTATAATATTTAAAAAATAGTCTATTCTTATAGCATTTATTTGTCCCGCGAGTAGCGCTTCCACATCTTTAATGTTGTTAATTCTAGACAAAATGTGAATTAAACAATTCGCTCAGTTCAAATTGCAACGGCCCCATAAATCATCAGAATTCGGCTAATATCGCGGTTACCCGGCTCGTTCATAATAAACAAAACGAAAAAACGCTTTTTAACTGCACACTCTCGCAAACTGGCTTCCTCGCATCCAGTCGCCAGTTATTTAAGCGAAATTGTTTACTAAATGGAACAAGAGCCGGGTAGCTTTATACGGGCTCGCGGGGCGCAACAATGAAAAGAAAATTGTAAAATCTAGTTTTAATTAATCCCAAAGTTAACGCGGGAGAATTTCATTATATAAGAGGAGCGAGGTAAAAGTATTCATTCGAAATACGGGATAAAAAGGGTGGAGAGGGAGGCGGGGAGGTCGGACGAGACGGAGGAGGCTACGTGAAGGAGGACGAGATTGAAGTGCATAAAAATAAAGGCGGATAGTGGAGGAAGGAGATGTGGAGCGAGCGGGAGTAGGAAATTGTGCGTCTGTGTTCGCCTCATTAAAAATCCTATTTCCCGGGGTCCGCCGTACGCGCCGCCGCGGCGGCGGCGGCTTTCGCTCTCTCCGCGCCACTCCCCCTCCCTCCCCCCTTCATCCCTCACAGGAAGAGCGAAACGCGGCCGGGCGGCGGGGGGAACTCGCTCGCTCGCTCGCTCGCGGGCGAGATGCCGCGCGCGAATAATGCACGAGCGCTCGCCCTGGCCTCTCGCGCGTCGGCGCCAACGCGGCCGGGGGCAGGGGTGGACGGGCGGGATATATGCGTCGAGCGCGCGGTGCGGAGGGACGAAAGGTGGATGTGGGGGGAGGGGGGAGGGTGGCGGGTCAAGGGGCGACGGAGTCGGAAGTGGAGCCGCTGCAGCGCTCCTCCCGAGCGGTTAGTGTGCGGCGCCTCTTGGCCGCCGATTACAAGTGCGCACCACGGCCACCGCGGGACTGGGACGAGGGGGCACCGGGGTGGGCGTCCCGCTAATCCCGATTATCGTTGGGCGTAGGGACCAGTCGCCGCCTCGGGAAACGAGGTGGGCGAGCCCGCGCGTTTTCGCCTCCTAATCCGCGTGTCTCCGGGATAGCCGCGTGTATATATATATATATATATATAATATAAGACAAAGGCAGTCTCGCGCGAACTTTTACAATTAAGATCCGGGACGGCTAGGGGGGGCGAGCTTTAAAACGAACCTCTCCCCGCCGTTGAGCAACAATGACCCGCGCGGATTCCGGATGCGCGAGCTGCATCTTCGAGAGGCGCGTGGACGAAGCGTAGGTTTGTTCGAATTTAAAGAGAGGAAAAATTGACGGCGCGATATTTGTCGATCTGCGTCGGTTTAATTTGTAAGATTGAGTTTTCAATCAAAGGTTGCAAGTAGTCCGAAACAAAAATACCAAAATGAGTACACAAGATCCAATAATGTTAGAGACGAACAGATAGAAAGATGCAGAAAAGAAGGTAATGTAATGAAATGAAAAAATTCAATGGAAAATAGAGTATTCCGCATATTATAATAAAATAAATACATAATGCCTATCACAATCTCAATTTTGTATACTACTTTCTAAACGATATTACTGGCATACCTATTTACGGTGAAGTAAGTACAAGCAATCTTTAAAACTCGTGCCGATATACCCGTGCAAAGAGATCCAAAAGATGTGAATATGACATTTTACGAGAAATTCGGTCGAAGTCAATATTTTATGCACGAACCTCTTCATAATCGTTGCTATCAGTTTTTTCTTGCTGAAAATTTTGAATCAACCTAACTCTGCTCTTTTCAAGCTTGAAAAAAGAAAATAATCCGAGGATAGCAAATGTAGTAATGCATACGGTCTCGTCTTAATCTTACTATTCCAAATGAAGGAGAATACATTCCCTGAACAAAATTTAAATGTGCTTTTATTACTCACAGCGAATATTTGCAAGATCGATGGTTTCCCAAAGAATTACTAAACAACGCGCGCGCGTGTGCGTGTGTGTGTATGTGTGTGTAGCACACGCACTTTTCAGAATCTACGGTCGTGATAATAGGTTCGACCTGAACATTAACACGTATAGTGCGAGGCACGAAGTGCGCTCGAAACTTTCGTTTCAAACAAACGAGGGAAATCTTAAACATACTTCAACCGTTATTTGGCGCGTTGCGCGCATGCAAAAGAAAGCAACAACAACAAAAAAGTAGAAAAGGACCGTCGACAGCAACATCTGCTGACGATCGAGCAACTCTTTAAAACTTCATATATATATATATATATATATATATATATATATATATATATATATATATATATACATATTTACTTCTATAGATATATAGCCGGTCCGGTCAGTGAGCGCTCCTGGAATTAATTTAATTTCGAACAAAGCAACGGCAGAGAGTAGCCGCAGTATAATATCAATAATAACCCGACGCCGTTTTGTTTGTCCATCCGCTTGGAATGGATATATACATACATATTATATCTATATATAATAAAGAGATACAGGCGCACCTTACGCGCAGATATATATATATATATATATATATATATATATATATATATGCCTGTACATGATAGAACCCTTGACCGGCACGTCTGTGTACGGCCTGCCCATTATCTTACGGCCATGGTCCTTCGTTTCCTCGCCCCCTCTCTTCGCCCTCCACGCCACCTTTCCCGCCTTGTCCTCGCCCTTCCTGCGCAATTAGCGGTAATTACCCGAAGTGGCGTTATACAAGCGCGGAATAGGATGCGCGAGGGGCGCGCGCGCGTGTAAAATAGATACGCTCATCGGTCGGCTCCTTTTGAAACGAGCCACGGACACGCGCACCTGTTCGTCGGCATAATAGCCCGGCGATGCGCCTGATTAGCAATTTCTACAGAGTGCGATCTTTTACTCTGTACGCTTGGGTTTAGTCCGCCAAATTACGTTCGGCAATGGGGGATACTTCTGAGGCTGTTAACCTGGCAACTGGGCTTTCCTGAAATTTTCAATATATAATAATGTTAGAAAACACTTTTCTCTCTCTCTCTTTTTTTTTTTTTAAATTTAGCACGCAACTTTTATTCTTTTTCTGGACAAAAAAATTCACACAATAGTTAAAAAAAGTACGCTTGTTTAAATAGAATCATCATTAAAATTGATTAGTTTTCGAAACCCTGTAAATTGCAAGGAGGATCTAAAATTTTTATTAACAAGGAAGCCAGACCAGTAAAAAACACAACAGTCGAATATTTGCTATTTAAGAAAAACTATATATATAATAAACCTTAACTCCTGACGTCTATACAAAAAGAAAAACAAAAACGAACCGAACCCATTGTTTTCGTGGATGCCCGCGCGCACGCGCGATCATCATTATCCGTAGCATTTTAAACGGGTCCGCGCGGCATTGCGGCCAGCCCATGCATCTCCGTATATATATATATATAGTCCGCTTCGCCTTAATTTTTCGCGAAAGAGAGAAAAACCGCACCCGGTGGCGGTGGCTCTTCCAACGCCGGTAGCAGTAAATATTACCCGGTGCTAACAAGACACTGAAACTTATGGCGGCAATATCGGCGGACGAGGTGAAAGGGGCTGGCCGGCGGGATGGGGAGGGAGAGGTAGGACGAGCAGAAGGAGGATCATAAGGAGAGCTCTCGCGTACACATAGGCACACGATAAACAAGCTCGTCTACGTATATATATATATATGTCTATACGTGCGTGTATATACGCAACGTGCATTTGCACTTGTAATTCTCGTTTCTTAACTCCCCCCTGCCCCTCCACCCCACCGTTCCACTCACCCGTTATTCGTGACGCGAGCATTTTTCCGCGTAAGAGACTATCCCGGGAGCTGTAGCAGCGGCAGCATCATCGCGTTTCGCTTCCTCGTTCTGTAACAATGGCCGCGAAACGAGGATCCGGTTTTGGCCAGGGAGCCCGATTGTCTGCGTGTTTGTGTGTCTGTGTTTGCGTGTACGTGTCCGTGCTCGCGCTAAACTTCCACCATATAACCCATCCCTCTCGGCGTTAAGAAAATGTTGCCCCTTTCCTTTTTTCCTCGTTCGCGTTAGCGAGCGCTCCGGCGAGTATTGTTTTCTTTTTTGTTTACTTTGTTGATTTTAGATATATATATATATATATATATATATATATATATATATATATATCATAATGATTTGCTGCTGCTTACCGGGCTATGCCTCCGGTAAGTTTGCATTATTATAATGACGGTGCGATCTTACACGCCCGTTACAGCTACACAGCGTATTATATACGTAAGTGCAGTTGCTCGGAGCGTGTAAGAAATTTGTTGTTCCGCTACTTAATTAAGCTTACGAATCGTCGTGGATTCTATTGTTTCTGCTTGGTTTCAATTAATATTGATTGATGCGAAGGCTCGTTAATGCGACGAACAAGATCATAGACGCGTTTTGATCTGCAGAGGCTCGTTTAAAATGACTTCATTCGGCATTGCGATGGTTTGCTCAAATGCGAAATTGCGCATCAACTCACGATGTTGCTGTTGATTTTTTATTAACGATCTTCATTGTTCTGTCGATATTTAACGTAAGAGTACTGCTTACAGTGGCTGGTCTAAATTTAGGAAATGGCTTTAAATATTCTCAACGTTTCGACGATAATATAAATGAAATCTTGCTTTCCTATCGTAGTAGATTTAATTGCGTCACTATAGGTATATTGGTAGGTGTCAGTTTATGAAAGGAGTCTAAAGTTATCAGTGAAGCAAAGATGAACATTAAGTGATAAATGTATTTATATTAACAAGAAAATATATACTCAACCGTTTTTATATTGAAATGAACATATATCTCCGTCGTCTATATACTGGATTTAATTATGATTTAATGTGTATTTTTTTAGTGGAACGATGGTATTTTTATTTTATATACCAAATTTATATATTTGAATAATTTATATATATATATATATATATATATATATATATATATATATATCTGAATAATTTTACATTAATATCTTTTTTTAGAGGAAAATTTTATGAGATTTTCCAAAATGTATTAAACAGTAAATAATAAATCGATTTCGAAAAAAATTAATTTAATGATATATTAAAGTTCATTATATATAATTAGATATTAATATATATTGCGATTGTATTATATATTTATTATATATTAATTGTAAAGTATTTAATTAAATATGATGGTAGTGAAGGTCTATTGTAGTGAAGAAAAAGTGAAGGCATTAATTTGTGGGTTAGATAATTATGGATTTATTGCAAATAGTCGAGGCGTAAGTAATTGAACGACAGAACACTCTGGACTCCCCCTGTGCATGAGGAATAGCATTTAGGACGCCAAATACAGTCACGCAACTTTCAATTATGCGCTCAACTGTTGCGAGAGCCGTAAGATGTCGAACTCCAATTTAAAAGCTTTCGCAATGGTTCTGTAAAAGCAGCTGTTGTTACTCTCCTGCTTTGTGCTCATATGCAATTGCAATCTGTATTTGTTGTATGCAATATTTATTATTATAAGCCAATTCCTATAATTTTTCGAATTTCAATAGAATGCTAAAAAAAATCAGAAAATACATTTTTTTTTTACATTAACCACTTGAAGTATATAGAATCGACTATACGGCCCTTTACGTTGCACTATTTTAGTGTAAATATGTGCTAAGATTGGCATAGTTTTCCTTCAATTTCGAGTGAAAATGATTTGAGAAAACAATATAGACTTAATGCGCATATGCTGAAATTTGAACAATTAGTGTAAATTATGCAATGAAAGGTATGTTTTTCGATCGAACTAAATACACTTTTCATCGACTGGTGATGCTTTTTTTTTCGCCCGCTGACTCGTTCTGTCCGTCCAATTCTCCCCTACCCGCTTGATTTTTTTTTTTTTTTTGAAATTCATCCAAATAGCAAACGACTCGTTTATCTTGCGAATGCCACTGCTGCAGCAATAATATATCGTCCCAAGGTCGGCTGGAGGCCGCTCCGATAAAGTTGGCCACCTCGATCTAATTCCCAGTCGCGCCGTACCTCGAGCCAGTGCGCCCGGCAATTGACACTGGATCGAGCCCGCGACGCATTGACTCGAGCCCGGGGGCTACGACCATACGAGTTGCAGGGCCTGGGACATCCCACCAGAGCGTAATAATACCGGGAGACCCCGTGGGGCGCGAATATTACGCGCCTGGCGTGTGCGAGGCAACGATTTTGTCACGATCGGCCGATCCATGCGTCTACCGTATTAACGTCAGATGCGAAGGATCAAAAACGTTTAGACAAGCGCGTGTATAGATACATACCTATATATATATATATATATATATATATATATATATATATATATATATATATATTCATAGGCATCAGTGGTTCGCGTCTACGCTCGCGCGCGCAGGCTTACGCTTGTTATACACGTCCTCCGCGGCGTAACAGCCACCGTTCCGCTCTCCCCACGCCCATCCTACCACCCCGAATGCGGCGCGGCGTAATCGGACAATTTGATCCTGCAAGCGCGCGCGCGGGCTTGCTAAAACGCGACGTGCGCCCCTCCCTCCCTCCCCCACCCCTCTTCGCCCAACGCTCCTGCAAACCCGATTAAGATTCATGAATTTATCGCGAGGTCGAGCGCGCGCGAGCTTTCGAATTCGGTGAGCGGGTGCGCGCGCGCGCGCTTTAATCCCGCGGACGCTTATGTACTACGTCGGAACAGTGTGAGAGGGAGGTGGGGAAGGGGTCGCCCGTGTACGTGCGGTTTCTCGCTCTCTCGATATGCGGGCAATAAATAGGATGACGGGACGAACCGGCTGGGCCCAACGTATTGCGCGCGACTGACGGGAGGGATTACATTGGCGGGCGTGGTGGCTCTTCCGACTGTGTACTCTATACTCCACTTCCAGTAATGATCGAATAACTCTCTATCTCTCTCTCTCTCTCTCTCTCTCTCTCTACACACACACACACACACACACACACACACACACACACACACACACACACCACACACACACACACACACACACACACATATATATATATATATATATATATATATACAATGCGAGGATTTAGAGCAGGATTTCGCGGAGAAGCTCAGGGGAGTAAGCAAGCAAGTTTTTGGAAAGCCAGATGATGAGATAATTGGATACTTTTTCTTGAGTAGGAACGGGGAGTGATGGATTATGCTTTGACGAGACTTGGCTTCAACATCGAGTCCTCGAACCCTTTAAGGTTGTGATTTTTAGAGTGTATGAGGAAATATAATTGTATTTCGCAAGTACGAAGTTTCGCTAGGAACAGATATTTTTGACGTAAATACATTCGTTAAAATCAATAAGAAAAATTTCATCAAATTTCACTAAGAAATGAGAAAAATTTAAAAATAAGTTAAACAATTTATTTCTTTTAGATAGCAAGAATAATCAATGAAATAAACATCCTGTCATTACGCATGCTAATTTTATGTAAATATGTTTTGTCGTCAATATTGAAAACGATCGATTGCTCTCACAATTTACTATACAAATAATTATTAAAAGCCTAAGGCTACACGAATATTCGAAAAAAATGTATATCATTGCATTATGTTGTATTATATCCTTTTCTTTGCTATCTTTACGACTCAAGACTAAATCTGGACTTTGCATGTGCACTCGTAGCAATTATTTAAATGATTTGAATACACGTCCTTAAGTATGGTCACGATTAGTTCATTACAATACAATTTAGTTGAATTCACTTTTTAATACAAAATTTATCTACTATATACATAATGTATATATATATATATATATATATATATATATATATATATATATATATATATATATATATATATATATATATATATTTACATGTACTTTTCGCTGCCCAGACATACCTTTAACATTATCATATATTGGAGTTCAACAATCTTCTGTACCAATATCGTTCTCGTTTAGTAATGTTACACTAATTCCCTTTAAATTTATTCCTTTATCTTTCATTATTCACAAAAAGTTGAAATATACTAATACACATGTCCGTCTAGGTAGCAACGAGAAGCAACCCGTAATTGATCAACGCGTGAAATTTCAGATGCAGAAACATCAGCATGTTTTCAGTATTTTGCTTGGATTATTTCACTTTTTATATAGACCAAAGTTTCTTTAGCGTTTAAATTGATAAGGTCCACACTGATAGGTTTTGTGTACCGTATATTGTTATAATTTATTGTTTTAATCAATATATTGTTTTCATATAGGATCTAACTCAGAAATCAGCTCTAGGACTCCAAGTGGTATAATAAAACGAGTTATTCATTGGCTCAATCTAATGACAATCTTCGTTCCGTAAAGAAACTATATGTTTGAAGATTTTAAGTCCAATACTTTGCTTCAGCTTCTATGTTACCAAATGTCTCTGTGTCCATACATTTTATGTCCGTGCATATGGTGTTATTTTTAATAGAATTTTTGAATTGATAACTGACCATTTCTGTCATAGCGGCAACTTGTCGCTTGACCCGGTACTGAGAATGGCATTGGTGATCGTAAATTTAGTGGCTAGATAACTTACACGACCCCTTTGCTTAGTATTATTGGTTGAATATGAATTTTTAAATGAATATAGTGCCTTGCAAGTATTAAACGAATGTTCGAATCAGTTAAATATGTTTATTAACGATCTTCGTGGTTCGCTGGCATAATTAGCTTTCTTGGTCGTATATTAATAGCCTTTAATAAAGTTAGGTACACCGTGAAAGCGTCTAATTTACAAATGAATCGAATTCCATTTTTTTTCCTTCTAGTATACTAATTTATTTAAAAATGTATAGTAATCCTATGCGGTTACATGTATAACTTACCCTTTTGTGAACGACAATCGTGAAACTTCGAGGAATATTTGATATTTGCATCAGCCAAATGTCTTTTTTACTGTTATTTCAGTGAATTTCCTTTGTGTTATTTTATTAAAATGACAATTAAAACATACTTTAAAGATATTTTTTTCTCTCTCTAAAGATATTCGTTCTTAGGAAAATACACAATTCATCATTTTAATAATATAATCCAAATGAAGTTCTTTTTCTTTGCTATATCCACGTTCCTTCTTGATTAATCATCTATTAAAATACTCGTTCCATGCGTCAAATCATCCAGGATATTTGCGAAAAATCCCGATAATACTATCATACAGTTACTTTCATTCGGTTCGGTTGTAAGTCCTATAAAGAGCAGGATCGAAGCGTGCAAATATCGATCGAGCCACGATACATTTCGCATGACAGCCTTATCTCTCAGAACAGAAAAAAAAACAGATGTAACGGTTAAGTTCTATAGCTCTGGAATTTTCACCTATATATGCTTTTCCATTGAACGCCTATATGCGTTTGCGAAAATTTCGTCGAGTCAGATGGATATAGGGTAGATAACCGTTAAAGCAGGGAGGTAGCATTGTCTATATATATATATAATATATATATATATATATATATAGATATATATATATGTGTGTGTGTGTGCGATTGCGGTACACTCGATGCGGATCTGCCATTGTCCCGAGGAGGGCTTTGACACCTGCGAGCGTGATTCATCGAAGAATTTCTCTTGGGAATTCAATTTACTTTGGCGCGTCATCGTTCGCTCTCTCTCTCTCTCTCTCTCCTCTCTCTCTCCCTATATCTCTCTTTCTTCTATGTGTCCATCTCTATGTTTTGAGATTTTTCTATAGTTCAGCATCCCTTTTCATCAATTAGTACACAGATTCACACCGAGTCCCGATGATGTGCTCTGGATGAAATATATACAAAATTTTATTCTTTTATTATCTTTATCTATATTTATTTATCTTCGCATCAATGAGTATTTGCCGCTTATTTTGACGTATTACATTATTTTCATTTAATATATAATATATAATATATATATATACATTGACTGGAATAAAACTATAACAAAGTTTGAACGGAACCGCTCTTGAAACTTTTATATTAAGACGCAAGACCGGCATATATAAAAATATTGGCAAATGTCGTACATCCATGGAAGTAAAAAGAATGGATCGAAGCATAAAAATTCTTTAGGATGGCTTATAATATATATATATATATATATATATATATATATATATATATATGCGTATATGAAAATCGACTGGGGAGTATAGAATTCTTGTACGACTTCCGAACGTTCTAACAATCAGTCCTCAACAATATAGTGCACCTTCGACTTCCCGCTTTTACTTATATACTATAAGTATACAGCGCGAAACGCCGCCCATACCGCAGTCGATTCGACAGTCTCGAGGCGATCCTATATATATATATATATATATATATATATATATATATATATATATATATATCATACTCGAAACTCTAATCTCTGGTCCTCGACAGCCATCGGAGGAGTACTCGTCGCTCGACCTCTCGACTCCGCACCGGGACATACGAGAGATCGGGTAGGGAAGGAGAGGGGGAGGCTCTCTCCGTGCCCGAGAGAATCCATAAAATATGAAATGCATTAGACTGATAAGGTTCTCCTCTCTTCTCTCTCTCTCTCTCTCTCTCTCTCTCTCTCACACTCTCTTCACACTACCGGTATACCATCAGATCCTCGGGGCCGGGGCGTCAGAGAGAAGAAACGACGGGCCGCGCTCGCGTATTTACTCGCCGGCTCAGCATAATACAGCGAACGCGAGCTTTATAACCGATAAAAGTTACAGCTGACGCTCCATCAAAGTGTGGCGGGGGTGGGGGGTTCACAAACGCGCGAGAGACCATCATGATGTATCCGCGATTTTTCCGGGGCGCGCGCATAAGATATCCACGGTCCGCCTGCTCGAGACCGGGTGTAGGATCATACACACGCACACACACACACACGCGCGCGCGCGCGCACGAGTATAGAACGATTTACGACGGTGCTTCTCGTGGGCGAGAAGTTGGACTACCGCGCTTCCTCGGCACTCTGCGGGAAAGCTTCATCCTTGCGTGCTTTTATAGGCGGAGCCGAAAGGAGGACAATATAAGAATCGGCGCCGATGCTTGTTTTTTTTTTTTTTTTTTTCTCATCCCGTGCGCGATTTGAGCTACTCGACGCTCTCTACGGGTTTGTTTGTCAAACGGCAGATTTTCCCTCGATACGTCTGACAATAAATTTATACAGTGCGCTTTACATTGTCTTTTATAAATTCATGCAATTGCACGCTGCGTCGAAGTGCATTCAATACTTTGAAATATTATGCCATTGATTGAAGAAGAACTGTCACGGGTGAAGTGAAAAAACGTCACTATCTTTCGTTTAAGTAATGCTTTTATATTATCATGAAAACGCTAATGATACGTTCTAGAATAAAAAAAAAAGATTTAAAATACTCCTCTGTCATCGATTTTTCACGCATAAAGCCTTCCACTTCCCATGAAACGCTTTAGACAGTAATTTAACAGGGTTTTTCGGGAAACGGTATTTTCAACCCCAATTTAACCAAACAAATAAATGGAATAATATTTGTTCGATCCATCTTTCTTTTATTATTCAACAACTTTTCATTTCACGAGTAATTTTTTTTTGCCTTTTTTTCAGTGCAAATTAATACGTTATTTTCAGATCTATTTTGAATATTCCATACATGTATGTGCGGATGTTATTTTTATTCTAGAATAAATACACATACATACACACACATGTATTGTATATATATATATATATATATATATATATATATATATATATTTATATATAATCATTAACTAAGCTCCGATCAAAAAAAAAATTGCAGCGACGACAATGCTTTTCTATACAAAACATTTTCCGGCCATATATAGCTTTTATCATAGAAAGCTGCTTGGTATTCCTTTGGAAAGCTCGTTTCATTAATTAACAACCCGATAAAATGACTCAAAGCATAATTCCGTTTTCGCTCCATCCAATAAATATACAGCCATTATTCCTTGTCCCTACATCAAAATAGATCCGTGACTCAGAATCGTTGCGAATGACTCGCTCTAACTGTCTCTCTCTCTCTCTCTCTCTCTCTCTCTCTCTCTCTCTCTCTCTCGGTCCGCCCGGGGCCGTAGCGGGCGCAGAGAGCCCGTGGTACAATTCCTCGCCGCGTCGTAATCCGGCGGATAATAGCGCTAACTGGGCGTAATCGTAAAAACTTTATGAATTGCAATAACGGCAATGGCGTATACGCGTATATCGGAAGGCGTAAGCGGACCGCGGCGCCCCTCCGGTCCGCCCGACCGGCCGAGGGAGACGCGCGCGTGACATCTTCATAATTGATATGAACCGCGGGGCCACGCCCGGGCCCGTCTCTCCGCTCGCCTACACCGTGCGCCGCGCGAATCTCGCAGCGGGACCGAGGAGCGTGGGCGTAATGCACTAGGGGGGTGGGTGGCTGTTTCGCCGCTGCCCACCAGTAGCAGTCTCCGCGCGGCGCGCGCGCGCACACACACACACACACACACACACACACACACACACACACACACACCTATATATATATATACACGTTGGCGGTCAATAAAGGTTTTACGAGCGGTCGAAGCGGAGAGGGGGGAAGAGAGTACAGAGAAATAGAGGAAGAGGGAAAGGTAGTGCGACTCGCAATTAGAAATATTTGCCCGTCCCTGTCGAGCCCCGCCAGATAGTTAATATCTTCGGATCCGTCGCGGTTAATTCTCTCAGGACGCGAGACGCGCGCCCGCTCGCGCCTCGCCGCGCGCCTCCGAAAAATTTTACGACCGGTATGGATGCTCGTTGGGGCGGGCAGCGGGTGGTGGATGGTCGGTCTTATATGTGCGGAGGCCGCGGTCTCTCATGCGGCTCTCCCGCGCTCCGTACCCTCCCCCTCAGAACGACCTCGTGCGATGGGGGAGGAAAAAATGAAGGAGAAGATGCGGAAAATCCCCCGGCCCTCCATGATGTTCCTCCTGTCCCGGGTAGTTTTACGAAGGCGGACGCGGGGACGGGAGGACAGAGAGAGAGAGAGAGAGAGAGAGAGAGAGACAGATAGAGAGAGCTTCTCTTGGGAGGACGGACGGTCGACCGGTGCCCGAGAGATTTGAGCTTCATTGTCGCCGTATATACCGAAGACGGGCGCGGTTTTCATAATTTCCCGTTTTATAGGGGTATTAATATAGGGTTGGGATAAGTTTTCAGCTACAGCTCATCCGATTTATGAGAAGGTTGATGGAATCCAACTTAGGTTGCTATATGGATATTGTTATAAGTAAAACTGGATATATTGAAATCAAATGTGATATGAAACTAATTATATTTTTACTTTGAAAGCACCAGACACTTCCTTTTTATTAAACAAACACATTATTAATTTTTTTTGATTCAATATAAAAATATTTTTAATTATATTCATTCGTATAATTTAAAAAAAAGAAGATATATGTATATATATATATATATATATATATATACACATTCACGTATTTGTATATGCTCAGAAGTATAAGGAGTCGTTTTTGTATAAAATAGAGAAATGATCTACGCGAGTAATTACAATATTTCTCAAAACTCCAGATTAACATCGTTGTTCTTCGGATTAACTTGTTTTTATAAAAATTAATCGGAGCACCGAAGATCGTTAAGATATTTCGAACTCTTGGACTATTTCTATATGCCAGCTTCGAAACGATTTCAAAAAAGATATTTTACTTGCTGTGCTCTCATTATGGATGGAAGCAAAGGAAAACAAATAAGACGCTGCAAATTTTATATTTTTCCAAACTTTCGCTGTAGAATAGATCAGAGAAAAGTTGGATCGTAGTTTTAAAATTAGCGAAATAGTTACGAATAACCATACAAGCTAATCTCGCAATACACAAAAGCTTATCAATTTTTTATAGAATAGTCACACCTTACCATATCTATAAATACCACTTATTTCTTTAAACATATTAGTTTTATTTTCGTATTATCTGTATTTTTGTAAATTATCTCTGCACAGTATATGATTCTATATGCATTATTATAATAACGGCTTCAGCCAACGGTATTTGCACGAATCGAATACAATGCATTTTAAGCATAATTTATTTCAGAGCTGGAATAGCTCTGTTCGGATGTTAAAGCGTTCGAGCAGGCTTGTTGCGTGCGAGTCTCGCGAAACATATTGTTTCGAGCATCGAAGAATTTGCAGCAACGCTACGGGTCCCAACTTCTATTCAATGCAGAGTTATGCAACCTGGCAAACTCAACTATATTTTCAAACCTTTTCATTATTACATTTAGTCGTAAATAAAGTCGATAATATGTTTCTTAATAAACTTCAAATTATTCTTCATAATCTAATATTTTATTAAAATTAATTGAAAAATATTAAACAAAAATTTATTAAAATTAATTGAAAATTATTGTACACTGAAAAAGCAAAAAATCTATACATACAAATCAAATCGCCGATAAATAATAACATACAGAAGAAATTGGTTGCACTAAACTATGAAAAATTTCAAATAATCTTAGTTATGGAAGAATTATTAATTAAAAAAGCCCTTTTGCTACACGTACCGCAGGCCAAAAGCATCCCCGCAATTTAAAATGCCATAAAGAACCAATAAAGCCCAAGGGGCGACCACGCGCCAATCGGCAAACCGGCATTAATAACGCCGCGTTGGCGACAATTTCGCATTAAGAAGTCGTAAAGCTAATTAAGCCCCGCGCCGCCTCGGCCGAGAGAGGGACAGAGAGGGGGGAGCACGCGAGATAGAGGGGTGTGCGTCGCGCATCCGGCTCCCATCTCCCGGTGCCGAGCGGGCTAAGCAGCGCCGGGCGATAGGAAATCCGCGCTGAAGGGTTGATAAAGCCGCGAGCTCGCGATAAATACGGACGGTGCCCTCCTCCCACTGTCTGTCTCTCTCTCTCTCTCTCTCTCTCTCTCTTACCTCCCTCTCGCCCTCGCTCGCTCGCTCTCTATCCCGCAACCTCGGGGGAATAGAGCCGAGCGAGCATCAGGCCTGGAAGAAGATAGCGCGCGCGCGCGCGCGCTTCGGTGGCGGCGGCGGTTGCGGAGTCGCTGCGTGACGAACGGCTTCGCGATAGCCGTATAAATTAACCCCCGCTGACGTTTAGATTAATTGCTCGCGCGGGCATTTGTATACGCGCGAGAGTCCCGAGCACGACGATACGCGTACGGGGACGACGAAGCGCGACTTTTCTACCCGCCGATCCCGTTTATTGCATAATAATGCTGGGCCGAGCGAGTGGGGGGAGGGTGGGGGGGGTAGAGCTCGCGGGTACCACGGAGGGAGACCGCAGGGTGGGCGGGGGGTCGAGGATAACGTAGAGCTCAAAAAATGAAACAATGGGATGGAGCGCGACGCGCGCGTACACGCGGACTTTCGACCTCGCTCGCACTCTCGGCTTATTAAAACATTTACGGCAATGAAATGATTATATCGCTTTATGGCTCATTTTATTCCCCGCCTAGATTTATGTATTTATTTACGACCTTTAGTCGGAGGGCAGGCGCGAATGCATTTTTCATTACTTCGACCGCCGCCGGAGAGTCGCGAGCGCGGCGTGGGCGGGGGCGGGGGAGGGATGCAGCGCGGAGGAAATGAAATTTTTCCCGACGTAATGCGTTTATGGCGAGCCAGCGCGCGCGAGTCGCTCCTGCCGAGATCGTGCAGAAGTATTTCTGATATAGGGAGGCGCGGTGAGAAAATGTTACGATGATCTGCGCGGAGAATTATGCGAGGAGGATAATAATTTTGGCTGTTTGGGTAAATGAAGTATTAAAGAGAAAGAAGATTTCGCTGTTTCGAGGATGGAAAGCAAGCAGCTTGCCTACGAAATTGTATGTATTATGTATATATTAATATATGGAGAGTAATTTTGTACAATCGTCAAGTGAAAATTACAGTAGGATGAGAGCAGCCCCGGTAAACTTGTTTAGTTAGACACGATTCCCATAGGTTGATGAATATCTGAATCTAAATACTGTAGATGGTCAATTGTTAAATTAACGGAAATTCTTCGAACATGATTTATAGTAATTATTTCTAAAAAATTTATATTAAAAAAAAAATTCGTAGTCACTTGTCAGCCTGGAAGAAATTATACAGTTAAGCTAATTAACATTCGAAATTTAATATTTTATTATTTTAAATTTTTTATGAAAAAAACGATTTATGCAAAAATATTTGTAATACGTTTTACGTACATAAAAACATCGTATTCTTTTTTTTATTAATATTAAGTCAATGAATCTACTATTTTATTGTTTCAAATCCGCAAATCATTATACGTCTCGCATAACAAATCCAAATATTATCTTCAGAAGTATGCAGGGACTTCGTCTTTGATACAATTATGTTAACTGGAGAAATGGAATGTTCATCTAAATACGTTAAGTTTCGCTATTTGCCGCTACTAAGCCTTTAATTTTTCATCTGAAGTTTGATGAAACTATTAATTTATATTCGCTCTTTCAAAAAGCACGCTGTGCAAGAGTCGTTTTGATATTATTACGAATTCATTGATATTATTTAAACGGCAGAGTATAATGAATTCTTTGTAAAAAAATTCATTAAAGTTTATTACCGTAGAGCCAGAACTTTGTTAATAAACTATTACGGTAGACATAATGTCGGAGAATGATAACATCTATATAAGCTACTATCATTATGCGCTGATCATGCATGCTGCGCGTTACGCAAGTTTGCCCGCTCTTTCGTGATAATTCATAAATGATTAATAAGACTGTCGTCGTCGAGTTATCCAAGTACAACGGACATACATGCTTCCATACATATATGTATATATACTACAAATACAGAAGTTGCAGAAGAGAAGGGGTGGGGGAGGAAAAGCCGAGGGAACCGCCAGAAGCGCCACATGACGTGACAATGCGCCAATAAAGGAGGAGACAGAAGCAACATATGTGAGCGTCGTAAAATATTACATGTGTCCTATATACACATATATATATATATAGTGCAAACTAGGGGAGGGGCGCACCACGCCGTGCCTCTGCACATTTCGCTCGTTCGAAATGACGCCAGACAACCGAGATTTCACAACGTGGCCAGAAAGTAGGGATGGGAAAGTTAATCGAGAGAACGATAAGGAAAAGTGAGGGGATAATTTATTTTTTGTTCCCTCTCCTTTGTAAACTTATATGCAAACGTGAGCGGGGATCGAGGTTGTCAATATACCCATCAAACTTTCCAAATCGGAATCAATTGTGGTCGACGACGGGAGCGGGGCGCGAAATCATAGTACGGGCGAAATGTCCGGGATAACAAAGCGACGATATCGAACGCCTATTAAGGCCGTGGTGCCACGTTCCACCATAGTCGAGGAAGAATACCGCGAGCGTGTTTCTTAGCTCGGGGGGAGGGGGGGACCCCTATCATAATTCACAACTTCTGCCTTTCTTCTTATCTCTCTCTCTCTCTCTCTCTTTCGTTTCGAGAGCTACTTCGCCGTTCCTGTGCGAGGATGCGGGTGAGGACGGTGCCGATGCGCATCCAATGTATAATGTACACACACACACACAAACACACACATAGTTATATATATATATCCATCGCTCCTGGACACACTTCGTCGTTATGTGGGGCGGGGCGGGAGAGAGGCTGATCTCGAGAGCGAAGGAGAGACACGATCGTGACCGGATCAAAGGGAGCGTTTTGTCCTAACGATATACCGTCCGCCGAGCGTCGCGGCTTTTGTCGATGAACGCTGCCGAGCGTCTTTCTTTCTAACCCCCCCCCCACCCACCATCCTCCCTGCCGCCCCATTCTCGATCGAGATGACAATGACACGGCCGGCGCAGTGGCCGGACGGTTAATCGCCGAACTCTCTCGCTCTTGGTCGAGATTGCTGGGGAGTGGGCGGGGGAGGGGGCGGGGTTTGCGTCCATCGGACGTTCGATGTGGTTTCGGGACTCGATGTGCGTTCGGACTTGCGAAGTCAAAGGGAACGTTTCGTTTTTTTTTTTTTTTTGCTTTTTTTTATCTTGAGCGAGTGGAGCAGTGATGGGAAGTAGAAAAGGTTTCTTTTGTATAAGCCCCCTACCTTCGCTACCGTGCCAACCGTACATGTAAACTCGTTTTCTCCGTCTCTGTGATTGACGGATTGTTTTCTCGGGCTTTGCTATCGGGAGATTTGTAAACGTAAATGTATAATAAGGACACGGGTCAGTTTATTGCAGATTCTCCAGACAGCATTTTAATGCATATCTTCTTTTTCTTTATTTTTCGAGCGACGTGATTTTCAATGTCTTATGGAAACAAATAAGTCGATTATCTTGATTTGTAAATAAGCGTCGATTAAAAGTGGCAAATGCATTATTCTATTGATTTCAATGAAATGAATTCAGAATTGTCTCATATAATCAAAATAAATAATTGTTTCATCTGTCTTTATGAAAATGTCTTTCCTAAATTACATAAATATAGTTTTTAAATAAAAAATATATTGGTATATTGAATAAATACTTACTTCAAATTACAAAATATTCTTTGGATTGAAAAAAATGCTTCTTTAAAAATCTAAAAATATTTACTGATTTTAGAAAGTATTTTCATGTTTTAAAAAATACTTTCTTTATTTAACTAAACGCTTACATTCAAAAAAGAATTTTTAATTATTATATGACTTATCAAACATTGACAGGATTAGTATATATTACAATTAAATAATCTGCTTCATGATTACTAAGAAATAATTAAGTAATTTTAATTTGTTATTAATTTTTCATTAATATTATTAAATAAATTGCTTGCTCTAATTGAAAGTAAATTTTTTTTAAATAAACAAAATTATGAACTTTAAGTATACATTTGTTCGAGTTAAGAAACATTTGCTATTAATTTGCTATTATTTTCTCTATTAGTATATACTTACGTAATCATTCGTTTATTCTGAATTACAATAAAGAAGTACTATTCACCATTAGAGAATCAAACGTTTAGAGCAACTTCTCGAAGCAATATATCAGAATTTTACGTAAGCTTATAAAATTAAATCTATCTTATGGACCTCGGATCATTCCTCGATACGAATTATGATCTATAATTTTGGAATTTATGTAATTAAATTTTCGAAATCTAGATTTAATTATTACTATTAAATCTCCTAAGTTATTAATGACAACAATGGCTTTCATTCAAATAAAACTGATCTGAACTTCGCAAATGCAGTTATCAGATTTATTTATTTTAAATTTATTTATTTTTTTAAGTAATTTATTAGCATGCAAGTATCTTTTTTTTCTAGATTCTCGACAAAAGACATCAAGCGGGTGCATCGAAAAATCTTTCTCTAAATCTAACGGACCATGGATTAAAATGTTAATAATTTAATTTTCATTTTCATCTTATATTATACGCAAGCTAGTAGAAGGCCACAAAGGCTCCCTCTCTTTCTCTCCCTCCCTCTCTCTCTCCCTCTCACGTTATTATTTCGCCATGGAATATAATTTGAGATCGCGCGATCACTTTATGGGGCATAAAGCGCCGAGGGAGGAGCCGACGCTAATTAAAATAGCTAATGCCGCCGTTGAGCAAAAAAAAAGAAAGAAAAAGAAAAATGAAAGGACGGAACGGTAATAAGCCGCTCTCGCGACCCGCCGACTTCCCCCCCCCCCTCGCCGCCCGTCACTGCGGAAATCTAGCGCGAAACAAGAAATTACGAATTCGGGAAGGGAAATAAAGCGAGTTCGCGCGCGGCCGGGCGGCAGAAAGCTGAGCCACTGTATATATATAGTTGAAAAGTTTAACTACCTTACAGCTCATAACTCCGTTATGGCGATAGTGGTGCGCCCTCCTACGCCCCTCCCAATCTCGTCGTTTATTATTTTCTTGCCCCGGTCAAGAGAAATATCGTCTAGACCAGCCGGGCGCTCGAGACGGCCTGTGGCCCCGGAGTGCTACCGAACTCTCTCTCTCTCTCTCTCTCTCTCTCTCTCTCTCTCTCATCTCTTTCTTTGTCTCTCTCTCTCTCGCAAGCTCGTACACGGCGCGGGCTCTTTTTTTTTCATCTTCGAACATAGAGATGCAGCGGGCCATTCATATACGCGCGCATCTCCGCGTCGTTTACGTCCGGGGGCAAGCTTTATTTCTGCCGATAGCCCTATCTCGTATCGCTCGTTTTATAGGTGGATTAATTTATGGGCTCGCGCTGAGATTTTCTTCTTTACGAAATATCTATTGTTTTAGAAAAACAAGTATAGGATTCGCGGAGAACACATTTTTGACGATGGATTTATTTGATGGATTTCGAGCGTGTTCCGTAGAATATAGTTTTTTTTTTTTGTTTTTAAGCTTTTAATCTACTTAATTGTTTGTATATAGTAAATAATGTTGTAACCTTAATTTGTACAATTATCGAACCTCTAAATATTCGCAGATTTCGAAGAAACTTAGTTAATAATTTGGAAGATCGAATTCGAAAAACAAATTAGCCTGTCTTTATAAGAGAATTAAATTTTTAGTGAAAAAGCTATAAGTAAAGAATTAGAAGTATTAAGAAATTTTTAGAACCAGCTAAAGGAAACATAAAAATTTTTTTTTGTTAAATATAAATTTGTGATAGAGCAAAGTTTGTTAACCACCATATTGATTGCACTGAATATTACTTCCATGAAAAACCGGGTCGAGTAACACTTTAATTTCATTGAGATGAATAGGTAGTCCACAAGCTCACAAAATAATATTACATAAATTATTTTCAGCCTCAAAATATTATTGCCCACGTGGGCTACACGTTATCTTTTGGCGGAATGAAGTTCCAAGGAATGCAGTATAAGATTATCATTATAATCATTATGTGATTCGAAGCCTATATATGTAATGATAAAAAACTATTATTTACCTTTTAATTGACGGTAAAAACACGGTAATTAATATGTTTAATTGTTTGTTTAATAAATTAGTGTACGTTCTTTGTGCCGTTATGAAAAAGTGATTTTTAAATCTTGTTTGTATATGGAATTGTGTAATATAAAATTCGAATCATAAAAATATCAGTGGAACCACAAAATTGTAGATGATTTATTTGATTAAATTCAGAACTGGCATAATTTGGGCATAGTTATTACTCCCATGAAAAATTTATTTTTGAATTTGCCTCAGAATGAAAATAAGCGGATTAATTCAGATGTGATGACAAAATTAATTATTGCAATTTTGAAAATGCATCCCTTCCTTTATTATAGATTCACTGAAATTGAATATTTAACTAAATTATACGTTTTCTATAAGTTAAAGTTTTTCTTATTAATTCTTACAATAATAAATATTTTCTAATAAATTAAAAGCACTTGAAAGTAATTTTTTTAAAAAGAATTCAATATTTTAGTATAGTTTTATTTGGAATGACCTTAATTAATATTGACCCGTTAATAATTTATTGCATTTAGTTTCTTTTAAATGAAGATTAATTTTTTCGGAATGGGCATAATGCCCATGCGGGATCTTCTTACCTTACACCCGAAAAATGATACCGCTTAAACTAATTATCATATGTAATTCTCGGCCAGATGATTAATGTAGAAATGTGATTGTATTCAATGAAAAATTCATACGTACGATATGTTTATTTAATGTAGCGGCAACAGGACGAATCAATTCCCCAGGGCGGAACGAAGCAAGTAGTATTGGTCAATGATCGAATCAGACGGCGCGGCGGTCGTTGAAGTTCTTCCTTTCTTCTTCTTCTTCTTCTTCTTTTTTTTTTTGATCGAAAATCAGAGAATAAACGATCGAGGAGGGCCGGGTTTCGACCGTGGGGCCACCGACCGTCAGCGCATTTTTCTCATAATTCACGGTCGGCTTATCGCCCATAAGCACACGACATATAAAAGTAAATACGACGGTGCCTTGAAAAATAGATTTGTTATTAATACAGCGACGGCGGCTTCTTTCGACAAAAGCTGGAGAATAGAGGAGAGAGAGGGAGAGAGACAGGAAGGTACGGAGACGAGGATTTGGCCGCGATTTTCTATACGTCGCGGGTGAAGCTGGCACGATAGCCGGAGAAAAATAATCCGAGAATTATGTGCCTCTACGATAGTGCGCTTGTCGAGCTTTTTGAAAGGAAAACCGAGACATCGACTCTCACTTTATCGCCCTATATCTATAAAAAAAAAAGAAACAATATAGATATACGTTACAGTTATATCGTTGCTGAAAATATTTAGTAAAAAGCAATAACATGATAAAACGAAAACTAAATTTTAAGTTTTTTAATTTGTGGCTAGAGAAGAATGAGGCTGTCTAATTAAACGGATAGATTATGTTGAACATGACAGTAAGCTCGCTAGCACGTTAAGCTGAAGGTTAGGCGACATTACGACTGTCAGATTTTACTCTGAAATACCCATGAGCTCAATAAAAAAAATTTAATTGTATACAATCGAAATAATTAATGTGATATGTTCATTCGTCAGTTAAGGAATAATCCTGAATACTTTGTAAGAAACGATAAAGTTTAAAGGAAAAGAGCCAATGAAAGATAAGGGTATATATATATATATATATATATATATATATATATATATATATATACAGTTATAAATTAAGGAAATAACGATAAAAAGGTATACGGATTATAGAAAACCCCACCCTCCATGGCACTAAATCACGAAAGGTTTCACCTTTCACTCCAGGGTAAAGACTTTTTTTGTTGTTGTCCCTTTCAATCGGTTTCCCCGGCGATGGTCACTTTGACACTCTATAGCTTCTTCGAGGGGCCTCTTCCCCCCTCCCCCTATATTCGTATATAGATATACATATAAGCCACTTCGAAAAATCCTCACTCTCGTCCGCCACATCTCAACTGCCCCGACCCTCCAAAATCTATCTCTCGTTCTCACTTTCGTGTATATATATATATAATACATAACGCTTACAGCGCGCCGCTTTGAAAAGATGCCGATAAAGAGGGACGGCGGATCTTCTGTATATACGTGAATGCGAAGAAGGAAAAAAAAGCGCGTGTAAGAGAAAAGCCTCCCCGGCGAAAATCATCCCGCCTTCTTGTTATGTCAGCGTTCTTCACTTCTATCTCTCTTTCTCTCTCGCTCTGTCTCTCTCTTCCTGCCTGTATATATAGATATACCCCAGCTCCACAGCCCCTTACACCGCGCCTTTGGCCACAGTCGCATGCGGTCTGACCTTAGGCGCGCCGAGTGTGAAAATAACAAGCTCCGAGATACGCTCTGTTTTCTCTCCCTCCCTGAACTCTCTCTCTCTCTCTCTCTCTCTCTCTCTCTCATTCCCTAATTTTATTTACGATTTTGTACTCTCTCTCTCTCTCTTTCTCTCTCTTTCTGTTTCTCCTTCCTTCTCATTCCTTCTCTTCCTCTTTCTATAACTTTCGACGAGCGAAGGGAGCGTGTAAGAGGTGTATCGGCTTATTGTACGGATTACGCCCTGGAGCTTCCAGTTCTTCTTCGCTCACTCACTCTCTTTCTCTCTCTCTCTCTCTCTCTCTCTCTCTCTCTCTCTCTCTCTCTGTCTCTCTCTCTCCCCGTATTGCGGCATATATCCGTGCGCTTGGGGAATCGCGATTGAAGAGCGCGCGGGTTCGTACGCGCCAAGTCGCGCGCTCGCGTCAAAACGGGAAGGCGGCGCGGCGGGGCGCGGTGGCTTTGAAGAAGCATTTGCGGTTTTCTGCGCGCATTGTCAAAACTGCGCGGGTATGGGACATTTTACGCTCATTTAATTTGAAGCCCCCATTCAATATTTGAAGATTCTCTCTCTCTCTCTCCCTCCCTCTCTCTCTCTCTCTCTCTCTCTCTCTCTCTCTCTCGAGCGCATGATGTTTTTAATGGAATATTGTATGCACTCTATGATTATTCGGTCGAGTTTTGCAAATTGCTGATTTTGAACTTTTGGTTCAAATTCTGCAATTAAATCGTTTGATTTTCGAATCTTAGCATGTTGATGTGAATTAGTCAAAGACAATGTAGTCGCTTGTTTGATTCGAATTGCTTCACATAATCAGCATGATCATTAAAAGCTGCCGTTCCAAAATTCCAGCGTAGAACATATATAATATGTACACCCAATATTAAGAGCAGATCTATTGCCAAGGCTTTTACAGTTAGAATTACAAGAAGGTCGATTGAATGTTCATATCAATGTTTGGACAAGTGTATTTCATTGTCGTGAATAATTATTCAATATCTATTCATCAATTATGAAAATCTTACAGCCTAATTAATGAAGCCCTTAGTCGGTCGACCGATATAAACAACGGATTATTATTTATATATTTGGTACTCTAATCAATTTTGTGTTAATTGTTTTACTGTTTGTTATAAGTTAATGAATATTATTATTCTAATTAATTGATTGCGGATATACAGCACGTGAGTAATTTTTTTTCTATTTTGATTTTTTAAATCGTTCTCGCACTATTATGGCATCCTCTTTCTTTCATAAATATTCTAAAATTCAAATATTCATATTTTCAAATTAATTTTCTAATAATTTGAATATACAGAACTTTTACATTGTATTAAATTAATCCAGAATATTGAAAGATACAATAAAAATAACGATTATTTTAGCAGAGAAAAACCTTACTAACAGTTATAATTAAATGAATGCAATATATTAAATTTATTTTGAAAACAAAATTTTACTGTTATCGGATAAGGAAGTGGTCGCAGCTCGATAAAATGGATTAAATGCAACAACAAAATACGTATCTTATCTTTTTCTGTACCAATGGAGCTTTCCTCTAGAAATTTTTCTGATAAAATTGTTTCTGTAAGTTTTAAATTATCGATAGGTAACGGATTATTGGGTACAGGTTATAAGTTTCTACTACGTAAGTGATCAGAGCTCTTATTTTTTGTTAATTACGGTCACTTTTTAGTCATATTAAGTTACAATAGTAGATAACATATTAAATTACACTTTTTGAAAAGAAGGGGAAGATGTGCTAAAAATATTAATAGCTAGTACATTAAAAACATCTAGTAACAATCAGCAT
Source organism: Sycobia sp. Sy_11 (assembly GCA_018907035.1). Lineage (NCBI taxonomy): Eukaryota > Metazoa > Arthropoda > Insecta > Hymenoptera > Epichrysomallidae > Sycobia > Sycobia sp. Sy_11. Next base: position 555,204 of record JACCIC010000230.1, read on the forward strand.
TTTGGCAATTATTAAAATTATTATTAAAACTTTCATTTTGTCGATACTTATGTAATAAAATTTAAATTGTATAGAACAATAATATAGGCATTAAAGTTCAATCTAAACAATTACTTTAATTCCTAGGCGAATAATCAACGTAATTTTTAGATTAATGATAATATAAAATTTAAGTGTAAAATAGAATCTCTACAGCTTCATTTAAGGGGGGAGGGGTAATGTTAATTCGGTATAAAACAGGCATGTTTTTAAGAATTTTTTCTCGCGACAGACATACAGCCGGATTACTCAGTCAATTTGCATATAATAATGTATCATTTGAATAATATTTTCCTAAATTTTCATTGAAATATATTGAATATTAAGCTAATGACAGTAAATCTCCGGAGGCTCCTCAAGTTGTTTAGCGGTGTACACGATTACGCAGCACAGAATCATCGGAATCGTAAAAACCAAAGTGCATTCTTCAAAAGATATATTTCCTCTTAGTTTTTTTTTTTTAAATTTTAGAATTTTTGGTAGCCCTAAGAAGCCAAAAATCCGATTGTTGCTATAAAAAATCGGGTTATTTGTTACTGTAAAATTAAGAATTAATAAAAATAACCAAAAAACTCGACCGCGTTACTTAATGAATTATGTAAAGATGTACTGTGCAAAATTTCAAACCGGTCTGTTCAGTAGATTTTGTGCGAGGATGTACACCGACTCCAAAATTGGCAGTTTTCAGTTTTGTAAACTAAAAAATTCACAATAAAACTTTATGATTCTTTCAGATTCATATAGAATTGTCATTACCAGGTCCATATAGCAACATGCTTTCATCTACATGGTCTAAAGCATCTTTTTGAATTTGTCTACGTAAAACTCTGTCTTCTTTACTGTCGTGTGACGCTTGTTCCTCTGCTCTATTTATTCGCAACTCGTCAACTTATTGCGCCGATTCGTGGAAACTTCACCCTGTATTGATTTGCATCTTTTTCACAATGTCTAATAGGGCAAAAGAACCTTCATTGAAAGTACATGCAGCTACATTAGCTACAATTTCAATAATTATAGAGGTGCCACTCACTGACTTTGGAGAGATTTTCCAGACTGGCTTTATTGTGATTCTCATAATTATATTGCACGAAGCCTCCAAGACATCACTGCAAGAGTTCGTCTTTACTCAAGTCCTCATAAATGGGTCTAATCCAAAAAAATGTCCAAAAAGTTGCTTTCAATAATGAAATGAATATAGGAATTATAAATCAAAACAATCGCTCTCCAAGTAAGCTCGCCGCACAATTGTCAAGCAGAATTACGAATATGTAAAAATCCTACTTGGAGCAACAAATGTTCAAATACTCACAAAGTTGTCAATTTTGCTCCGATTAACTTGAAATTTCGACGCAATATTCTTGAGATAAAACGCATTCATTTAAAATAAATTTAAAAAATGGCGAATAAAAGTTTAAATACCTTATCCCCCCTCTTTAATGAGACAAGATCAATGGAACGGTATGTTTGTCTAAGAAAAAAAAAACACATTGTAAGTTACGAAAAGATTTCAAAAATTAAAAACAAATTGCATATGAAAATACATCGAAGAAAGATTCGTTGGCAAAAAAATGTTCAAGTTATTCATTTTTTCATTATCACATCAAGGTGAAAGCAATTGGTTCTACAGTGACTGTAAACTAACCTCATAAGCTGGACCGACAAATAATAAAAAAAAAATAGAAAAACGATGGATAACAAAGTTCGTTGCATGCATTTTTTAATGGGCTATTCTAGATTTATTCACCCTCCCCCCTCTCCACCACTCGTCGAACGGCGCAATGACGCCGGAACGCACAACGACGCGCTTCGTCGAACCTTCGTAGGGCGAGGGGGTGGGGCTTGGGAGAGCCAGTCAGCCAGACCACGCAAGTCAAACAGGCGCCCGCGCGCGCGTCACGTACGTCCTCGTGATTATGTACGGCGCGGTATCAAAATACCGCATAATTGTACCCGTCCAGTCGCGCGGCACGCGGCTCAGTCGACGCACGAACGAGTGCGCCCCGGTCCGTTTGGCCGAGCGGCGAAAACCCGCGACACGCGTCGCGGTTTAAATAATTGTATTCCGCCTAACTGGGGAGGGAGGGCTAATGCGATCGCGCAGAGCGCGGTTTGCCGCGGGCAAATAAAGCCGGACCGCTGGGATCGAGGCCGGAGCGCAGATAAGCGCGGGTCGAACGAAACGCCCTGTTTTCCCATCTATTTTTGCCTCTTTTTTTTTTTTTTTTTTTTTTTTAATACGATCGATCGTGAATCAGAGGGTTTATTCATGGAAATGATTTGAGCGATTTCCTTCAAAAATTGATAATTTGATTTTTTTTTACACATACCTCGAGAGTCGCATTGTATTTTTATTTTCAATACGTGACACTATATTTCGGGGAGGAAATAATAGATGCGGGGAAAGAATAGTCGATTAAAAGTGTCATCGATCACTATCGGTTCGTTAAAGTGATTCATACCGCGATTCTTTCATGTCGAATCAAAAAAAAAAAAAAAAAAAAAAAAAAAAAAAACAAACCAAACAAACAAACCGAAAAAGAACACCCAAACTGAATTTGCAGCTTTCGGAGCTATTTAATGTCTTCGCTGGAACTGTCAACGGGCGGGCAAGATGCGCGCATTAAAAAAAAAAAAAAAGGAAAGCGTCATTTATCAAATCACAAATCATTGGCTTACTCTTGACAATCAATCGACCGCCGTCGTAATTGATTAATGGACTCGCGCAACGCGGTAATGCTTTCGAGAGGCAGAGAGAGAGAGAGAGAGAGAGAGAGAGAGAGAGAGAGAGAGAGAGAGAGAGAGAGAGAGACATAGAAGGAAGGGGTGAATAGAAAGAAAGAAAATCCGCAATTTCTGCCGGCGCTATGCCCAAATTAAATCTGTCTATCCGAATCCGATGCGTCCGGAGCTGGAGGTAGCGCGAGCCGACGCTGCATCGACCATTTTTCAATTGATCTTTTAAAGTGCGCCCTTATGTTGCGCGGCGAGTTCCCGCTTGTATACTCCCCCTCCCACCTCCCGCCCACCCCCAAACTATTCTCCCGCTCGCTCGCTCTGCGCCCCCCTCTCTTTTTCATTCTCCGCGCCGTTTTTTTCTTCCCGATAAACTTATCGTAAAATTACTCGGCGCACTGGATCCGCAATCCGATATAAATTTGCCACTAGGGCTCATCCTACGAATCCTTTTCTCTGTCCCCCCTCCCTCGCCTCGGACGCCCCACTATTTTATTCCTTTCTTCGATCCCGCACCCTCTTTGTATTCTCAAAAGTGCTTAACAAATGATAAATGGCGTACAGATTGAAAAATTTTTACGCGCTAATATTGCACGGATTTTTCGCGCGCGCGCGCGCGCCCTATAGATTGATATTGTATTAAAATATTTATTTTGTTATTCCCAATAATAAATATGATTCCTTTTTTATTCAAACATACTTTGCGCGTCGAGGAGACAATTTTCTCGTATTGCGCATCGTTTTCCTTTTGTCTTTATGTACTCTTTCAACTTCAATCAGCAAAATAGGTCCATTTGTTTAAAACAGTGAAACGTTCACTGGTAAATTATTAAATATTTCACCATATATCCAGTGCAGATCAAAATGATAATAGGCAAAGAGTGGAATATTAACTGATTAATCAGTGAAAGTTTCAATGTAGTGAAACAATGCGATTTCTACAGGCAACTTTATAAAATATAATTTTCATTCAACGTACGCATAAATTTCCCATCAATAATCGACAATGGTGCCAAAGATCCGATTCCACAGTGACACCGCCCGAGATAACGATCCAATCAAATCGAGCGCTCGACCCTGTGCAACCATACTGCAATTGGCCCAATCTCCGCTCGTTTTTGACTTCCTTACGGCACGGGGCCTACGCTGGCCACGTATTCCGCGACCCCTCGCTGGCTCCACGCGCGGCCACCGATCGCGCCGTCATAATCTTATCTTTCCGCATCGCGCACCCGCGCAGAGATCTGCCAATGCGCGTCTCGCTCGCCGCTCCGCCGGTCGGGCGTGAAGAAGCGCCGGCCCGCCGATGCTTCTGAACCGTGATTCAGCGCTACGGCGCGGATTTGCAGGAGGCGGCGATGAAAGAAGGGGTGGGGGATGGCGTAGGCACATTCAGCCGGGTATTACGGCAAGGCTCGCCTCGTCGCAGCGAGTAAACGTCAGAAAGTGCGCGCCACCCCCTTTCCCGCCGACTTCTCTCTCTCTCTCTCTCTCTCTCTCCCTCTCTCTTGTTGACAGCCACTTTAAAATTACATCGATAATGAAATTGTGCCCCGCGAAACCTAATTCGTAGGACGGCTCCGGCGAGGCGTTCGGGCCAGCTGGATTTGCTGCCGCCCCTGATGATAGTGATTATACGGGGCAGAAGAGGGACGGGCCGTGCGGAGGGGTAGAAAAGATGAGCCACTACGGCATAGGAACAGATGGGAGAACAATGCCGCGCTCGATCGTCGGTGCGAAATGAATTTAAAGTCGGCAGGAGAAAGAGGGAGAGTCGGATAGAGAGAGTGAGAGAGAGAGAGAGAGAGAGAGAGAGACTGACTGATTTTCCCTTAACTTTCACCCCTCGCGCCCCCTTTTTGCGCCGGTTCGCTCGTTCTAACGCCGCGATTACGCGTCTGTACGCGCGTGGTACGTGCGTGCGCGCGCGCGCGAGCGCTTGGGCAATGTCAATTATTACAAACCGATCGCGCGTAAAGAACGTCGTTAGCTCGCCGGTCGTTTAAGGGTGAGCGCGCACCGGATCGCTCGGGCGCCGCGATGCGCCCGATGATACATCGTGCGCGCCGTGCGCATACACGTTCGTCAGAGCGCGCGTTCTGTTTCGTGGTACGCATGCACTTCGGCCTTGCCAACTCAAATTTTGAGATGTATAGACACACACACGCACGCACACACAGACACATACACAGCAGAGACACACGCGCACATATATATATATATATATATATATATAGAGAGAGAGAGAGAGAGAGAGAGAGAGATCGATGGTTGATAGATTTTTTATTTATTCCGGGCAATATGGCGGTGAGGGGATGGAAAAATGGCATAGATTTTTCTATTTGTGCAAGGCGCTATGCTGTAGAAAAATAGTTGCATAGGCAACTATAATACGCAATATTAATAGGCAATATTATCATAATTAATAGGCAACAAATGTTGAATATATTAGTTATTATAATGTTTTTCCAGATCTTCTGCTCAAAGGACAATTCTACCTTTTTTTATACCTCTATATCTATTCCTTTTTATATCGCGAATTACTACATCGTATATCCAGCTCTATTACGGTAGAGCCAAATGCAAAATCTTTTTTATCAGTCTTCCATTAAAAGTACACTTTTACAGCGCGCGCACAGCTCAAAGAGTCAAAACTAATTCCCTTACGGAAGATAAACTTTGATTCTCCTATACGTAAATGCTGCACCCCACGCGCCGTACTGCTCTGCTCGCGAGTATCGACTAACAACAAACGCGCTCTATATGAGATTTTACACTGAATATATATATATATATATATATATATATATATATATATATATATATATCGGTGCGTTTGCGCGCGTGTGTATACAACGCTTTACTTTTTATCCGCCTGCTCCATACGCGCGTTCCATAAATTTAAAGCGCGAAACGAAAGTGGGGAGGCTGTTTTAATTTATCGCAGCCCCTCTCTCGCGCCGACCAGGGAGGCCCATACTTTAATGACGCGCGCACGTACACTGAAACGTACTGTATGCACGGGAGCGCTGGGCTTTAGGCGGTCGTGATTTTCGCTCGACTGACTCGGCGTTATACGTAGGCGCGATGAGCGCGAGAGGGAGGGGAGGGGGGCGCGGTGCTGGCGCATTAAAAAATTGCTCATCGATGAATTATTTAGGTATACCCGTTATAAGCGCGCGAAATACTCAAGGGAACGTGGGGGGGAGGGGTAGGGGTTTTAGATATCGATGAGATTTTATCAGCTGAAAAAAGTCAATGGTATGTATTTATGTATGTTCGAGCGTTTTATAGTTGGCCGCTATGGAGAGCCGCCGGGTAAGAGAGAGAGAGAGAGAGAGAGAGAGAGAGAGAGAGAGAGACAGAGTGAGAGAGAGAAAGTCGTAAATTCGATTGGCCGCGTATATATACCTTCGATTCGAGCGCGCGAGCGTTGTCTTTGTCATCGGCAAAGGGTTCGGCTGTAAATATGTCTTGGGAGCAATAAACGCCGGGGATAAATTTTCCAAATGTCCGTAATAATGTATCATGTCTGTCGCTCAGGTCATCAAATCTCTTTTCAGCAATACATGTAATAGGAGGCCTTTTCAGGGATTTGCAGATTGTCTGTACGATATATATATATATATATCTATAGACATTCGCGTTCGGTTCGCTTCTTTAAAATCGGGCATTGAAAATGTTTCTTTGTAAAAGCGTAATCGATCCGACGGTGTGACGAGGGAACAAATGTTAAATTTCTCACTATCAACTAACGCGTGGTAATACTCAATACACACTTTCTATTACGCTGCCTCCTAAAATCGAGTAGGTGAATGTGGACTTAATTAACGTTCATACATCGATATTTGAGATGATCAAATTCCTTTGCATAAAATTCGTAGAAATTCGTTTACCTAACAAGTGAAAAAAAAATTCACTTGGGGAATAAATGCAAAAATAACGTATCTTAAAAAAAATTAATGTGTTGACGGAGTGGCAAAATGAAATAATTTAAGAAAAAATAATAACGTGCAAGCTGGAAATAGTAGACGTAGTATTTTGTAGAATACTTTTTAATAACTGTCGTTTGTTAATAACGTCTAAAGATACCAAAATATACCTTTCACATATTTTGAATTCGTTTCTGAAAGATCCTTTTTTTTTGATCGAGGATTCTTTAAACACTTGCCGAATAATTATAAAACTATCCAAGCAGATTTTTCATTTGAAAATTTTACACATTTAATATGTTTGCGTCAAAGAAAGAATATTTTTTAAAATATCATTCATTACTGTGCGTATTAAGTTATCGCGCACATTCGTTAATTCTTACAGAATTCTTTCTCGAAATTGTTTGTTGGTTCGGCGGATGATAATAATTTTCTGTGAACGAGTCAAATTACAAGTAAAATTAATAAATGTAATAACAGTTTTACGGGTGTTTTTCCATATTCTCATACGGAAGCTACTCGCGAATAAGTTTATTCATAAGTTAAACCAGGTTGGCTTATTCAATTAGTTCAAATTACATTCATTCTATTTGTTATAGAACACTATTTTAATGTAACAGTTACACAGTCAAAAACGTAACTTGGATATTTACTTTACAAACCAACGTCTGTTGGCGCGCGCGCGAGCGTTTAATTCAACAGGATTGTCAGTCTCGCCGACATATGCGAGCGCGTTCTGTTCTATATATATATACATACATATATAGGAGAGCCTCAGCCAAGCGCTGGATATTCTAGCAAGCAGGATGCAATTTAGTCCCGAGTTTCCGCAAGTGGTCCGCGCAAATTTGTCACGGAAAATCAACGGAACGCCGGGGACGCCCGTGCCAGAAGATGCCGCGAGAAGATTACCATTTCGGGCTAAATATCGGTGATGTATGAGTAGGCACGGGAAACTTCTTGCTGTTACTTCGTCACGGTTTATCCCGTCGATTTTCTTTGCAATGCATCGTCAAGAGAACTTAAGTTTACGTTGACGAAGAAATTCGAACGATTACGCCAGGGCTGTTTATACTGGTTTTTTTTTCCCCCCAATAATACACACTCGAGAGACGAGCGGGATGGGCTTTCGTAGTCAGCCCTATTCTTCGATATGTATGTACTCGAGCTAATCGAACTATTTGAATATTTTATGCGCAGGAAACGTATATGCAATATCGATTAGCTGTGTAAAACATTGACAGAACGTAATTTATGTACGTATACATAATTATTAATGAGATTGATTCAATTTTTTACAAAGCATACATTGGCTCTAGTTCATAAGCGTTATAAATATTTGAAGAAAGAAAATAAAACGTATATATCTTATATTGTTATGAAATTCATTCGAATTGACTAGAATTAAATTGAATTACGAATCGGCTTAATATGAATTGGTTTGCAGGAACCATATCAAATGTTGAAAGTACCCTATTGAAAATTCCATTATGAATCGGAATATAAGTCGCTATTGAAAATCAACCAAGGAAATCTCTCTAAGATCAAATTTACTATCTCTATAAACTGTAATGAAAGCGACAAATTAGAGCAAACAGTATATAAATTGCTTTCAGAAAAAATTGTATACACTTATGGACAAACATAAAATTCGTTACTTGAGAACTTAAAAATAATAGCATGACTAGAGCAATAAACATAAAAACGAAATAAGAAAAGAAAACGTACATAGCGCATATCTATTTAAAAGTAAAACACGCAAGCTCTCAACCGAAATTCGGCCGTAATCTTTTCTTCGACCCGACCATTCATTATCGGCAACAGTCAGCAAAATGTAAGAAAGAAATGGCAGTCGTCAAACATGTTTTGCTGGATTAACCAACGTTATGAACATCATACGTACTTGTCAGTGACTGAAGTCTTTGCCTGCTCCAAAATAGAAAACGATGTCAAAAATTCATGGATGCTAACAAAATTAGGCAACCGATATAGACCCAATTGAAGCGCTATGTGTGAGCGAATCGTAAAATGTAAATCTACTGATGTTGAATTTTATAGCTTTATATTTCAATGGACGCTAACGGCTATTTGAGGGGCTGCGACGATAAATAAAAAAAAAAGCGCCGAGGGGGGAATAAATTAATTATGAAAGCGGGCAATGATACATTCTATCTGTATTGCGTTCTAGAAGATAAGGCAACTCGATTGGGATGGGAAATCAGCATATATCGTTGTCAGTTCATATGCATCAGAAAAATTTCTACTGTATAATATCGAATGGAACGCTAAAAATTTGCAAGGTTATACTTTCGTTACAGCTTGTTGGATAAAAACGTCTTTGATATAATATCCATATAAAAAGCCCTCTGCATCTTGCATAAACAATTCGCTATTCTTTCCCCGAAATGGTAAACTTTTCAGATTTTTCAATTTTCGATTGAATTTTCAAATTTTCAATTTTTCATACACCTATCGCATGTTCATTACTCGGTAATAAACCCCATACCATATGTACATATTTCTCTTTAAACCGAAATTGAGGCGTGTGATGGTCGTATCTCTTCGTATATATATATATATATATATATATATATATATATATATATATATATATATATATAGGTGAAGGAATGCGAAGTACGCGACCGCAGCCCACAGTACGTATGCGTATAAACCGATCCGCAGGACGGGGGCTGCGTCGCGCGCAATACACATAATCGCCTCGCAGCCGCGCTTCCGAACGTTTAATCAAGTTCCGAAAATACGAGAACGTCCGACGGCCAACTGTAATTTCAGCCTTACGTATGGGCCGCGCGCGCGCACACACACACACACACACACGGACACACAGACACACGGACACACAGACACCGACAGACCAGACCATACGTATAGACTCTCGACGGAAGGAGGTGGCGAGGCACGCGCGTCCGCTGCATTCCGCGCGTCGGGCAGAGGGGCTCGTGTATTGCGCGACGGGCTGACGACTGGTTCTGCATGCGCAAGTGGTTTAGTGTGTGTCTATATATATATATATATATATATATATATATATATATATATATATATATATATATATACATACACATATAGATGGTCCGCGGCAAAGGCTTTGCGCTATACGACTTGGCGTATGGGATGATGCACTCTGTCGAACGATCGGGTAGATTTAGTAGACAGTCGTTGGTCGAGGATATACTTAAGAGTCTCGTCTCGAACAATGTTGCGCTCGGTCTGTACAATGTGTAGCCAGCTTGGCTCCACAGAGGACAGATCGATTACAATGACGTTTACCGTCGCGTCGATTATGTATTGATTGATCAAATTGAGGTGCTCGGCAAGTGGCCCGTAAAGAAGTGAAATTGTATTGAACATCGACGAACGGGATCTTATGAGGGATATTGATTTGACTGCCCGATGTAATGTGATTTGAATACTTTGATTTTTGACTTACGTTATTTTATTACGTGCATTCTTTTTTATATAATTTAGAAAAGGATCTAAAACATTAATAATTCTCTTTATTAAAATGATTGCCAATTTGAGAAAGTTACATTCAAAGGCTAAAATAATTCGGATGTCTAAATTTTCAACATTAAGACAGAGATCGATAGTACCGTTTAATGTTTGAGGGACCGGGTAATGAACGTGTTTTTCAAATATTACAAAATTTATTAGTATATAATTAATAAGTTAACAAAACTCTACTTAATAAATTACAACAATCTATTAAGATTCAAACTAATATATGTAATAATTTACCTATCAGTGTTGCCTTGCTATGGATAGTATATTTTCATCATATCTTTTTTTTATCTTCGATATTATTTCCATATTCGTCGTTAAAGATAATCCACAATTCGTTTGAAAATATTTTGATTCTTTCAACGATTTTCACTTGCATTTTTGTCGATCTTGAATGTGAGTTCTCATGGTAATTTTCTATATTTTCATTGTCCCTGAAACAGCAGCAGCGAAAATTAAATTTTATTCATTCCTATTAAGCTTTATAAATAATAGAAAAAAGCGTCAGAGCAAAACAATAGCGCTGAATGTCAGAGTGCAAAAATAACAATAGATTGCTATTTTGAACGTACGAGCTTCAATTTTCTTGTGTTTCTATAGAAACATTCTGTCGATTTTTCATTTTCGTTAATAAGTTGTCATTTTGGAAAGTTTTATATGTATACGCTTAATTAACAAAGAGAGCATACGATGGATGTAATGTATCTGGGGTACGCGACACAATGAATTTATCATAATGTAAATTTTTTTTTATATAAAAATAAAAATTATTTTAAATACATTTGTCCCATTTCGCCTGCCTTTATATGTCCTTCTATCTATTTGTCTGTATCTATTTGCACGCTCAGTTTCATTCGTGCATCCCTATGAATCTATTCTTTCGAATTCGGACTTTTGGTGGTCTTATTTGTGCAGCGCATTAGAATATTTTAAAACGTATCAATGTAAAATGAATAATTTTTTGCGACATTTTCTTCTTTGCAAACGATTAGTAAGATAATCCGTTAAAGTAACCTAATTGTTAACTACTATCTTATTCAATCTAATTTTTAATGGATATTTAAATGGAAATGCACACAAATTTGTATACGCACAATAACGGGCGCAGTTACCATACAAGCGCATAATATCAAATTAATACATGACATTTTTCTTTTATCGAGGCATCTAAAAAGAAGCAATAATCTTTACATCTACATCGTTATTCGTATCAGAACTGAAAGTAGAATCCATTCCGCTATTTTTTAATACTTGACCTTCAGTTGAAGTTTTGTAATCTTTATAATCGTTTATTCTATGATTAAACGCCTGCTAAATATATGGATTTTTATCTGTAAATTATTTTGATAATCATATTCAAAGTCAAAGTCATTTGCACCACTGTTTCATATTTTTATACTCTACGCTCTTTCACCAACCTGTATTGATCTATTTAACTTCTATCTAAGACATATTTTCATTAAAGGATTTCCAGAATTTATTAAAAATTTTTCGAGCCTCTTCCAAGACACCGGCTTGATATGTTATAAAATATTCCGAAATGTTTGATAAGTTTTCTCTCTAGCTTAAGAAGCCGCAAAATCCTCGAACAGTTCGAAAATATCGAGACTCGAAAATATACATAAATATCTTGTGGTGCCGTCGGAGGCTCCTTCACTATGTTAATATATAATAAAATACTTTCAACAAATGGAATCATTATAGCTTTTATGGAAAATTACGTAAAGTTTTTAACCGAGTCGTCAATTGAATAACTCGATGTCAAATATACGTGAATCAACTTGCGCTGATTATATCAATTGAAACGTTGGGGAAAGGGCTCAAAAATATAAATACCCACAATTCCACGCAAATAGAAAAGGAAGCCATTCAATCGGTTTATTTGCACGGAGATTATTACAACCATTGTTAACTATAGGATATCGGGGGGGCGGCAGAGGGAAGCCCATTATACGCCCCGTAGAACCAATCAATTTTCGTCATGCCGGTGGCTCCGCCACCGCCATAAACCGCGTATGATATAAATTTATCTCGAAATCCGTAAACATCTTAATCATCCGAGAGATCGAGCTCGCGGCAATAAACGTCAGACGTAACGGGGCTATAAAAAAAAGGGGGGGCGGGGGGAAAGAAAAAAAAAAGCAAACAAAAAGGCGAGGACGAAGAGCAAGACGCGGAGGAGCCGGTGGCGGAAGCCGAGATTTTCGGATACGCCGCCTCGGCTGCCGCAGCCGCGGCCGCCCAATTACTTTAACGCCCCCGCGTATAGAAATTATTCCCGACGCGTATGTATCCGCCCGCGAGGGTGAGAAGGGGCGGGGTTGGGGGGCGGGGGGGGGGGCGACGGCAATAAAAATCTTCAATTTTTGCCGAAAACCCGTGGGGGGGGGGATGAGGCATAAAAGTCGCGCGCGCTTCTTCCCGCGCCCGTCTCCGCCGATCCAAATCTAGCCACGCGCGCGGCCGTAAATATCGACGCTGCGCCGCGGTGTGCAAGGGTGGCGGGGGATACGGAGGGGGGGGGAGCGACGATAAAAATCACGAGACATTATACAGATTTGTCGGTCGAAGTGCTTTTACGATTCTCTTCCCCCCCCTCCCTCCGGGCCTTTTCTCGTTCCATTTTTTTCTTTGGTTTTTTGACTTTCGCTTCTCTCCTTCGCCTGGCCGCGTATTCGTGATTTAATTATCGGACGGCTGGCGTCCGTGCAGTCCGGCAAGTGGAGAAATTCGCGCCTCGACTTCGAGCGACCGTCTGGTCTCTTCCTGGGCTGGCGACGCTCCGCGGACGCAGGTGCATACCGCCTCGAGCGATATCTCGGCGCCCCTCGCCCCCATAGATTTATAGGGGTTTGCTGCGGTACGCGTCGGCTCCATCTACGTGTGTATCTGTATATATATAGTGATGAATTCGTGCTCTCGCGCTGAGTGCGCGGGGGAGGATCGCGCGCGCTTGCCGGAGGATGCGAGCCGCCTCCCATATAGTACTGCGGATGCACGGATGGCTCGGCCGTTTGAATTGTGGCGGCGGGGCGTACGTTAGGCGGGCGAGAGGCACTTCCGCGGCGACGCGACGCTGCGACGTCTAGAGGGCGCGAAGTGCGCGTATGCGGAGGTTGATCGAGGGCTTTCGTGAATTCGAACGGTCTCGGAGCGTGCCGTCGCGTGTAATTTATTATTTTCCAGCGTCCGTTATGGAAAATTAGATCGTTTTAATCGGTAGCTCGGCTCTATTGCATCGACGCCGAATTGTGATCGACTATTCAGCATCGAATGTACGATGAAACGATTTGCGACTGTAGATTTTAATGATTTTGTTTGTTTTAAAACTGTCAGTGATAAGCATGCGGTATTTTATGTATAAAAATTATTTTACAATTTAATGATTAGTTTTTTTATTAACGCTACATAATATAGCAATACTTGTTTCGAAACACATTGTAGACCTCATTGATTTGTACTACTATTCGGAAGCATAAATAGAAGCGTTGAATAATATAAAAAATAGGACTACGAAATAATACGTTTATAGCAGATTATGGAAAATGTATAGGGAGAAAGATTTTCTAGTAAAAATTAAGGTAGTGCCTTGGAATTTGATTGCAGAATGTAAAAAATCTATAAAATGACCATAGTTTTTTCTAACTTTACTATTTTCAGAAATTCGATATTATTTTTCGATTTTTTACAGCATATGATCAAATTACTAGGTATTATTATTATAATTTTTACTAGACTTTTTTTTTGCTTTCTAAAATGGAATAGATACAAATCAGCTGATTTAAAATTATTGTTTCATTTATTTTCGTAATATATAATTTTTCACGTAAGTTGAGTAGATTTTGTTATTTCATACGGAAATGTTAACTGTAGAAATCGGTGATAATATACTTACAATAAATTAATAATCAAAAGTCTAATACAATTAATTTGTTGAATCAATGGAAACGAATAAAATAATATCGATATCACATGGAGAATAGTTTGAGATAATGTTTATAAAGCGCACGTCAACAACTCGCGACCAACGATAGGGCTGAATAAGAATGTTCGCACTGTTGATCTTAAAAATGTTAAAAGTTCAATTAAGTCTTAGAATGGTTTTACCATGATTCCGTATTAAATAAAATGAGGAGTAGATGAAGAAGCAGAAGAAGTAGAAGAAGAAACAGAAAAACGACGAGGGTAACGAGAAGGACAATACTAAGAATTTTCGGCTTTACGAGGCTCCGTGATATTATTTCGGCTAGATTGAATCATTCGCTTTCCCTCTCTTACGTTAAATATGACACAATTAAAACTTAACTTTAAAAACCACATAGCTCATTCTCATTGTATATCAAATCAACTATTGCAGCAGAGAAGGCCCCAAATGAGGCAAAGCTTCGTAATTCCGGCTTACTAATACACTTGCCCCATAGGTTTACAGTCACGCGGAAAATCTACGTGCGCGCGAATAATCATGATAAATCTATTGACTTACGATTCTTTCGGGTTTTCTTATGTATATGACACATTTCACCGTCGTAAAACTCATCCGGGACGTATAATTTTTTCTCTCTGGTAAGTCGTGGCAGCTACGTCGACCCGCGGGGATTCACGTTCTCACGGTGGAGTCCGCGCACTATATATATATATATATATATATATATATATTATATATATATATATATCATTAAACAATATCATAAAACAATATAATTATTGAATTATAATGACAATTAGACTGCCCTGCTAAGTGAATTGTGCGAGATTTAAATAGGAATATATTTTCATTAATTTATTTGATACATATTCATCTAAAATGTATTTATGTATTTCCAATGATGTTTAATTCTAAAGTGCACAGAGTACTCTGAGATTACATGAATTTATTTAATGATGATTAATTTAAGACATAAAAAACTTGTTCAATATTAACTAATCAAATGATTAATTTATACTCTAGCATCTGAATATTGTCACAGTTGCTAAGAAGTACTGTAAATTTAACTGAATCAAAATAGCAATATTTCATCCCCAATTAGGAAACATATTCATAGATAAGAGCAAAGGTAGTCCAATTAATTTAGCAAGTGGTATCCACCCCAACTCTTATACATACACATATGTACATATTCACCTTTCATGAATATTAATACAGGTATACGAATTTTTGCGCGATATCGCTGTACTGATTATACCAACCTGTTTCATAGGCCGCGAAAAAAGCGCCTAATCTAATCGCAATCGGAATCCCCTCAAATATGCGTCCTGACGCTCTCTCTCTCTCTTCTCTCTCTCTCTCTCTCTCTCTCTCTCTCTCTCTCTCTCTCTCTATATATATATATATATATATATATATATATATATATATATATGTATACTAATCAGCATCGTGGTCGTCGACGCGGCTATTAATTCACACTTCCCGCAAAGCAGAGAAAAAGAAAGAGAGAGATAGAGAGAGAGAGTGAAAAAAAAGCATCTCGAGTGCCTCGTTCTTCTTTCTCGCTCGCCCTCTCCGAAAGCCCCGGGAGCGATTTGAATAAAATCAATTTGGCCCGTGCCCCGTACACTCTCTTTCTCTCCTTCCCCCTCTCGCACCTATACGAGACCCTTCCCTCCTCCTGTGTGCACGCACGCGCCAGCACGTTCCCATTTTTCTTATTTTCTCTCTCTCTCTCTCTCTCTCTCTCCATCTCAACACCGCTCGGGCGACCCCTCCTCGCTTACGCTCGGCTGCCCGTCGGGGCTTGCCCAGGTGGTCGGCTCACCGGAAGTGGCATTCCGATGTCCCCGATATCTCGCGCCCTGACCGTACCGCGCTATTTTGCTCATCCCTCCGTCGCCGCCGCCACCACCCTCTATCTCTTTCTCCACGCCATGTGGCCCGAAAGGTGTGCAGGCGCTCGGGCGCGTTCTGTTCGTTCGTGCGCTGGGCAGGGAGCCGCGTATGGAAATCGAGGAGAGTTCGCGTGGGGCCTGACGGGAATGGAGGGGTTGCGGGCTGGCTGCCGCGTGAAACAAAAAAAAAAAAAAAAAAACTCCGCGGGGAAGCGACCGGATGCGCCGCGGAACGATCAAGCGGATGGATCGAGATCCCAAATCTACATTGCGTTATCTGCCTAAGGGTGTATATATATATATATATATATATATATATATATATATATATATATAGGAAATGAAGAGTCATGTGTGGATATTTGCCGATCATATGGCTCTGCATTTCACGCGTGGGAAAGATTAAAAAGAGCTTGACCATGAGATAGGTCAGCGGTATTTATTTGTGACGAGGTGCTAGACGGAACGAAGCCCACGGCGGAAAAAAATAATCACGCGATTAATTCCTCGACGACTAGTACGGGACAAACGATCAATTTCTTTCATGGATTTCCGTCTCGGAAATAAACAGCATTTCCGTATTTCCGTCCCATCGACGATTCCAACACATCTATGTTTTGCCTTACGTTTCGTAAGAAAATTTAAAATTTTACACGTTCATCCGTGTTCTATTTTTCGTCGAGGGCGTGGCGGGGGGAGGGGGTCGGATGGTGTCAATATAAGGTTTTCAATCGATTGCACATAGAGCTCCAGTCAGCTGTGAGGATGCGAGTCGGATCTGTGCATACCCCGCCTTTCTATTTGCACAGCATAACTTTCCGACGGGCGATTTTAAAAGCTTCCATCGATCACTCGAACGCACGGGTTGGGCGGAGGGAGTGCGTTAGGCAATCGTTGCCTTCGAATGTCAGCGATGCAAATAAATTTCCGAATTTGGTAGGAAAAAAAATCTCGGTAAATTTGTACAGCTTGAAAATTCTCGATACACGTCACTTAAAACGAGTCGAAATATGCAAAATGAACTATATATTTATTGATAAAGTTAAAGAATTAAGTGCGTATATATATATATATATATATATATATATATATATATATACATTTTTAACGTGATGATTGATTTATTGTTTATAGTATAGGAAATGGACAGAAAGATGGAGTAGTTTCAATTTATTTTATTTAATTTCAATATTCAGACGTCATTACATATATAAAAAAAAATAATAATAAACGAATAAATTCTAGTTTTACTAAATATTCTTCTAATTAAATTATTTTCAAAAATAAATCTGTTAGATATATTCGCGTAAGGACTTTATCTATGCTTTATGTATAATGAAGCAATTACATTTGAATGTATGCTTATTTTAAAGCTATATATGATTCAATTTTCAAGTTTATTGAACCCATATTTTTGTTATT
Organism: Sycobia sp. Sy_11; assembly: GCA_018907035.1. Lineage (NCBI taxonomy): Eukaryota > Metazoa > Arthropoda > Insecta > Hymenoptera > Epichrysomallidae > Sycobia > Sycobia sp. Sy_11. Next base: position 572,681 of record JACCIC010000230.1, read on the forward strand.
ATAAAGCATTAATATAACACCGCCTGTGGCCAAGTAAAATTCATAACACAACGATTTAATCATTTTTCCCCCATTTTATCCCATCCCCCCTCTGCACGCGAAGCGGTAGAAAAGTAGCTCGCAAATAAAAAAAAAAAAAGAAAAAAAGATCTCGAGTACGTGAATGGTGGAACGTGTCGAACAAGGATGTCAGATATGTATAAAACATTGGCAGAAAAGCGGCAAAAAGAGATAGGCGCTTGGCTGAGGGTAGAGTGAGGGGGGTGGACGGATAAAACGCCGAGTGGGAAAAAAACAGCGAAGCGGCGAGAGATGAAGCCCCGAAACAACGAGAGGAAAAAAAACGTGTATGCAACGCGTCCCAGCTAATGGGGGAGAAATGGTCAAAACTCTGGTATGGCTGTATAGATACATACATACATACATATATATATATATATATATATATATATATACAGCTGAACGCACGGACGGGGGTTGAGAGGATGGGGGTGAGGGGGAGAGAATCCGAGCGCACAATGCGCGGACTCTCCCAGTGGCCGAAAACGATAACGGAATACAGCGCGGCTGCAACAATGGCCCCGCAGATCTATCCTATCCGGCTTTCTCTCTCGCTCGCGCTCCTGTAAACACAGTGCATTCTATGGACATATACGCGCGCGCGCGGGGAAAGAAAGATAGAGGCCACGGAGAGAAGGAGGAGTTCATCGTATTGTCGTTCTCGGCGGGGCGCATAATTGGCAGAGCCCGCGCTCCCGGCGGCTCGCTGAGGTTTTTGCAAGGGCCGTCGGGTAAAAAGAGGAGAGAAAAAAAATGGGAGAAAAGTGGAGAAAAGCAAGTAGAATCACGTTCTGACGCCAGCGGGGTTCCCCTTAAACTGACCGGGGGCATATACTCGCTCTTCTTTCCTTGATATACCTCTCTCTCTCTCTCTCTCTCTCTCTCTCTCTCTCTGTGTCTCTCTTGCGTTTTTCCCCCATTTAGATTTGGCTCACGGAATTGTTCCGACTCTATACGTATATACGTATGGCTGGCGCGCCGCGTGTGTTGGATTAATCGTACATAACGAGGCACACAGGCCAAGGTTTTGTTTGCAGTCAGTCATTGGGTGGATTTGCGCGTTTTTTCGAGCTGTTTCTTTCGGATCTTTTTTATTCTGGTATAGGGGAGGGGGAAGGACAGCCATAGGGAGGGTCGCTCAAACACCGCGCGGGCTTTTCTATTTTACAGGGATAAGGAGATTAGTTTCGTTTTAAGTTACTAATTAACCTCTCCGGGCGGGGAGCGAGGGCTCCCGATACTTTAATCTTGGCTGCCGGATGCTCATTGATTGTAAGTACTCGGCGATGTGCCGTTGCCCGACACTTCGACTGAAAGTAATTGCTGAAAGTGTAATAATCACGAATAAGGCTCGTATGAAAATGTCGATGTATGTACTGTATAGTTAAAAGATAAATTAGCTAACATTACGAAACAATAAACGCTTGGAAGGTTTTTTTGTCAATTGTATTTTATTTAATAGTATATTTATTGATGTGCCAAACAGAGATGATTAACGCCCGAGTCAACGACTGATCTAATTTAATTTTTTTATAACAGGTATAATATATATTATTTTTTATAGGGTGGCAGTAAATATTATTCCAATTTTGTCCAATAGCGCAGATAATCGAAAACAAATAAAATTGTTTCCAATGTAAGTTTTCCAAAGAAAATGTTTCCATTATTTATTCTTATATATCAATTAATTTTAGACAAGATAATTTAGATTTTGCTTAAGAAGGTTCTCTCCAATAAGTCGAAACTTCGTTAAAGAAATAAAAGTAAAAAGAAATGTATGACAACAGAGACAGCTATACTTCTCATTGTTCTTTCTGCTAATTAATCAGTATCTTACACTACCATTGTGCGGTCTATTTCTCGTGGTAACAAAAAACGCCACTGTCCCAATGATGATGGTTCATCCGACCCTGCACGCATTAATAACGTTAGACTCAGTTCGTATGAGCCATACCGAAACCCCGAGATTGGATTCGCGTATACGTACAGCATTACACGATGCAATACGTCTTGTAATAGCTCGAAATTATTTATATTCGAGTATTCCGCTTTCCAGAGAACACGTTACTTTGTCACCATTCCAGTTCATTGCATCGCGCATTTCTTCACTTCACCCCCTGTTTCCATAATCTACTCCACTCGATCAAGATCCTCGCGAATATATATATATATATCCTTCGATACTCCGCGTATTCCGTTCTTGAGGACTAATTTCCCGACGTTTCCATGAGCCAATGTCTTACTCTCGTTCCACAGGTTAAATCAGCCAGCGCTGCGCAGTTGTAGGAGCCACTAGTGACACTCTGTATATATATATCTCACAAATATATCGTCGGGGTAATACCTCGCCACCCGAGAATTGCGTATTTATGCCGCGCATAATCCGGCCATTTGGCGCGCGCCTAACTCTCCTCGACTACATTAGATATATAAGCGTATATCCATCAATGCCGCGACGTTACCGGGTTCACGCTTTCCATACGTATAGCTATATATATATATATATATATATATATATATATATATATATATATAGTTCCGTCGCAACGTGCCGGATGGAGCAAGAAACTGCGAGAGGATGACGACGTTGCCACGATGATACTATCCCGCGCGCGTGCATATCTATACATTTTCATATCCGGTCCGAGTGCTTTTCTGGCCAAAAAAAGGAGTAGAAGATAGAGAATGAAAGAGAGAGAGAGAAAGGGACACAGAGATGGAGAGGCTATACATATATATATATACATATATATATATATATATATATATATATATATATATATATGTACAGCTATAGGTAGAGCTCAATTTTTTACGCGGGATTGCGGGGCAGGAAGGCGGCGCAGGATGGCTTTCCCGGTGCTTAGTCAATCTTTTGTGCCCCCGTGACGCTCTGACCGGGAGAAAAATGAGATAGAGAGCGACGCAATGAGATAGAAAGAAAAAGAGAGATAGAGAAGCAGAGAGAGGCAGAGAGAGATAGAGAGAGCGAGAGAGAAAGGGAGAAGAGGAGACGGTCGAGTGACCCAGGGCTCGGAACTGGACAGTGGATAGAAAAATAAAGGAATCATGCAAATGCCCGGACGATTATCGACTTTTTATTCAAGAGTCGCGAGGGAATATCGCCCTCTCGATTATTCCGCTTCTTCGGCGCGCTGCTTCCGTCCCACTTCTTCGCGGGAGAAGGGTTCTCCGCCTCCCCTTCCCCTCCTAACACATTTTCCCGCCCCGCATCTCTCCCCAATTCTCTTATGAGTTATTAGGTCGTTTTACTCCTCTCTCGATATGTACATATATATATATCGAAAGTTTCAATAGAAAGAGTATCAAAAAAGCGAGGAATTATCTCGTTCTCTCTCTTTCTTTCTCTTGTTCACTTTAACATTCAGGGTTTTTCTCGGTCCCCGTCAATGACAGACGACGATTTAGAGAACTGAAGAAAAAAATGGTGGCTCATCTTCCTCGAGTCGGCGCAACGTTGTGTCCCTTTCTTTTCGTCGCGGGATGAATAGCCCATTGAAATTTATAATCTGCTTCGCGGCTCCTTTACAGATTTTATCCTACAGAATTCATTTTCTCCTAAATAAGCACACTAACAACTGGGTTTTTTTTTTTTTTTTGTTTTTTAAGATATATTTACATCGATAAGACCGAGTAATTTATTATTCGACACGAATGATTGGTCGACTAAAGCTAGGTTGATCCACATCATTAAGATTTTAATTAGCTAACGAAAATTTATTTTCCTTAGCAGAATTAGCCAATCTGCTTGTTGCGACATTTCACGATTTCTTCGCATTATCGAGAAATTAAATTGTCATCTATTGATATTTCGACTGAAATGGTAAAGGCGATTCACTCTAATAATGAAATTAGTATGCAAAATATAAAAGCAGGGATTTTCAGTTATATCGCGAAAATCAAGCATTTATAATTTCCGAGAAAGGATTCTCGAAATAATACGTACGAATACAGTGTAGCAAAAGGCATTGAAGATACAAAAAAAACAATCATTGTATCATTTACATTTCCAAGATGTAACAGCCTAATCTAATATTGATGAATGTTTTACTTCCCTTTTTTATATAGCATATAAGCGGTAGTTTCAATGTATTTATTGGAAAACTTAATTGCTTCGATACCCGAGTTCGAAGGAAATCCTTTTATAATTCTTCAAAAGCTCGTTGCTGCAACTTAAGCCATAGATTTGTTTCTTGATCATCTTTGCCTTTTCAATGCATATTTATGAATAGTCGATTAAAATGCATTGTGTTCGCCATTTGTTTTTTTTTCCAATAAAGTGAACACAGACTAAAATCAATGGAGCTCTTAAATAGCGATTAGTTTACAATTGATATTCGGCTTCGATGTACGACGAGTTCTATTAAAAATAATCGGAAAAACAATATTCTCGTTATGGAAAATCTTTCTTAAAATTAACTTGGCTTGCTTATAATTATTGGCGCTTTCTAGGAAAGGAGATTCTACGAAGTTTCGGAAAATTGCCGGAAAAATTTATAAAGACCACGCGATTCAATCGAGAGATATATGTAGGAGTAATATTAACTTCAGAGAGACCATATCTCATCGATCGATAAATTTTACCTCGCACATAACTCTGTTTCATACATGAGTACTGCATAATCGCCTTTAACAAGATATATGTATATATATAAGTATATATATATATATATATATATATATATATATATATATATATATATATAAATTGCGAAGCGAATCAACATATGCGTTTATACCTTTTACGATCGTCATGTGACATAATTACAGTTCGGCAATTGGCCAACGCGTTCAGGGAGCACGGTCGAATGGCACGGCTCGTTATACCATCGTGTCTCGCGCGAATAAAGTCTTCGCTGAGGAAAGGAATAAAACCAATTTATATATATATATATATATATATATATATATATATATATATATATATATATAGATATAGTCGTTGACGCGTCGTGGTTTGTGAACGGACTGAACGCGTTCTCCTTTCAATCAACGTCGCGGAGAGGAGAGGACGAGGACGCCGATTTACGCGATGCTATAAAAGGACACAGCCCTGGTTCGCTTTGATATATATATATATATATATATATATATATATATATATATATTCGACCGCTGTTACAGGTTAATAGAACCGGCTTCTTTTCTTTGGCCCCTCTCTCTCTCTCTCTCTCTGTCTCTCACGTATCGAGTTGTTTGTAGGCAGTTGTTTCATAAAATGTTTACAAATGCAATGTAAGATTTTATTTTTAACTATACTATTGAGGAATTCAGGAAGGCTATAATTTAATTAAAAAATCGTATGATTTTTTAATAATTGATCATGATTCCAATTTAATTGAAAAATAAATATTTCAGGTTCTTGCACACATCCTTGAAGATTTTCATTTGAGGTGACAGTAAAAGATTTCAGTAAAATATTGTAACTCGCACATTAGGTCACCGAATACAGAGCATGTATGACCAATTGTTTTAGTGAAAATGTAAGTAAATCTTTCAATAATATATATATATATATATCTTCAACTTATATATATGATGTAAATGTTGAAAGATATCTATATGCTATAGATATACAAACGCCGAAAAGAAAAATATGTATATAGTGTTAACACGTTTTTCATAGTTTTTTCCAGTATCTTCTGAACTTTAAATTCAATTTAGTAATCAATAATTAAAAAAGAAGTAAATAAATAATTCTTTGTATTCTGTTAATGTAAATAATCATAATATCTGTAAATATACATTAAGTAATTTACATGATAATGAAATTCAACGATTTACTATACATAAAAACGTTTATTATTATATGTTTGTTAACTTATTAATTAATTAATAATTATAACCATTTTCCTAAATTTCTGATAAAGGATAACTGCATTCTAAATGAAATTAAAGATGCGCTATATTATTTTTATGTGGAACAAAATTAAATAATTGAAATATATTTCTAAGAATATAATATTTTTCACACTTGGGTGAAATCCACAAATTACGTCATGTGTTACATCGACAAATTTATTTCAACGACGGTTAGGTCAGATTAAAATGCTCTTTTCTTGATATGTGCAAAAGTGTAACTTTTAATTTTGAAGAATAAGTTCAAATGATTAACCGAAATAAATTACTATTAGTACGTTTCGCCCTTTTTAGTTACCTGCTGGGCTCGTCAGTAGGACGGCAGGTAACCAATTCCTAGATGTACTGAGGGCAAAACGTACTAATAGTAATTTATTTCGGCTAACCATTTGAACTTATTCTTCAAAATTCAAAGTTACACTTTTGCACATACCAAGGAAAGAGCATTTCAATCTGACCTAACCGTCGTTGAAATAAATTTGTCGATGTAACACATCACGTAATTTATAGATTTCACCCAAGTGTGAAAAATATTATATTCCTAGAAATATATTTCAACTGCATTCTGACTTTTTTACAAACTTGTATTATTAGAAATGTAAAAGATAAGGACACTCAGATGTTTGCGTGAATTGAAACTACTGGATATATTAAAATAGAAAAAGAAATATTTCCGTAATAAGAAATGAAAAATACTATGGAAATAACATAATTAGATATTTGAACTAAAAAGTAAAAAAATTGTTATAAATACAGATATGTAATGTTTATCTAAAATTTATACCTCTATTTCTCTACCAGATATTTATCAGTTAGTAATTATCATTACAAAAGATGGTTTTATAATATTATTGAATACACAGGGACTTATCTTACTATTTTGATATGGTTTCTTCAATTTCATTTAAAAATAACGATATTTTATTAACATTTACTCTATACGTATAAAAATATTTAGTTAATCATCAATCATTGCTCAAAATCAAATACTAGATTAATATATTTTACCACCTCGTATAGACCATTCGAAGCAAACTTCTTTATTCTCGTCTTCACAGTGTAACAGATTTGGTAACCGATTCGACCATATTTAGAAAAATCGGTGCCATTTTTTCAGGAGTTACACTTATATATATATATATATATATATATATATATATATATCGTACATTTCATACCATCTGACCGTATGCGTATGGAATCTACAACCATTCGAGAAGATGACGAGCTCGGCTATAGATATATGTAAGTCATTTGCGTGAATGCACGCAAGAGCCGTAGTTTTTTCCGCCTGTACAAGCAAACCCCCGTAGTCATCCACATGCCTGATCTAGGTACCGGGGTTCAATATATTATATATATATACTTTTATGCACACAATGCGATTACTATATTGGCTATTTTCGACTACGTCGGTCTTTCCTGTTCGCGTTGTTTTTTTCACTTATATATACATATATATATATATATATATATATATATATATATATATATATATACATAGAACGTCCCCTGTACTCACCCTATGAATTTTTTTTTGCTTTTGGCCGATCATTTTTTTTCTCTCCTCCGCACTTAGCAGGGGTCTCCCCTCCGTGTCTTGCATTGTTACAGTCAAGGTATACATATATATATCTACATATCTGAATGCCGAATTGATTATTATGCACGGTTGTCGGTATAGTGACTATGGTATGGTGAATGTATGTGTATACATATCGAGAGCAAAAAAAGTTTCCCCGCTACTTGCAGGATCCGGAGATTATTATCTCTCCCGACTTCTGCTGCGTGCAAAAATCCGAAGGGACTTGCCGATGCTATGCATATATATATATATATATATATATATATATATATATATATATATATATATATAGTGCGGGGGAAGTTGTTCCGACGTTGCATTGCGATTTTTGCCGGACGCTCGCTGTAGAGAAATATACGGCGATGCGGGCGAACAACAGTTTGATTCGAGTACTATAATATGCGTATATTTGTATTGTATTAGCGTTATGGTGCCGTACGATATTTCCTTTTGTTCAATGATGATGTACGAGCTCCCGCGTAACATGCGCGCGCGCACGCGCATAAACACGATATGTAGAGATTAGAAAAACACGCATTGAATCGTATGGACGATTATTCATACGAGGAGCTAATACCGTTATTTATGTGCTTTTGATTCCTTCCCTTGTCGAATTATTCTTGGCGCATTCGCAGTTCAGACTAGATTCCAGTTGGTATTAACGACGATCTCCTCAGGTACATAATAATCGCCAGATTCGATTAAGATTTCTCTACGATCATCGATGAACCATTCTACTCTCTTTGTTAATCTCACGGATTTTTTGAGATTATCTTAACTTTTATATGATGCAGGAAAGAAATGCACATATTCTAATGAAAATCTTACAAAGTGGGAAATTAAGAAAGTGCTTAGGCTTTCTATCTTGATGCTAATCAGATTTCCTGAGTCTAATCTCCGTGTTGGAAAGGAACTGGAGGTTACAAGGTCGGGATCATGCAAGATGCTCGAAAATCCGTGTTCAATTACCGTCTCATATTTTTAAATTTACCATAGCATTGGCACTTTGAACCTACCTTATCATTAAATACGATAAAATACATCATTTTACCAATCACAATGTATATATGCAACGAAGGAATTTAACGGATGAATCGTTGCATCGAATTGTATATCCGTCCGCGCGTCCGTACATTGCGAATACAGCTGTACAGTGAGATTCGCCACGACGTCCCTTTGCTACGACTACGCGCCTCGAAACGATAACGCTCGCGCGTGATAGAAATTCCAACGGTTTCATTTGGCAGCTGCATAAGCACGGATAATAATCTGGGGCTATACCCGATCCTCATCGCTCTCCTTTCGTTGCCGCCATCGCGCGGCAGTGGGACGGGAGGGTTTAATCCTCGCGAGGTTCCACGGACGCGAGACGCGCGACTCTTCTTCTCGGCTCCGGTCTTTCCCTCGGCGGGAATGAAATCGGCCCGAAGGCGCCAATACGCGCGCGCTTCCCGGCCCTCTGTAATTGGACAACTGGAATGAGCTCGTAAGAGGGCCGAAAGAAACGAGAGGGGGGGCTGGTGGGGGAGGGTGAAGGAGGGTCGGCGGCAATAAAATAAAAAGAACTCCTGTTTGCGTACGCGTGCGTATTAAAAGGCGAGAGCCGAGGGAGAAATCGAACGAGTGAGAGATAGCGAATGCTCGTAATCGCAGCGATTACGGCGGAATTCGACGAGCGCGCGAGAGCTTTTATTTTATTATACGCGTGTATATATATATATATATATATATATATATATATATATATATACGCATAGGAGAGTAAATGGATAGCCGTTTATATGCGACTGGATTGAAAAAAAGTGCGAGAGACAGGGAGATAGAGAGAGAGAGAGAGAGAGAGAGAGAGAGAGAGTGAGAGATAGAGAGACCGACAAACATTGCGCGGCCGTCTCCGTAACATTGGGCAAACGAGGCGCGTTTAAATTCTTCGCGCCCCGCCACCTTTCGCCGTTCCAGGTTGTAAGTTAAATTAGAGAGCACGACACCCGGGGCTTTTATTAAAACAGCCGATGGCTGAGCTCCAATCTACTTATTGACGCGCGACTTGTAATACGTTAAAATTACGTTGGTATAAATTTGGATGCTCGTAACAACTTGTTCCCTTTCCCTTATACGCAGGCTCTTCGTCGATTGCGGGGAAATCGAAGGTGTGATTGTTTTATTTAAGAATTGAAAAACCTTTAATAAAATCAATGACTGTTGATATATATGATATACATAAACATTGTTAGTAATCATTAAATTGCACCTTCATGGCACCGTAAACATTTCGATTTTTGTGTAGAAACCTGATAGATCGCGATGTTGAAACTTCACCGATCGTTCGCGCAGTTTCATTCTCTCTATACTATATTTCAGAAAGACCTGTCCCAAAATTTTTAGCGCACCATTTTCTATCACCAACCAAACTACCTAACCGATAAATCATATTCGCGTTAATCTAATACACATGGCGCCGGTCTTTAATGGATATTGAATTTCGCCACGCACATGCGCGATCCTTATCGTTATTTATACCCGTATCTATATGGAGCGACGAGCAAATCGCCGTTGAACGCCCGAAATGATTAAGTCGGGTGGGGCAATCAGAAACTTGCCGGAGCCGCCGCGTCGACCGTCAGCTGCGGTATACACGCCCGACGGCTCGTCTTTTTCACTATCAGATATACGTGTATACACACGCGCGCACGCACGCACACACGCACGCACATGCACAGAAGGTCGCGTGCCGGTCATCGCGTATATACTTACGTACGCATATAATTACTCATCGCGGTGCGCGCGCGCGGGCACGCTCAGACATGCACCGACACACACACACACACACACACACACACACACCGGCCAGAGATAATATGCTAACAAGGTGCGCGGTGGACGGGCGGAGGATGGGTGGGAGTGGGGTTTTTAATGCTAATGTGTGAATCCCGCCGAATATGAATTCTCTCGCCGCGGCGAGTGTGACTAACGTCCTTTGTAGCCGTAACGCGAATGCATATGTGGGTAAGCGCGACGAAATTCTTTTTTATGGCTTTATGGAAATTTCGAGCGGGCGTCATGGACGTATAGAGAGAGAGAGAGAGAGAGAGAGAGAGAGAGAGAGAGAGGGAGAGAGTGAAAGAGGGGGTGGGAGAGAAAGAGAGCGAATAGGGGTTTACAGGAAAAATTTCACGCCTACTACAGAGGTGCGTCGCATTCTTGCGTGGTATATTTAGTATTTTTAAGTTCCGCTACGAATGCATTTAGAATTATAACACGATGCACACATGTATATTAATCTACAGTTGTTTGACTCAAATAAAAGATTCTTTCTCACTGAATTGATGGTATTTAATTACATTTATTTATTATCTTTCATTTTCTATTATAAGTATAGAAAATAACAGAGAAATATAATATGCAGCAAATTAAACGCTAATAAAATAGTAATGAATGGAAATGAAGTTAATCAAGACAACTCGGCATTGCATCTTCAGAAAGAATTAATAATTGAAAATTTATATTAAAGAAATCTAATTGAAAAATCTCCTTATACTTACGGTGACTATCTTAAATTCTTAAATCTACCGTTAAATGAACTTTCGTTTATATAGAAGCTTAATGAGAGAATATTTTGCTTAGAAACCCCCTGTTGCCGAAAATACGCACGATTATTTGCGAAACCACATTGGACAGCCGGAGGAAACGTAAATGATTCCTGTAAAGATAAATGTTAGTGGGAAATAAAGCGGCGCGTTTTTTTTCACGCTTTTCCAAGTTTCGCGAACATTGTCGAAGAGCGCGATCCCGGCGTGAACGAGAGGTCGCGTCGTCGATTTCCGGTCCAGGCGTTCTTTTGTTCTTTCGCGATTACATTTTTCCACTTCGAGTAACAGTAAAATACACGAGAATTTTCATTTATTAGTAATTAATGAAAGTGAAGAAAACGAAGGGCACGACAGAAAAATCAGGAGATAGTGAAACGCGAGCCGCGTGTCTGTTTGACCTGCGAGCGATGGATGACAATTTGCGTATTGATAATCGAAGACGGGTGTAAATTGAAAATTTTAAGAACGCGAAAATAAGCGAAATAAGATTATAAAAGTCTTGATAAGAACTTCCTTCCTTTCTCGCCGACGAAGTCAGTTCTTTTGCGTAGCGTAATAATATATAATACGTTTCACTGTCAATAAAACAAAAGTGTTTTCGTGGTTGTTGTTCCGCATGAGGATTAATCTCGATTTGTTTTATCGTTATCTTTAAAAAAAACATTGGTCTCCTCTACCGTTATGATTTCTTAGTACTTTTAATTAATTAAAATAGATCATAATCTATTGTCTAAAGTCGATGAAAAACCTGCAGCTATCGAGCGTACCAAGAATAACAAAATCTCCATTTTTCCATTCAATCAGTTAATTGGCGACTTTAAAATCTCGGATGATAATAAACGACGATTTTCCACTCCGCATTATCAGACTTATATTATTGGCGAAGGAAGGACCGAGAGATAGGGTCGGCGAACGGGGGAACGTGGAACGAGGAGGAAGAGGCGGAGGACGAAGAAAGTAAATAACTTTTTAAGAATAACGAAAGTTCGGCTTATAGGCCGTGGAAAGGAAAAAATATAGAGGACGAGACAGACAATCGTATAAAAGGCCATAACGGGCCGCAATAATTAGTCTCGCCCGAATGCCCGCGTGACGCGGTTTAATTGTTACCATTAAAATGCTGCGCGCGCGCGCGCGCGCGCAGCGCCCAGCGTCAGTGTTCGTCGCCCGCGAAAAAAAAGAGAACCTGCTATACGCCCCGAGTAATGGCGACGAATAAAACGGCCCCCTCTCCCCACGGCCAGCCCACCCCCGGGAGGCCGAGGCTACGTTTTTGATCGAGAGATGCGCTCGTATAATCTTCGCCCCGATTCCCGGGCAGGCTCATTTTCCCTCCCGAGCTTTTACGGTCCTCGTTTCCTTCTGCGTTTGTTCGGTTATCCATCTTTATTTCTCTTTTTTTTCCGTCTACGGCGAATTATAAAGGCTGACGGCTTTATAAACCGATCGATGCTTCTAAGGAAATACGAAGTCCATATATGTTTATTTATTTGATTCTGATTTTATTATAATTAGAACAAAAATGTCTTAATCAAATTTAACATAATTCATAATATGTCGTGTAATTGGCGATCTCAAATAATTTCGTAAACAAGTTTAAAATGAAATTAGATTTTACTGCCGAAGAACTTGTGAGACTTGTACAAATATTATAGGTTAATTATCACGGCTCTGATCCTCTTTCATACCAATTATTTTCAAATGTATAATACGTATAAATCATGGCATTCAAAAAGTGCATTACCTAGAATCGATCATCCCCGTGACTTCGATAGAAGAAGTTTTCAGTCTTTCTATCAAGAAACCAGTGAACCCTCCCCCCTCCGCGAGGATTTAGTTTATGAAAAAGTTGCGGTTTGCCCGACTTCATTAAACTTATATATACACGTCGAAAGAGAGAGAGAGAGAGAGAGAGAGAGAGAGAGAATTTTTTCTTTCTTCATCTCATCAAAACTTTTTCCATTGTTACTTTGGATTCTGATTTTTCTGACGGAAGTATGTGCATGTGTATGTATATGCATATATATATATATATATATATATATATATATATATATATATATAAACACTGGCGATCATTTGGCGAATGTAATTAAAAAGGTTTTGATAATTTGGTAAGCATATGCGTACATTGATATAACTCGTTAGGTGGACATGAATGGTATTTTAATCAACGCAGCCTTTTTTATTTCTATTCAAGTTAGGGATAGAAAATTAATTTTCTATTTCAATTGGCATTTTCGCCCGTTAGCAGAAACAAAATCGTATACGCATCTAAGTATTTTCACATCTGGCGCAGTTATATACTTAAGACGTTGTTAGAAAAGTCGAAAAGAATGTTATCTATAATCGGTTAAAGAAGGACGAATTGGGCATCATCCTTTGAAATTGATCTACAACCCATTAATACATTGTCAAACCCATCTCATTATTAGCTGCGTATATAATTTTAACGTGTATATAGATACACACACACACACACACACACACATTTAAAACAAGTGCCCGACATGGAATGGCACTCAGAAAAAAGTGCATCGTAACGCATTCCATGCCGTCAGGAATGGTATTCAAAATATATCATCTACTTCGATTGAATTCTCTCTATGTATACCTGCCCTGTACGCCCCCCGTTCGACCGTATCAGTCCATCTCTTTGTCTCGAACGGGCCGCGATACACCTCCCTCGTATTCCATACAAATATAATTATCGCCCGCCCGTCCGGCCGCAACGGGTGCGCACGCGCGCATTTCCATTCCTGCGTGAAAGATCGCGCCTCTCGGACGCGCAAGCCGTCGTTCGAGCGCGCGTCGACGAGCCGTCCCGTCCAATTATCATATCGGGCGTCTCGACGGTCGAAAAGAGTAAGCGCGCCTCGCCCAATGGGGACGCAACCGCGCAAGGCGAGCGAGCGCTCCGGGCCTCGCGACGTCGCTCTTAACGAGGGGCGTCAGCTTCGATGAACCGTGACGCTACACGGCTTTGCATATTCTATATGTATGTGTACATATTCGAGACACTCTTTCTTAAAAACCGAGTCCACCCATCGCCTGGATAGAAGAGAGAAGGGAGAGGTGGTCGAAAAGTGGTGTTCCACCGCGAGCGAGCGACAGGGTCGCGGCTGCGTATATACGAAGAAAGGCAGGGATCATCATTTGGACGGGAGAGAGAGAGAGAGAGAGAGAGAGAAAGAGATAAATCAGCGGGACGCTGGTTATATTGGCTCTTGGCTTATAGAAAATACAGGGCACTCCTGAATCCATTAGGGCCTCATTCTCGGGCCTCCTTGTCCATGCTTCAGGCCGCGACCGCAGGCTCTCATTCTTTCTTTATTCATATGTCTTCCCCGTCTTCTACGTATATATTATTATACATTATACGTGGTGTGTATGTACATGTGTGTGTGTGTGTGTGTGCGTGTGTGTGTGTTGTGTGTGTGTGTGCGTGTGTGTGGCTCGCTTGGCCTAGGCATGCGCGCATCGTGCGCATGTACGCGTATCCTTAAAAAATATACGGACTCGGACGATTTATCGAATGAATTTCACTTCTATATCTGTCTTCCGAGCGAGGGGGGGTATGATGGGGGACTGATAGACCGTGATCGCGAGAGCTCCCACGTTCAGCCCTTGTTACGGATTATATTAACTTATGTATACATATATATATATACATACATATATATATATATATATATATATATATATATATATATATATTCACACGTACAGATGAAGAGCCTTCGCGCTCTTCGTAGATAATGGGAGGTAATACGCTTGAGCGTCCGAATCAATTGTTCGTTCTTTTCTCCACAAACTGATCGTACGTATCTCGTATCCTACCGGCTTGTCACTTCTATAAACAGTATGGACAGTCTCGCGATGGCTCGGTGAGTTTTTCTCGCACGGGGTGTCTGCACAAATGTATATACAGCGCAGTACAGAAGTGAAATTCTTCTTCATACTGTTGTATATATATATATATATATATATATATATATATATATATATATATATATATATATATGGCACATGTAGAGTTTCCGATTCATTTGAACTTTACGAACTGGTATTTTCACTCATGTTCAGTCGTACGAAGGCGCGGTTAGAATGCGTCGCTCTAACGGCGAAAAGGTCTTCGTCGTCGTCGGTCATTTTAATAAAATACGTAATGGCATTAGTTCTCCTTGCCTCGACGCCTCGTTAGCGGATGATTTGCTTCATTCATTTATAATCTGGAAAGATATCCGATAATACGGGGGATACGTAATATTATAGCGTGAAAGTTGAAGGGGAGCTTTGAATTGGGGGTTTTTGAATTGATCGCGAGTGAAGCTAATATTGTGTGTATGTGTTTTTTTTATTGAAATAATGCGTAAAAAATGAGAGATCAGCAATCCGTTTAAACTGGTCGAATAAATTGTATAGAAAAATCAAATAGTTAAATAAATTTGTTATAAATATTAATAAAAGAATATTATTTCAGCTACATAACGAATTTAATGAGACTATTAATTGCTTTAATTCTGTTTCTCATTTCGTTATTTTGTTTATTAAAGTGTTTATCATAAATAGCAAAAAATAGATATTCGAGCGAATCTTGATGATACTGTTATTAATGGATTTTATCGTATTATTTATAAGTTTTATCACTCTGCGAATATTTGACGTTAGTTGTTCACAATTATTTAATAGTGCTGCACGATCTAAACCAGCACTTGGGTTACGCTTATGCATGAACTAACTTGTTCACGATTTCATGCTGTACTCCCTTCGAGTCGCTTCGGAATATCCATTGCTGAATTATTAAACTTACTCCGCTCCATAATCTATATTTAAATAACAAAATGAGAAGATAAATCACCAAACGTGGATAAAACAAATTTAATTTATAAGTTCTCGATTAATTTCAATCCTACTCTCATTGCGGCACGGGCGCTTATGTTAAAATGCTGCCTTAATTATTAAAAATTCTTTTCTGACAAAAAATCTTACTAATGTAGATGTAATTTTTATGTGAATATTTTTGTTGTTATTTTCGATTTAGATTTTCGACAGTTAGAAAATTACAATTGGAAATGCTGAGAAATCGAAGTAATTGAAACTCAAATGAAATTTTTTTGGATATTTCCCGATTACATTAAAACAGATAGTTATTTATATGAAAATGCGTTATCTCAGTTGATCATTGTTATAGAATTATATCAGTCGAATAAAATATTTTAGTATCGATGTTTGAATAAATATTTTCTTGTTACACATTTTGCCAATGCACTGAATAGCACACCATACAAGAGCATTAAAGTTGAAATTATCAATGCAAGCAAATTTATTAAATTTTATATTTATGTAGAACGCATATAAAAAATTTTACTTTAAAGAATTACTACAAAGAATATATTATTAAAAAAACTTCCAGGTCCACTGTTCTTTTCGAAAAACTACCACTACGTTGGCATTTTGCTCTTATAAAATCCACGGGAATAATATACGCAATACGTTCTTTTAAGCACGATGAACATAAAATTTTCACTCAAAATCGCCCAGGTTGCACGAATGAAATTTAAAAAGACGAACTTTTTTCTGGACTTCTTTTTGAAAAAAAATCTTATTTCTATTAAAAATTTACTTACTGATTTTTCTGCTCGAAATCAGCACTTGCTTACCGTTCGATAAGTTAATTTATCGATACAATTAGGTTCTTTCGGCAACGAAATAATTTTTATTAAGAAGTGTCGATAAAATGTTCGAAACGATCTCATTTCTTTCTAGGGTCTTTTATAAAAATCAATACGTACGATTTAACGAAGACGGATTCAAAGAGGTTGATGGAAAAGTTTTCTCGCCTTCGGCCACTCTCGAATTTTTCCGCTTCGACGACCAAATGGAAGAGCGAAAACGGGTTCAAAAAATGATAATTCAAACTAATAGACGTAATGCCCCCGTCATTTGTCATTTGCCGAGCTCGCTTTATCCCAGCGTATTCTATTCTATATTTCGGTTCTTCCCTTTATCTTCCATCTTTGTATATATATATATATATATATATATATATATATATATATATATATATATATAGGTGAAGCCTTCTTTCTATATGAAATCCAAGTTCATATAGAAAAATGGTGTGGCGGCGGAGGGTGCGAGGTGCTAAGGAGAGGCTAAGAAAGAAAAGAAAATATGAAAGGAATAGGGATAGCCGGGTGAT
>JACCIC010000230.1:592500-665000 GCA_018907035.1 Sycobia sp. Sy_11
GCGTCCCTCGATGTCTTTTGCGGGGGGTGGTTGACATTCGCCGGTACGTTCCAACCACTTTCTTGCAGGCGATAAATTTACTTGTTTCCGTCTGCGTGTATTTTCTTCTTCTTTTTTCATTATGGTAGTAAATTTATATATTATTCTACTAACATAAACGATAATGAATAATTGATAATACTGAAATAATTTTGTTATTGCATTAATTCTGAAGCTTGATCTAGGACATAATATATTTTTTACAGAGAAGAATAGCAAAATCGGCGATTTTCTGTTGAAAAGTAGAATAATATAATTATTGGCGTAGTGATTGTTTTATAAAAATTCATGATTATGTATTGCAATTAAGGTGTATGAACACCACTCCAGTAGAGAGCAGTTCCTCAGCGAAAGAAGACAGGCGAAAGGGTCGAGTTTTTGGTCTATACCGTTGACTCTAGCCCAATCATTTTAATGCGACGGAATCCAATAAAACCTTTTCGAGTTCGTGAAAAGACAAACAAAAAACAACAAAGAAAATGGTATCGCAAGCCGTGCCGGAATAAAAAAAAAGGTTGTCGAGTGGAAGAGAGCGTGGAGGGGGGAGGCGAACGTTAAAAAGAAAAAAATCGTACGTTCACATTTTTTGGAGATTGCCTCGGCATAAATTTTGGATCTATGTGCTCGTACCTCCCCGTGGTTCTCGGGCTTGTTCGACGAAATTTTGTATGTGTGTATGTATGTATGCATGTATGTATATATATGTATATATATATATATATAGATTCACGCTGGCGCTTAATTGAGAATTCGTTTCGATCAAGCTCGATGGAAAATGAAAAAAAAAGCGGGAGAGAGCGCGCGCCTCTGATGCGCCCGCGTCGAAGCGACGTATTTGGTGTATTTACCTCCTTTTTGTATTTCATTCGCTCGCGTCGCTCTCGAGCTTCTCTCTCTCTCTCTCTCTCTCTCTCTCTCTCTCTCTCTCTCTCTCTATACGTCTTTTTCACTGGCAGCGAATCTCCCTCTCTCTCTCTCTATACGTCTTTTTCACTGGCAGCGAATCGAAATGCAGCAGTTCTGTCTTGCTCTCTTTTTTTCTACCGGCTGTCTCTCTCCCCCCTCTCTCTGTCTATCCCTCTTTTATTTTAATTGATCCCCCCTTGAGTGGTGCCTTTTTCCAATAGGGCTTCCCCTCCCCCCTCCCGCCTTCACGTGAATAATTTTGAAAACGTCAGCTCCCCGCGCAACGACGCGCGGGCTGCGGTGAAATTATTAATTGCCCGAGCGTCGCGATCGTGGTTTATATATATATATATATATATATATATATATATATATATACGCGCGTAGACGCGTACAGTAATAATCGAGAGGCGCGCGTAAATTTTTGCAAGCCCTTGCAGTTCGAGACGATTGTTATTCGGGCGACTTCGCGCGCCCTCGCTTATACGCACACCGGAGCGAAGTGATGTTAAATATTTACAGGAATAGGCAAATTCATTCCCTTTTACGAATAATCGATCCCTATTCTGCCTTGCGCAAAAATTAAACTCGCCCTTTCTACACTCTTCGTCGTTACACGATCGAGCGAATTGCCACTTTCAATTTTTACATTATCTTTTTAAATTCGGAATTTGTTTGCATTCAAAGGGTACAATTATCAATTTATCGCTTTTGTTTTTCAGTACACACCGTCGAAAATTTTAACAAGAACTCACGGTTATCGCTCGTTCCTTTTTGTTTTTTTTTTTTGTGTTTTTTTTTTTGCTGTCTGGTAAACTCCGCAAAATATCCGGAGTCTAACCTTTGTAAATTACAGTGTAAAAATGTGTATGTACTCGTCCACCGCACCCAAACTGGTTTTTCCATCGTTCGCGTGGACGGTGCACGCAGTCGGAAAACCCATCCTGCTCCCCCTCCCCGCCCAACAAACGTTACACAAAACGCGCGTGTAAAAATAATTGTTTCGACGCCCGAGAAAACGACTGTTTTTTGTATTTTTTTTACGCGCGCTGCCCGTCGGCCGGAGTCGCGCGACGAAAATAAAACGACCGAGAAAATTGTCACCTCTCCATCCCGCGCCCGCCCGCATTCACAGACCAGCCGAAAAAATACGCTCGTCGACGAAGTTCTATATATATAGTATACGTTCGAGGTGCGCCGCGAAAGCGAAATTATTAATCACTGCCCGTTACAAAGCTCGCCACGGCGTCCGTTACATCGCGCCGGATAGCTTCCGCACACAGACGTACACACACACACACACACACACACAAATATATATATATATATATATATATACACTCCAGCTTTTATTTTACACCCAGTCGAGCTTTCGCGCAATTCTATCGCGTTCGCGCGCAATTTCGCGCTTGAGAATCGCGCCCGCGAGGCGTGAATATTGTCGCGCCCCGAGCGACAAAGAGGGGTAGAAGGCGAAAGAGGGAGGTGGGCATACGCGTGTGTGTAGGGACAGTGAGAAACAGCGCGAGATGAGCGCGGGCGCGTCCGCGGAATTACATCGATAAAAAATGCAATGAAAAGGGCCGCCGCGCGCCCTTTTCACTGGCCACGCGCGCGCACAAAAGCTCCGATGCAGCGGGCCGAACGAGATGCGTACCTATACATACGTATAAAATAAATACATATATCTATATATATATATATATATATATATATATATATATATAGTTGTGAAGGTCAAAAGCGGTTACAGAGGAGAATGAAGGCAGACGCGGCGCTGCCGCGATGGAATATTAAAATTTTTTTTACGACTGAAGGGCTATCTCGCGCTCTGATTAACTTGCCCTTCTCTCCTTTATATTTACAGACACACACATACACACACACACACATATATATATATATATATGTATATATATATATAACTTCTCCTCGCCTGTTTTGTCCCTGTCTACGTTTCTCTATCGGGCTTTCGCACTGACTCTCGTTAAGATTTGTTTATTATGCCGATCTCTCGTGCTGCTTTTATCGGTATTATTCGTTTTAAAAGAGCTCGCTGGAGCGTCGTTGGATCGATCCTTTTATTTTTGAGCGTTCACATTAAGCGCCTGTAATAAAATTGATGGCGTTCTCAAAAAATTATTTTTGCGATTATTTGCGATTATAATATCTGTACAATCAAATTATTAGATTTTAAGCTAAGCATTCCATCGAATTTATCTTTGCAAATCTTTTCTTCTTTTGTCCGTATTAAATACTATTGAACAGAAATTTAGCAATGGACAGCAAGAGTGGACTTAATGGAGTTAATAGAAGTGAAACACGCACAAGAAAGATGAAAATAGTTATGGTTCTTTCTTTTTTAGACAATAGTTCATCGAGTTCTACGAGCTAAAATGAGAATATTTATTTTTAAGTATTGAAAATTTATAAATTGTTATGATTAAATAATTTATATCACGGCAACTTGCTTAAAAAATACTATGTCAGATAATGATTTTTATATATATTGTATATAACCATTTTCTGCAACAACTTTCGCTTTCTGTCATGTAAAAATTTCTATTTCAATATTTATTTGTTGCTATACTTATTTTACAAGAGCACCTCAAATCCGACATACTGGGAGGTGAAATTTTTCTGCCGTTTTTTATTTTCGTTTTTAACTATTCGTACGAAAAAAACGCGCTCAAATGGAATTTCGAGGAGTCGCAAAAAACGTGTTTACCTAACTTGCTCTTTGAATTTACTGTACCGGCCCACGCGACTTCGGCATCCGACAAAAGATTTACAATGTTGTTGTCGTCCTCGGGGGCCGATTTTCGGCGTCGCGCTCGTACGTCATCTATCGCGCGCGATGAGCGGACAGAAGTCGCATGAGGTTTCCACATTCACGTCGGGGAATGTGAATAGATGTATGTGTGTGTGTGTGTGTGAGCGCGCGCATGTATATAGGAACGATGGTAAAGAAGTGCGTAAAAGGGACGAATGAAACTCCATGAAGTGCCGAGGGAATGATGGAGGAGGGGGGGATTGAGTGAGCGGAAAACAAGGAATTTGCATTTTTCAACCCCTGTTCTTTACTATAGGCTGTACATCTATATATAGCAAAAGCGAGAAAAAGTATATATATCTATACGTTTTTTATACGAATACACGCGGCAGATATGAATTGGAATACCGCGAAAAAAATTTAATGCCCGCATATTGTGTTATATATATATATATATATATATATATATATATATATATATATATATATAATGTGTATATATTTATGTGTATATACACTTTCAGGCATATTGCGCTTTCGCGCCGACAAAGGTCGCATATTGAAGTTTCGCGCGGCAATTTAGAATGCCCTCGGAATCCATAAAGGGTTAGCGAAGGGTCGGCGTCGAGCCCTCGATAATTTCCTCGATTATTGCTTCCTCAATATAAATATATATATACATATATATATATATATATATATATATACACGCGAAATATTCGTCTTTCATACGGTTCGTCGGCGACGCATATATATATATATATATATATATATATATATATATATATATATATATATATTATATACCCGCGTCCGATCGCCAACTTTTGCACGCGATGCACACGCGCGTAAACGGCGGTGCTCCGCTAATAAACGGCATCTGTCACACACGGGCGGCGCGCTCTCGCTGCACTTTCGAGTTTTATGCTTTATGCGTCTCGCCTGCCCGGGCCTCCGCACGCTTATGTATGTATATATATATATATATATATGTATGGTAGCTTTATGTCCCGGTTTATGCTTCGCGCCGTACGTGCCTACGACACGCGTGCTCGTAATTGGACTGGCTTGAATATGGGCCTGACTGACTCCCTTTCTCTCTCTCTCTCTCTCTCTCTCTCTCTCTCTCTGTGCGCGCGCTCTTTGCGATAATCGACGAAAGAATTTGCTCGCGGACCCCCTTCACCCTCTCGCGCCCTCTGTGTCCGCGATATCGCGGCTTGTTTGCTGAAAATGTTTTATGCCGTACCCCATTAGTTTTATTGGTCCATTAGGCGAGTCGGCGTAAGCCTGCGTAAATTCTTTTTTTTTGCAAAAATTTTTTTCGACGTTCGATCGTTAAAGTTGGTCGGCACGTTCATTTTTTTAGATTTATTTATCTCTCGTTGTCCCGGCGATGAAGAGTTTGTCAGAGAGAGAGAGAGAGAGAGAGAGAGAGAGAGAGAGAGAGAGAGAGATGTTTTTTTAATTTTACCCAAAAAATATGAAGACTTTGATCAAATTGTTTTCGTAATTCGCGTGCTTTCAATTACATTAATAAATTTGCGTGTTCAAATTATAATTTTTATGTATGTAAATAATAATATTTCTTATTCCATCACCAAAAAAAAAAAAAAACTAAAATAATGGTAATCCGGCCGAATTTAATCGCGGTATATAAATAAAGCAATTCCCTAGGCGAGGCCAGCGTTAAACGCGGGAACAATCAGAAGAATTTTCCAATATTTCAAACGTGCAAATGAGGGGGAAGTCGCGGCGGCTTTCTTCAAAGTTCCCAAACCTCTGCCCGCTTCCTCATCTCCGCAACCCTCCGCCCCCTCCCGTTCACGGTCCATTG
Organism: Sycobia sp. Sy_11; assembly: GCA_018907035.1. Taxonomy (NCBI): domain Eukaryota; kingdom Metazoa; phylum Arthropoda; class Insecta; order Hymenoptera; family Epichrysomallidae; genus Sycobia; species Sycobia sp. Sy_11. The sequence goes on from JACCIC010000230.1 coordinate 598,056, forward strand.
AGTCCGACCAGCCTGGACGAGCGTTAGAAGCGAAAAACTTTTCTAATTCAATTTGTCCCCCTCCACCCCGCCCAACCGCGCCAACCTCGACCTCTCGGGGCGAATCTCTAAGCTGTTGCCGCTGCCGCTGCCTTTGCCACCGCCGCCGCCGCCGCCACCGCGCCACTCCCCAAGGATTACCCAAGTTTTCGCGACATTTCAGCCTGTAAAGCAAGCGCGTCCGAGGAGGAGAGCGAGAGAGGGAAAGAGAGAGTGAGGAGAGAGAGAGAGAGAGAGAGAGAGAGAGAGAGAGGGTATATATAGCCGTAACCGTGCCCCCGCACTGTTAGCTTTGTTCCGGGATGAAAATATGTAAGATGTTTGCTCTCGGTGCGCCTGGTCTTTGCATGAGATTTCTCAGCGGCGACTTAGTCGGGTAGAAGCGATGATGCCTTCGTCCCCCTACCCCCTACATGCACCGACTGCTTTACCGAGACCGATAAGATCGATTCCTCCCCTCCCCCTTCCACCTCCCGGTCAGGGGCTCGCTCGAAAAGCTTATTAAACCGAGTGAATTTTGAAACAACGTCCGTAATACCCGGTTCTTCGGAGCAGAGAGAGAGAGAGAGGGAGGGTCGCAGAGGATCGGAGAACTGTGCACGACGTTTCACTGAGTAATGTGTGGATTTTTCGGATGTAACTTGGGGGGGGGGGATGCTCGAGTGCGTTTCCGCAGCTTTCTTGGGATTTTCGCGGGAGGGGCGGGCATGACAGACGGGCTGCGAGGGTAGGGGTGGGGGAGGATAGTTTTTAAGCTTGTTTTACGATTTGACCGCTCGGGCAGCACGGGGCAATAAAATATAGTATCAGCCGAACGTCGGATTTGACATTGTGTGCGCGTGCTATAACGGTCGGGCTTGAAAATTATTCATGAAATTCTTGCAGAGAGAGTCTTCTCTCTTTCGCGGGGGGAGACAGATATTTTATACACATGTGTATAAATATATATATATATATATATATATATATATATATATATATATCTATATATATATATATATATAAATTTGGGAATACAGTAAAAGTATCCTAACGAATTCGCAGGAGCGAGACCTTTTGTAAATCGGACAGTAGATAATAAAGTGAGGTACGTACTGCTCCGCAAAAGTGAGCGGAGAGTAAAAAGAAACGAAGACATCGTCATATGTAGGTGGCGCGCTCGCGCGTTTTTGTCCCTTCTCCTGTCCGCCTCTCTCTTTCTCTCTCTCTCTCTCTCTCTCTCTCTCTATGGCTCTTGCTTGCGCCTATAACTCCCGTCTCATTTTCGCGAGTCCGTCCTCGAGCCTATTGACCAGAGGAATCCGGTAGAACGACCGAGAATTGGGACCGCTGGAATTAAGACTGATAGAATTGCCTTCGCCGATGCAGTTCATATATATATATATATATATATATATATATATATATATATATATATATATATATATATACATAAACGTATATTGAAGTATTCGCTTTACCCAATCGTGCCGTTCTTAAATTTATGAGCGTGTACGACTCCCGACGCGTTACTTTCATAAAAAAAGAAGTCCCTTCGACTCGTTCGCTGCAGATCGCTTGGTAACGTCTTCCCATTCTGCCCCCCCCCCCTCATTCGTGTCTGACTCTTTATCTCTCTCTCTCTCTCTCTCTCTCTCTCTCTCTCTCTCTCTGCCTCTCGATACTTTTCCCTTGTAATTTCCTTTCTGTCTATATTACAGGAATAACAACCGTTCCCAACGATGCATTCCACGTCCAATTCCGTGCATGCTCATTCCTCATCGGCGATGTAGATATATAGCCTATCTTTTATTATTCGCCGTCTGGCTTAAGTGATTTTGCAATTTTTGAAACGATAGTATAGATAGCGCAGAAAGTTGAATGCCGTTATGATTGTCGTCCGCTTAAAGCAGTTTAATATTATTTCGTCTTCTTTTTTTTTTGTTTTAAACAAAATGGAATCAATGGGCCAGTCGAGAGAGCAGTGCAGTAGTGGATAATTGGCAAAATTATGGAGGAAGATCCGCGTATAAGAAAAATCAAAATCGTCGTACAATAGTAATTTTGAAATATTATGAAAACAGAGAATTTCAAGCAGATGTAATGCTTGCAGCTTTGGAGATTTCCGTACTTTGGATAAGAATGATGAAAATTGATGGAAAAGGTATGAATTCCGCATGAGAGTTTCCGAAACGCTTACCTCAACCTTCTTCGAAATATGTAACAAATTCAATTTACTCGGTTCGCGTACGGAGATAGCATACTTCATCTGATTTACTATTTCAGGCTTTTGTAGTTTTTGCTGCTGTGGTCAATGCATTATTCATTGAAAGATTATAAAATTGAAAAATATTGCTCTTATTTCATTAACGTCAGTTATTTAAATGGTCTATTTAAATTAACAAATTTTTTTTGCATTTCGTTTCTTTGTAAATAAATTTTCTTTACAATTATATATCTGCGTGATTTATTTATCTACTTTGTCCAACTATTCGAAACGCTTTGACCCCACCTCATAGACAGTCACTGGTTATTTATATTATAAATAATTTGTATTATAATTAATTATAATATATATATATATATATATATATATATATATATATATATACATATATGAGCATTTAAATAACGTAAAACTATAATAAAATATGTACGAAGTAGTTATTAAAATCAGTTGGCATGAATTAACATATCGGCTAATAGGAAAGCTTATACTTATAAATGCATTAGAATAATGCCAGCGTTAAGCGTGTACATTTTAGTATAAATTGAGAATCGATGGCATTTCACGCAGCCCCGTTTTTTTTTAAGGAAATCACAACCATGACTTAGCAAAGTGTAATAAATCAGCCAATCAATCACCTCATCCCTCCCCCCCCCCGCCCAGGATCCTCTTCGAGCTCGAAAACTGTTTTCGACAGGAGCGACCGACGGGGCGCCAAAAAACGCCGTGTTCTCGTCCCAATGCGTTGTCCGAGCGGTTTTCATTTTTCACGCTCGACTCCTCGCCCGAGGAGCTGACCGCCGTCGCACGAATTATCAACGTCGATTCCTCCCATCTACACCGTGACTACGGTCGCGAGCCTACCGCGTATCAGCGGCCGGCATCGGATCCCTCCTCGAGACCGGATAAGGCGGGCAGAGGGGAATGGATCCGAGCCCCACCCCCTCCCTCTTCAACGCCCTTGAATTTTCGACTTTTCCGCCTCGTCAAAGCGAAGAAGCGCCGCGGCGTCCGCTCGCAATAACGGAGGCGACGCGAAAAAAAAGAACGCGCAGAGACAAACTCGCCCTTTCTGTCTCTCTCTCTCTCTCTCTCGCTATCTCTATCGCCCTCTCCCCGATAAGGATCCCTTGCCGCCCTCGTATACACACACCCTCGCGGCCGATGGTTTACAGCTCTGCCGCGGCGCTGGATGACTGGAGGGTGGGGGCGCATTATTCGAACGAGACGAATCGTAAACGCGCGCCCGCTCCAGCCCGTGAGTTTCGCGCGCGGAGGTAAAAAGCCCCGGGAGCAGGAGCGGCGGAAGTGGGAACGCGGCGCGGTCTTTTTTTCTTCTTCCCGCCCTTCGGCAGAGGGGCCACGGGGCTATCGCGCGGTACGTCCTCAAGTGATAGATGATCGATGCGAGAGGACCTGTCAGACAGAGATAGAGAGAGAGAGAGAGAGAGAGAGAGAGAGAGAGAGAAACAAGGATGGAGATGCGACGCGAGTCGTATTTTTTCCCTATCACTGCAGAGATGGATGGGGTGGGGGCGTGGGCAACGAGAGCAGTAATGATAGCAGGACAATCCTCAAATGCCGCTCTCTCTCTCTCTTTCTCTACCTCCGTCTCGCCTCCGGATGTCGCGTTAACCGCTGTTCGAAGATGTGTTTTTGATGAACAGCGCGATTACGCGTAATTACGGAGGATTTTCGGTTTTACAGCGTACAGACGAGTGAACCTCTGAGGGAGTGGAGATCTTTTAAGAAATTGTTGTTCTTTTTTCGGCATCTGTTGTCGATATAGGTATGACATATTGCAATTGAAATACTTAATCGATCATTCAATGCAAAATCATTGTTCATAATAAGTCTATATATAATCCTTATATAAAATGAAAGTTTAGAGTAAGAAAGATGGATAATTACAAAGATCGATAATTTCGACAAACACAATGGGTTATATGGCGACATTGGCGAATATTTGATTTTTCTTAGATGCATATAGTTACATGAAATAATTTTATTTCGTATTTATTTTACAATTTTGTATCGTTTCATTTAAGAATATTTTCATTACTGGCCATTTATATCTTTTATATGTGTAAGTTCAATTAGAGTACAATTAAATTCTTAATTAATAAAAACATATATTGACATTTTTAAACGAAACTAAAATTATGTAAATGTGTTAAAATTAATATGATTCGTTTTGCTTATTGTAAATTTAACGTGGATTTATTATAGATGTATATATAAATAAAATATTACTTTATAGATAGTAACAATCACGTTGCAAAATATATGTTTGTATAATAAGTATTGTATAATAAATCAAAAAAAAGTATTTGCATCTATAACTTTAAATTGCACGTAAAGAAAAACGCATCACGTATATGATTGCCGAATAATAAGTAAAAATTTCTGGAATCTGCCTTCCTTGCTTCTCTCCCCTACTCCATATACTGATTGTATATTATATTCCATTACACGTCAAACGAGCTCTGCGATATCTCTTAACTACATTTCTTTTTAAAATTCCATAAATATAACCCTTACGAGCATCTCTAGATCTCTCTCTCTCTCTCTCTCTCTCTCTCTCTCTCTCTCTCTCTCTCTCACTCGCAGCTCGCACCGCAAAATTTATTCATTTTACCGTACTTGCGCCGCGGCATTCTCGAGAGCCCAGATAAAAGTCGAACCACAAGTTATGTCTGTCAGTGTGTTTTTAGGGTGCGAAATAAAAAGGGATCCCCGAGAGTCTTCAGCGCGGCGGCGGCGGCGGCGACGACGACGACGACAACGACGCCCGGCCGCATACCAGCGGGGAATGTAAATTTCGAATTCCTCCCGTACACTTTCAAGAACTCGGGCTCGACTGGTTGCTCACGCCAAAATATGCATATACGTATGCGCACGCGCGTTCGCGTATACACCCTACTTCCCATACACACACACACACACACACACACACACACAGTATGTGTGCATACGCTATCCTGTCGCGTGCGAGCGCATAGCCTCGACGCATTCGAAAAGAATTCCACAGAGCCGACTTCAAAGTCAGAGAGAAGTGATAAAGGGATAAAAGCGCAGAGCACCTTGGTAAGGTCGGGCGGGCGAGTTCGCGCGCGCGTACTCACGGTTCGGCCGCGGGGGTTGGGTTGGGCGATGGGAACGGAGGGTGGGGGGGGGAGGGAGGGCCGCTGCAAATTTCCGGAGCATATTGAGGTGACCGCAAAGACCCCGCTCGTAAGTCCCGCGAGTTTATCGCCCCGACTTCTCGGTATAGTACGGTTTCGCGAACGCGTGAGGGGCTGGCGGGGAGGGGGGGGAGGACGGCAGTGACGAGGCGCGGGGTCTGCGGTGAGGGAGAGAGAGAGAGAGAGAGAGAGAGGACAAAAGAGAGAGAGAGAGAGAGGGAGAGAGCGAGGTGGCACATGGCTCGGCGTGTAGTAGCGCGTAACCTCGTCGTGTAAGTTACGCGTATATTTCTGTGTCTCAAAAGACAGTCCCCCGTATTCCCCCTCGACAGTGTATTTTTTCGCACGTTCAATCTTTTGAGGCGAGACTTCTTTAAGCTCCCCCTCCCTCTCTCTGCGCGTGTCGCCTTTTTTGCCGCGTCCTGAGGAACGCGAAATTCGATTTATCGCCGTCCCCCCCCCACACCCTCCCCCCTCCTCCGCGACCACCGTCAAATATTTCACGGACTCCCGCGCGAACGCGCTCGCACGCTTTCACGCGACCGATCTCCGGAATACCCGCTCGATGCACATCGGCGCAGTGGACGGACGAACTTCTGGGGGCGCGCGGCGGATGCGCCTCGGCCGCCGTGCGCTCCGTTCCCCGGGCGTACGTCGCGCTCATTCAGATCGGCGCGGCCTGAAGTTTTTCCTCGCTGGGCTACCGGCCATTTTCGCGCCCGAGCGTCCCCGCTAACAGGTATTTCGAGGTGTTAATTTATTCATGCGTTCATAAATCATGGGAGAGAGGTGGCCGCGGCGGCGGCGGCGGCGTGGCGCAAAAAATTAATTATTTTCGCCGGGACTCTCCGGACTGCCCCACCTTCCCTCCCTCCCTCGCCCCTCCCGTTCCTGTGGGAGGCACTCGCAAGAAATGAATAATTCTTTTAGACTTTTATAAAAAGGAGACCTTTGCCGCATGAGAAATTCGATAATTCATTTCGAATATAATTCATGCGTTTAATTTTTTTCACCCTGTACTATACTACACCGACTAGCAGACATATATATATATATATATATATATATATATATATATATATATATATATATATTGAGTAATTGCGCACACTGTATAGAACCGTATAGAATTAACATATATTTAATGTTTATCGCAGGAAGACAAAGCGAGGCGACTTTCTACCCACCCAGGGGCTTATGCACGGCTTACTCGAGTCTACTATATATAGAATCCGTTGCAGCACCTCTCGTCGACTTTTGCCATAAAGCCCCCGGCATTAACTCGCGAGGCTACCGCGAAAGCTACTTATAAAAGACCACAATCAGAAGCTCCCGTGCGTGTGCGTGCGCGCGAGCGTTTGTAAACAAAAATCCGTGCACTCCCCCCACCCCGCCCCCAGCCAAATCGCCTCTTTCGCGCGCCGCGCCGCCGACTAATATACGACGACGCGAGGCACCCGCGGCTTTTCCGTCCGCGCGACTTGCCGGGGGTTGGGAGCGATTCCATTATGAGCCACCGGGGGCCTCTCGCGACGCGCACGGTAGCCGACGCGGCACGGTAGCCCTTTCGGGCCCACGGTCCCCCTCCCCCGGCTCCCCGCCCCGCACACCCACGTGCCCGGCCGCGACCGCAAATTAGCCGCGCGGCGCGTAACCCGGGCAATTGCCTGGGTCGCGCGAGGAGAAGACGAGCGCTCGAGGGGCGGGGGGCCGAGGGAGAGAGGTCGGAGGGCCGGGAGCGAGCATGACCGGGAGCCGCTTTAATCGAAGCGGCGGCGAAGGCGCGCGCGCGCGTGCGAGCGGCTCTCCACACCGGGGGGGGGGGGGTGCGCGCTGCCCTTTCAAGAGCCGACGGCCCCGTTGACATTATTTATTTATTTAACGCCACATTCAATTACGCCCGGCGACCGCAGAGACGATTGCGCGCGGTGGCGGCGGCGGCGGCGGCTGCGACGGTGGCGGCGCCATTTGCATGCTAATGCTCGCCAGATTGCAGAGAGGCTGGCGGGCGCGAGGGCGCTTAATCTTCGCGCTCGCATACGCGCGCTCGGGAGGCGGGCGTGCGCGCGAAAAGGGCGGAGAGGCGGGCAATTGCCGGATATTCACGGTTTTTATTCGGATTCGCGCGGACTCTCTGGTGGAGAGCGGGGGGGGACGGGAGGGGGGTCGAGGCAGTGGGTCGTTTAATAATGTGCGGGATGTACCTGATGGGCGCGCGCGAGCCAAGGAAGATTGCGAAGGGCTTAATTTGATTTTCGAAGAACATTGCGCTTTTAAAATGTACATTGCTGTTTCCTTCTTCTTCCCCCCCCCCTCCCTCTCTTTGTATGTTGACTGATTCACTCCCTCAGTTACGCTTTCTAAGATTTACATTAATAGCGCAGACGGAGAAATGAGAAATTTTCTCGTAAATTTTTTGAAATAAAAATGTTCTATTGTACATAAATGTTTAGATATTCATGTTTATATATATACATACGTATAACATATTATAATAATACTTATCTTATGACTTAGGCAATTTCATGTTTGATAGATGAGATATATTTCATAGGAAATGAAATTAAAGGCGAACAATCTTAAACTGTGTATGACAATATCTTTTATTTATATATTTTAATTCTTGCTTAAGGAAAAATAATTTATTATATTTATGAAGAATATATGATTGAAAATGTATTATCGATTGTAACGGTTGTAGCATACTCGAGATGTACATGGAATTTCTATCGACTGGACAAGTGTAATGGAACAAGCGACGAAACATTGTCTTGTGTAAGAATGTAAAATATATTTTGATTCCTTACAAACGGCTTGCTATTCAATTTCTTATTATATATTTCATGATTGCTTTAAACTATGATAATTATATGTAGTATTGTATTCTAATATTATATATCCTTATGCATTAGTCGAAATAATTACCGTAACAACTTAATCGGTTTAAAAAATGGCTACTTTACGCAGCTTCATGGCAATGTATATTATTTTTTTTAGAAAAGCCTCTCTAATTCTTGATTCCAGAGTTAGATTTTTCATCAATTATAATGCCCAGAATGTTTTGAACGTTAATGTTAAAAAACGTTGAACGAAAGCGAAAGATTTATATCAGCGATTGTTAATGGTTCTGTAACGATTTTTTATGCCATTTCGACCATTTGCACAAAAAAAACTTATCAAACGATCGAAATCATGTTTTTATTATCAAAAAATCCGTTTGTTGAAAATCCTACAGCAAGCACAAGTATAAAGCTTATTGTGACTTTCTTGCGTGGCCGAAGAGCTGGATCTGTAACAATGACTGTAAGAGTTTCAACGGTATCGTCTTATTAAGAATGAGTGAGAATAGTTGCTATTTAGATCCTATTTCGTAATTGCTGACAGAGAAAAAAATCATGCAGGCCCGTGAAAATTACAAAAATTTTCGCCCATATTAACGTGTTATGGCTTTGTATTTTATGACCACCCAATTTTGAATTACAAGAGATAATTTCATGATGCGATCGATGGCAAGAGATTGCGTCAAGTTTGTTCAAGTACAATAGACTCCACTACGATATTTTTCTACAGAATTCATTGTCCTTTATCAGTGACCATTTGATGTTGTGAGTGTGTCCAGAAATATTTTACGAATATTGCTTTATTTGCGTTTTATATTTAGCAATAAATTATTAATTAATAAATAGATTATTACTTTTTAAATAACAAATAAAGTTTTAATTAACATTATAGCGTATTTTTCACGTTCGGAGCTCATAAGAAAAATAAAATTTAGATAATCTTTTAATAACTTGCATATTTAAAAGCTATAACATAATTTCTGCTGAAAGGATTAGAAATTAAATCCTCTGGTTTATTTTAAAATGTGTAAAATAGACAAAATGGGTTACTTAGTTAGTTTGATCTAATACATTTCATTTCATTTCGTTCATTAACTTTCAATACTCGTAGATCGTCAAACAAAGTAACATCTACTCCGAATGCACGAACACTTTATTATTCACCCACATGCAAATCTCGATTGTAATATATGAATTAATAAACGCATAAATAACAGTCATACTACAGATGTAAATATTAATTTCTAGCGTTATTTATCACCATATTCCAGCAGTACCTGCGCTCGAACAAGTATATTTATTCCAATTGAGCCTAGCTGTAATAAAGTTGACCTTCGACTTAATATACGTATTTCGAAAAGCAATGAAATAGAACAGAAATTGATTGAATGTTAATTTAAAGTTATAGCGCCAGTGGACGCTATTATTTATAGTATTTTATAATTCAAATATATTCATAGAATTTAATTCTCATAATTATGTATACTTTTATACTGTAATATTACATATGAAACTGAATTATTCATATCGCAATTAATCGAGAAAACATCATACATTATTAAACCGATGATATTTTTATAAAATAAACTTTAACGGGTTTCTGAAAAGTCTGATACAACTACAGAATCGGACGGATACCGATCGCGCGATGCTTCGACAGCTACTATTATCCGCAGATTTCTCGAAAGTTTAAAAACTATATCCTATCGAGAAAGATATAATTGCTCGTTTAAAATTTTTTCTTTTTACTTCCATCGCATTCAAAGCAATGCCACTACCTCCAGCAATGTACAAGTGTATTCCAGCGGGAGCAGTATCTCTCCTTTTTATCCGCGCAAAATCTCAGCCAACTCAAGCAGCGCTGACTCGGTTAAATTCGCGAAGGGAAAATAATAGAAGAGAAGTGTATGTGTGTATATACCTCTGTATACAGGGAGGAAAAAGAAGCGACAAGCCGTTGGCTCGTTAGCAGTAGCGACGGGATCGGCAGGAGGCGGCGGAGCGGCGGGCCGGGGAGGGGGCTAAGGCGGGTGAAGAAAGAAAAGGAAATTTCCACGCAACCTCTTCGGCGAAAGCCCTCTCCTTTTTCCGACGCGCGCGCCCGCGCCAGCCGTGGCGCCGCGCGCGGTGGGGCGAGACGGGGAAAAAAGTGCACGGCGAGGCGAAAAAGCGAGAGGCGAGGAGTAGTCATCTCCTCGGCAGAGGCGAGGCGGCGCTCTCCGCTCGTTTCGTTAAAAAGAGCTCGCGATCCTCACCTCGCCCGAGATCCCGGAGTCTTTTCCTATCCCCCCGCCCCTTGCGCGCGCTCTCTCTCTCTCTCTCTCTCTCTCTCTCTCTCTCTCTCTCTCGCCTCATCTCGGGAGAAGGAGCCAGCCGACATCGCGGTATAGGACAGCTGCGAGCAAAGGCAAAGTCGCCTTCGTCGTCGTCGGAGAGCGAGGGAGAGAGAGAGAGAGAGAGAGATAGAGAGGCCACGGCGAAGAGGCGTCTTCTTCGTCGCCGGGGACGTTCGACTCGGGCGCGTTGTATCTTGACTCGAGTTCTCCTTTGAAGATACGCGCGCTCGTACCGAATTTCTCTATCCGCCGCGCGTATACACATTCGAGGGTTGGTTTCTTTTCAAATTCTCAATGCTCACGGCCCTTCCTATCCCCCTCCCCCCATCCGCGCCTTATATACGCGCGCCAGTGGCGCCCGGCCCATTATAGCGTAGCCGTAGGGTGTCCCGTTTCGGATGGGGTTGGTACAGAGGAGCCGTGCGCGCCACTCCCCCCTCCTCCTCCCCTCCCCTCGCCGACCCCGGAAGAGTCGATTGTTGACCGAAAAGTCGCCAATTTAAAAGAGCCCCCGGCGCTTGTACGCTCGGATGCGAAGAGAGAGAGAGAGAGAGAGTGAGAGGGAGAAAGAAATGTAGAGACCTTATCCGTTCGACTCGGAAAATTGAAAAGGACGCGCGCGTGGCGCGCTTGGGCGCCTGAGAGAGAGAGAGAGAGAGAGAGAGAGAGTCAGAGAATCGCGACTCGGCGAAGCGAGTAAATATGTCGTTAGAGGATGTTTACAAGGAGATTATTGTCGCTGGCACATCGCGCGGCCTGCGGCTCTGTCGCCACGGGCGCGCTGAGCCAGCGCACCGTCCAAGGGCCTCCTCGGGCGCGGCGCGCGGCGGTGTTATCAATTTTATTTGAGAAGGGCGCGGGCGGTAGGAGAGAGAGAGAGAGGGGGGGAGACATGCACCGCCCCGGGCGCGTCTTTTATGGACGGAAATAATGCGCGCTGTCCTCGCGTCTACGACACACGCACGAGCAGCGTTACATGCCTCGACGATCGCGCTCTCTCTCTCTCTCTCTATCTCTCTCACTAGCTCTCGGATCTAATGTGGGCGAGTACAGGAGGACTGCGCAAGGTGGATTTGATAGAGCGAGCGCGCCGCTCTGCACGCCTCGGTGAAAATCGCCCCCGACCCCTCTACGAAGAGTGCGGGGTGCGCGGTCAAGGCGAGCCCCGCGTCGAGCTCAGCCGGGGGCTGAAACTGAGACTGATGGAAACTGAGATGTTACGTACATTGGTCGATTGGATCATTTCGGGAAGTGAGGCTTTGTTTTTTTTTTTTTTTTTTTTTTTTTTTTATTATTATTTTAAATTATGATATTGAAGTAGGGCGACGAATGAAGGCAGTCCGATAGGAAAAGATACAAACAATTACAAAGTATTTTTAAATATAACGTTTAACAAAAAAAAGTAGCAGCTCTTGTCTTTGAATAATTCTGCTTGCGATGTCGATGCATCAACTAATTATTTTATATCTCTGTCTATCTCAAAAGTTAAGCAGTATACCAGAGATGTGTAGTTCGTTCTTTAATCTTTTATTTATCCAACAATTCTATTATTTTGTTTAATTCCAATGGAAGATAGAGGCCTCGTAAGAGCAGGTTGATAAAATTGACTAATGAGTGATATAACACAATCTCGTAACACAGCTAAGAGGATGAAGTAGTTAAAAGTTAACTTTATTAGTTAACTATTATTTTTGTACAATTTCAAACATTTTTAAAGAATTTTAAAAATAAATATGTACTCTCAATGAATGCTTATATATAATAACAAAAAGTAAGCTTCATGAGGTAAGATTAATTTGATTTTGATTTCAATTTGTCAAAAATAAATTTTTATTTATAATTCAAAGTAAAAGAATCTACAAAAGAAAAATATAATTGTTTTGATGATTAATGGACATAATTAACTATTATTAATCCATGCCTTGAATGTCGTTTTGTTTTGTCTTTAACATTATCATCAGTTATTTCAAGAAGTTCATTTTGCAATTCAGATTGATTTGGGACTGTCATAACCTGACATAAATTTTAGGTTTAAAACATAAACTATCTTATCATAATAGAATATATTGTATAGGCTATAATTACTCAAAGTGAACAACACCTTCTCTTTTCAATTAATAAATATTTTTATTAAGCTTACGATCTGTATACAATAATATCGTATGCTAATATAATGATAGTCAAATTCTCCTTCTTCGTAATCAAACCGTAGAGTATGTAATGAAATTCCTGCTAAAAAATAACATAAAAAATTAAATTAAAATTTAAAATAATATAATTTATATTTTACAGTAGTAAAGGACAACCCGACTAACTACAACACCTTCAATATAAATGTAACTCGACGATTTGAAACGTTCCAGTCCATCTTCAAGAATTAAACTTAATTACATCTAACCTGATTTTATACGTTATAATGCGGTATATGGTCTTTGCTTGTGCGGATATTTTTTTTAAAGATATTTTCCAAATATATAAGAAATCTTTAGTTGATTTTTTTTATATTATATACTGAATTATTATTACCTACTGAATATATTTTATATACTGAAAACCGCAGAATATATTTTTACAGTGTATAATTGTTGCTCCTTACAGTATATATAAACAATCATTCACACGCACACGCGCTCACATACGCACGCACAGACATACACAAACGCGCACAATCATTTACAGAGAGCCGCAGGCGCACCGACTTGATCGCATTCGAATATTATTATTATTCCGGTTAGCGAACTGGGTTTATATATATAAATACACACATACACACACACACACACACACACACATACTTTACAAAAACGGCCGTATTTACAGAGGATACGCGAATTAACGCCAGAAGTCTGCCATTTCTTTTGACTTACGCCATTTCTTTGACGCACTTATCCGAGCAACGAGTAAGTGCGCTCGCCAGGATGTTTCATCGCGACCAAAAAACAGAGGACCCGAATGCGCTGTATTATCCAATTCTTCGATTCGAGGGCTATCATATATATATACACAAGGTTGCTTGTCCTTCGGACCGGTCGGCGCAACAATCCTTCTTTTTTCCCCGTGACGCGCGTAATGCGCGCTCTCGGCCACCATCGAAGTGTAAGTATTACGACGAAATTTTACGAGCGGCTCGAAAAAGCGGGCGATTTTCTGATTTTTAATGTCCCACGGGGAAATGAGGCATAGAGTTGGAATACGAACAAGGATGAAGTGGTCGACCGATGTATATATATATATATATATATATATGCTTATGTACGTGAAAAGTTTGAGCGTTGCAGGAAGCGTCGGACAGGCATATATAAAATAGATTTTATCTCGAACGGATAAATTCTGAGATAGGACGCTCACGATTACGTGGTCTATTGCTTTTATAAAGTATATACGATAATTCATCGCACGCCGATCTCTGTATAACACGTGCCTAGCTTGTAACGATAATTTTCCCTCTCGGAAGATTAGCAAGATTTATCCGATACAGATAAAATACTTATATATTCCGTGCAATTAGCAGATTTCAAAGTAGCGGACGTGCACTCATTTTTGGATCCACGGACTGATATTTTTTCAATGTACCTCGACATTTAATCGTTGCAACAGAAAAGCATATTCCAATGCTCTTTGGCGCCACATATAAAACCTTCATCTCCGACATTCTATTCCCAGCGCTCTAAAGTCCAGGAAAATCGACGTATAAATAACTGTACCATATATAATCTCCACGACGTGAATAATGTCAGTTTATCCATCTCACGACCTATTTTTCCGCCGGTTTTCACCCTCGACGAAACCAATAATCTGTCTATATATCTATCTATATATATATATATATATATATATATATATATATATATATATATATATATATGTATACGTCGACATCAGGTATAAAAGACAGAGAGTCCGAATGGAGAAAAAAAAATGTATGCTCGATAAGATAAGCGATGCCGCGGCGACCCTGAAACCGGCCGCGCCAGGGATGGAGGCGGCTGCCACTGTTGAAACAAAAGCAAAAAAACAGAAACAAAAACAAAAGAAAAAAACTAAAAAGTAGAGAAAGAACTCGGGCGCCGCATCCCCCAAGGGCCGTCGGTTTGTTTTACTTTTTAAACTTCCGTCGGCGCTTATATATCACCGGAGCGACCGCCGCGCCGCCGCGGCGGTCAGTTCTCGCCCAGGAGATAGCGTGCGCGCGGTCTCTCTCTCTCTCTCTCTCTCTCTCTCTCTCGCTCGCGCTTTTTCTCTCCCTATAAAATACGTCCGAGCCATTAATCCCGAATAGAAGGAAAATATTCAGCTCTCGTGCGCGTCGGCAAAACGACCGCGCGCGCTTCTTCGACCCCCCCCCCTCCCCGCCGCCACCCATCTCTCCACTCGACCGGCCCTTTTGGCCGAGGCGCTTAATATGAATACAAAAGCAATTCCACGCGCGCGTCTATTATTTATCGCGGATAGCCAAGTTCGGACAAAGTGGACCGCTCTCTATTTCTCACTCTCTCTCTCTCTCTCGCTCTCTTGGACCTCTTTCCACCTCCCTTTGCCACCCACCTCCCGCCCGCCCCCCTCACTCTCTCGTTCTCTCGCCTGGCCATCTGGGCTTCTCGCGTTCTCAGTCAAAGGACGACGAAGCGAAGCGATGCGACGCCTGTACATGTATATATATGCACGCATCACTGATGACGAGGATATATTTATGTATGTATGTATACATACATATATATATATATATATATATATATATATATATATATATATCACGCTCGCGTGTCCAGCAAAGGGATTATATCGTCCATATATTGCTCTATTTTCGCCGACCAGAGCGACTGTCTTTCCCTCTCTCTCTGTCTCTCTCTCTCTCTCGCTCTTTTTCGCGCCCTTGCTCACCCTTACGCGTAACGGGACGCGCGGTGCAGCGGGGGGACGGGGATTCATTGCGGTCGGCTCGGCGGCCGATGGCCCTTTGAGAACGGGGCGTCTGTTGCGCGCCGCCGACTCTGCGAGTGTTTTCCCTCGCGCGTTTTCCTTGATTCCCCCTCCCCCATCACCCCAGCCCGATGCTACGCGCGTAAATTGCGTTAAGGTAAATTGCTTTTGGCGATTCTGCGCTGGCTTTGGCGTTTGTAAGCGGTGCGCGGGTCTATCGGAGCGATTTTTGTACCCGCCAACGGATAGGGGATAAAATATCTTAGTAACTTCGAATGTGTCGCTGGAGCGCTGAATTTATCGATTTCTTTTCACGAAACTACATTTTGTTAAAATTATTTGCTGTGAAAACAATGCCCCTAAATCGTCGTGCCCCGTCGTCTTATCCATTAAAATTCTAAGAATGCAGTATTTAACGGGCCAAGGTATAAATGTGCGGTCGAGTACATCGACAGTTTTATGATCAATCCTAATTTTTTTTTTTCAAGAACTTGGAACTTATAGAATTTTGATGAAAACTCGACTTCGACACTTCTAATGGTTGAGCTTCTCAATTTAAAAATTTGTTTTTACATAAGATTCTACTAGTCATTCGATTGATATTTATACAAAATATACTGAAGTAACTTAAAAACTAACTAAGAAATTTTTGAGATTATAACATAAAGAAATTTCAAAACTTAATGAAGAAATAAAATTATGATATTCATACATAATTTTATTCGATTTTTAGAGAAAATGAAATAGTAATAGTTTCTAATGCGCGCGCCGTTCAACGAATTGGTTTTAAGTAATTAAAATAAATTTTATTGTCACACTGTTGTTCGAATCACTGT
This sequence comes from Sycobia sp. Sy_11, assembly GCA_018907035.1. Lineage (NCBI taxonomy): Eukaryota > Metazoa > Arthropoda > Insecta > Hymenoptera > Epichrysomallidae > Sycobia > Sycobia sp. Sy_11. The sequence continues at coordinate 614,418 of JACCIC010000230.1, forward strand.
ATTATATTGGCCCGAAGTCACTCTTTACCAATCAAAATTTATTTATACTAAAATAAAGATTTTATTCGTAATTCATACAATCTCAATATCACAAAAATAATTTCACTTTCAAGATGGGAAAAGCTTGAATTTTAAATAGTTGATGAAAGGAACCATTATCGGTTCATTCGAATAAAACTATGATTATTCATTAAAAAATAGATTATTCAAGTAGTAACGGGTACATCAAAACATGCATTTACTATATGCAAACTCGTAAGAATAAATCTGTTGTCGCTATAAGGAGTATGATCTTATTGTCCGATTATTAGGATTAATTAAAAAAAGATGCACGTCAGGTAGGAACGATTTATGTTGCGTATGAAATGATTCGTGTCCCTCATCCCATCTTTGAATCTTACTAGAAACTATTGAGTCCGTATTTTATCCAAGTAACAAATGGATATTTTGTAGCTCCTGTATTATTTAATATTTTCAGATGTCTGTTTAATATTTGATCTTGTGCAATTACGATAATTTACTTTGTACACACTATTTATTTTTTCTAGCTAATTGTTTCGATCGGTAGCCAGCCTCATAATGTCGGTAAATTTTTTAGTAAACTTGTCAAACTAGCGCTTACGGCAACGAATTATAATTTCTTATGAGGTATTTCAATAAACGATTAGTGCCTCTTGAAAGCTTTATGATTTTTAAGATTTTTGGGGTCTGACGTAAAATTGAGTTATGCATTGTTAATGTTATTAGGCCACCTGTGGTGACTAATTACCAGACGTATAAGAACATGCCGAAGACGCAATACTTATAATTCAACTCGCCTGATTTGTATGTGGACTGTTAACAAATTAAACGTATTTTATATTACGGAGATCAAGAAAAGTCCTACAATTATTAGTATCCTTGAGACCACTATTATGACACTCTCGAAGAAATGCTTAAAAAAATGACCAACGTATAAAATGTTTATAAATAAAATTTGATTTTCTTGATAATTGAAATTGCATCTCTTACAGCTGAAATTAACGATTGTAATGACGCTCTGTAATTCGCATTCTGTGAAAAAGGTGGATTTTTGATGAAAAAAAAATCCTCGGTCTAATTGAATTAAGGTAAAGTACTAAATTTAAAATAAGATAGAGCCATATCTGAAAAATGGAGGTGTCAGGCTGGATAGTTGAAATATGTAGAACCCACGGTGCCCGAGAGTTTTCAATACTTCATCATATCTGCTTTTTCCTAGATATTTTCCGAATGATCTTCGACTTTTTTTACATATTTTCACTGCGTGACAAATACAATGATCCGAAACTCGATAGTATCTTATTTTAAGAAAACACCAAAACTCTTACTGACTTTATTGTCAACCATTGCTCGATACAGATATTTTCATTAAAAATCTTAATCGCGAGCACTATAAATCGACGGAAACAGGTCTGCCCGGGAGTTAACGAGGCAGAAAACGAAAAACGCAACAGCGACGGATAAAATAAAAAAAAAAAAAAAAAAAAAACAAAACAAAAAAGAAAGTATCGTATCGATGTGTTTTTGCGCGGATCGCCTCAAATTTTTTATCCCCCTCCACTGAATAAGCAGCCACTCGCTGCGATTACGTTCAGCTTACACCGCAGTTAAAATAAATCGCGACCGGCGCAAGTTAGCGCGGTGCACCTCCCACCAATAGAGAGTAAACATTTCCCCGTCCCCTCCACCTAACCCATGCCCTCGACTACTCTGCTTCTCCCTTAACTTTTATCGGGCTCGCAGAACCCCGGAGTCTTGGCGAGCCCGCCCGAGCGACGCTACTCTCACTCTCTCTCTCTCTCTCTCTCTCTTCTTACGCGGGCTCAAACTTTTTCTCTCTATCCCCCTCCCCACCACCTCCCTCGCCGAACCCTCTTAAATTGTTTCCACATAATTTCGCGGCGTGTGCCGCCGCGCGCGCCCGTAACGGCCCCGTGGCTCGCAAAACTTTTTACTACAAATGAAACGACGAGGCGCAACTATGTGCCGGGGGCCTATAAGAGCTCGCTCGCTGGGGGCAGGAGGGGGTAAATCCAAAAAGGTGGAGAGCCCCCCCCCCTCCAACTCAGCCTGCGCAAAACGAACGTCGACGAAGTCGCTCGATCGTTTTACAGCCCCACCCACTATCTCCTGGCAGTATCTCCAAAAAGCTCCGCACGCGCGCAATTACGTCCAGTCAATAACCCGATCTGGCTGCGTGTGCGTATAGGTGTGGTCTCTTTATATACATATATATATGTTGTTCACGACACAGGTCCGATCCAAAGACAGAGAGAGAGAGCCTGCGTTGCACGCTCAATAAACAAAAGAGGCTCGTAGATCGCAACGGGCGATTATTCGTTATATTCCTCCGTGCGCCACCCCCCCCCCCGCCCTCCTGCCCTCCTCGGGGATTTCCGAAACCGTCGTCGGCGGCGGCGCGCTCGCCAAAACGCCCATAACCATCGACGAAACCCTGTCTCTCTCAGTCACGCTCTCTTTCTCTCTTCGTTTCCTCCTCGCAGAGCCCCCGCGCGTAATTACTCGAAAACGCGCCGCTGCTTGTCAGCGTTATCCCTGTCCTCGACTTAACTTCCCATCTCTCTCTCTCTCTCTCTCTCTCACTTTGTCGCTCCGCTCGAAGATAAACTAATCCCCGTAACCGTCGCCGTTACGTTTTAACGTTGATTGCGTCACAACCCTTTGGCCCTGCGTCGACGTCGTTCGGACAGGCGGCATCACACTTATCTCTCCCGCGGAGAGAGAGAGAGAGAGAGAGAGAGAGAGAGAGGGAGGGAGGAGTGAGCTCTCGCTTGGATTTTCCAAACTGGCGCTATCTTTGCCTGTGTGCATGCGTGTATGTGAATATCAGTGCTTGTTAACGGGGCCGCTGTTAATTCGAGCCGGGAGTCTCTAGACATGGTCGACAACAGACCCACTTCTCCTCGTCCCCAAGCTCTGCCACCGATGATTAGATGTCTGATCGTCCGTGTCTCAGTAGGTGTCCTTCGACTGATTAAAATTGCCGCAAGGGCGAAGAGGTAGGTGGGGGGGGGTGGGGCGACTTACTGGATAAAGGTCCGAAGGGGGGGGGAGGTGGCGGCGCCTGCATAACGTAAACGTAAACGTAAACGAAAAATATCTCGCAACTTTGCAGTGATGTAATAATAGGCGTTGCGGCTACCGGGTTAATGTGATTCTATTTTATATGACGGTATTGCACAGAATGAGAAGATTTTCCCGTGTAAATATCTGTATTCGAACATTTGATGGGGGAGGGGGGATAATATTTACGGTAGTTGTACTTGAAAGAACTCATTTAAATCAGTGGTGGAGAAGAAGCGATGTTTTACATCCATTGCGGATTCGGGAGCTTCGGTTAAAAATTACTAATATATTTAACTATTTAATATTTTACGTTTTCTTATTTAAATTAATTTTAGCGAGGGCATATGTAATAAAGAACTTCAGAGCAATCATTCCATATGCAACATAGTCGTATCGCCCGCAGACAATTTATACGTAACTTTTTGAAAATTAAATCTTTATTTTCTAATCAAGCATCGCACGTCTAAAATTAGACAATGAAATTGAGAAATTTGATATGCATATATATATATATATATATATATGCAATTATTATAGTGAAGCGCAAGGCGCGCGAGAGCTGCATTATAATTTAAAGACGACATTAATCCGCCCGCCCCGGACTCAATAAAACGTAGCGTTATATCCCATCCCCAATATACCGCTCGTCCAATGGGTAAAGAACACAGAACTGGGAAAATCTATGTTCGATCGCCGGATTATTGAGGGAGTTATAACGAAAGGTGATGCTCTCACCCCCTCCCCCCACCCGTCGGTCCGTAGACGGGAGGGCTACTGGGTTAGTTCGTTAGCGCCACGTGTACGTATACCAATGTACTTATACTTATACGTTTCTAGTATATTTTATACGAATATATTTATACGTGCGGCTGTGTATTATATGCACATGCATGTATAATCATAAAGCAGCCCCCGGAGCAGCGCTCTTTCACTATCTCTCTCTCTCTCTATCTATCTCTCTTCTCTCTCTCTCTCTCACTATATATATATATATATATATATATATATATATATATATATATATATATATATAGTCCTGCGCCTGTCATCGGCGTCCGAGTTAATTGCCATTTCCATGCCCGAATAAATTAATAAACTCGCCGCCCGTGTGGCTCGCTATTAACCCGGTCGTACTCGAGTCTGTCGGCGACACGCTTATATCCGGCGAGAGGCGCGCCGGCTTTCGGGTACTCGGCCACCGTCCACGCCGCTTGTGTGGAATGCCATCTTTTTCGTGCGGATGGGCGGTCGGCCGGATGGGGAGGGGGGAGGGCCGCGAGGGCGGAGGGGTGAACGCGAGCGCGCAAACACTGCGTCGAATGTCGGTGTTTCGTGAGTTCGACAGGTATACGTGTGTACGTGCGCCAATGCCGGGGGCATGGAAGCTTCGTCCATTATGCACTTAGTCGCGATTTATTTTTTCGGAGTCTTTTCGTTTTTATTAAATAAAGTAAATTCTATCATTAAATGCATAGTTTTTTTTTTTTTTTAATAAAAAATGTTATAATTACTTGCGATCGTGAAGTAGCTGTTTCAAAAAAATACTTAATTAATTATGCATTACTTATGAAAAATTTCCATAACAATAACCTCCCTAATGATGAAAATCGTCAATTAATTATAAAACTGATTTTTAAAAATTATTTTTTCGAATATTTTATTTCTACCCGGGGGAGATTAATTTTACAGATATCAATTAGCTATATGACCAAACCACAATATTGATATAAATTTATTGTAGCGAATTTCAGAATATTAAAATTACTTCGTTAATTCTGGTCAATCGAGATTTTAATTTATATATTAATCGGATACGTAAAATAATTGCACTTATACAGTTAATCTGTGGATTTATCAATGAGGAAAATAAAAAAAAAAGAGAAAGAGCAGCACTTTTTATTATAGTCAATAAGAATCAGAAAATTCCATTCAAATCTGTAAAATACTTTGCTAATAATACTGGGCTGAAAATAATACTATTTTCATCAATTGCATAAAATCTGCTCAACATCTATACGTTAAAATCCATCTCTCGTTTCCTTGAACTGGCTAAAAATTCTATATAATATACTTATAACATAATGAGTGTATGTGGTAAAAGCCTAACTAATTTTCCTCCACGAATGCTTCTCGTTTACCGTGAAATTGTTAATTAGCGCGTATAGTAGTCAAATATAATTTCAATTATGAATATACACTTAATTACAAATCCACGGCGATTGATATGAATTTTATTATAGCTATAAAATTTTTACCAATACACGAAAATGTATAATTTATGAATATTGAACATGTCAAAAATATCTCAAGTACAGTAAAGGTATTACTTTTATCGGCCAAAATTCTTCTACCAACTCGTACAAGCATCGGGGAAGCTGAAGGTTAATTTTTTCCTCTTTTTTTTTATACAAAACAAGGTATCCTCTTACAGTCACTTGCCTATCTGCCTAGCAGTATAAGGTATATACAACAACGAAGCCAAAGTGACACGCGGATATGACGTTCGCGTATTCCCCCCGCCCCCCATCGACTCTGCTGCCCCGAATTTTTTCCCCATCGATTCTCTTTTTTCTCCCTATCCCATATATCTATATTCATACACGCATAGACCGTACTCGGATTCATAGCGCCGCTTCCTATACACATTGCTTTTGTTTCTTTTTTTTTTTTTTTTTTTGCATTCCCAGCGGCAAAATGATTGACGCTCCGTATCCGTTCGCATTGCCACGGCCGAGAATTTTTGCCGAGTGCATTTATCTCGACGTTTATGTATAGTTAAGCGAAGGAAGGAAAAAATTGACCAGAAATCGAAAAAAATAGAGAGAGAGAGAGAGAGAGAGAGAGAAATACGCGGCATTTCCGACTATAATAGGGAATGAGCGCTGCTTCGTGCGGAATATTTTGTCATTTCGCAATATATATATATATATATATATATATATATATATATATACATAGAGAATTGGCATAGGTTTATATTCCATGCGATTTCTGTCGCGTTGACTTTACTACGCGGGCTGGCAACGAGTCGAGATATAGAAAAGCATATATGAGAACCGCGCGCGCGCGTGTTACCCGTGTGGTAATCAACGAAATCAACCGCGGCAGGACGAGTTTATATATATATATATATATATATATATATATATATATATATATATATAGAGAGAGAGAGAGAGAGAGAGAGAGAGAGAGAATTGGATGATTTTATTAAATGCACAGATGCGGTAATGGATACAGATTAAGCGGCCGATGGGGGTGGGAAGAGGCTCGAATGACGACTAATAAAAAAATTTTTTTTCTAGCGAATACGCGATTCGTAATGGAATATATTCCTCTCGACATATTTCCAAGAATTTTGGAGGCAACTTTACGTATTGCTACTCGGAAAAAAAAATTTCGTTCAACCAACAATACTCATATTATATAAACTATAATAGTATTGTTGGCTGAACAAAATTTTAATTTAACAACATTGGAATCTTTTGTCATGCTAATAATTAAATTATACTTTGAAAGTAAATAAAGAAATCTCGATTCGTCATAAGGTGATATAAAACGTGATCGATTCGTCTAAATCGATGCCGCAAACCGAACATTGCCCTAATCATACTATTCAAGAGTAAATGAAGGTCATTACCGAGAGTGGTATCGATAAATCACAGTGCTGATATATATATATATATATATATATATATATATATATATATATTATACGATTTACTTTGGAAAAATCTGGGACGCTATACTCATTATAACGCCGTGACACCATGCCATATAACATATACACTGTAAGACATAATTAAATACGGGAACTTGGCAGCATTATATACTGTATAATCCTATAATGGTATTTGGCGCATAAATTTCTCCGTATAATACGCGGAGCGAAGAGGCGCAAAGCATTACAAATTTCTTCTCTCTCTCTCTCTCTCTCTCTTTCAGTCTGTTTCTCGCTTAAATAGACAATCGCGTATTTTGTCAATTTTATCTCTCGTAATCCCTCCCGCTCCCCGGGCAAATCCGTATACGTCTGGGACGCGAAGATCGAGCGAGAGAATGAAGGACGGCGGGTGAGGGGGGCGGCGTAGAAAGAGAAAGAAAGATAGAGACAGAGAGCGAGGGAGAGGAAGATATAGAGGGAAAGAGAGAGAGAGAAAGACAGTGATGATTTATACGGCACGGTATGCTCCTTGAGGGAGACAAGCACAAAGGTGCACGCAAGTGCCGCGGTATGATTTACCTACGATATAATTTATTGAATGTACTGGGAAATTCAGTTATTCACCGGGACTACACGCGTCATGTGCTTTTATATACGAAAGATTATACACACGTATTAAGTCGATCGTATAGTGAAGGGATAAAATGGTTCGTTTTTTAATATATCCCCGATAATATTTTTCTTTATTGATGCGAAAACAATAATCACGGAGATAAGGAAGCCGATGTCGTGGTCTCGAGCCTTCGTTAACCACTTTCACTCGTGCAATTCAAGGGGGCAATGTATTAACGCGAAATATTTTACCGCGAGCTCGCTAGAAACGATTATTCAAACAAAAAAAAAAAAAAATCCAAGTTGAGTTCTGACAGAAAAGTAGGTTTTCCAGAATTTTATAGATAAACTTAAGTCACATCCTACTGATAATAATATCGTACTTCGGCTGAACCATTGGCAATGTTTATTCTTTGTATTAGAATTGATTTAAATTCGATAAGTCAATTTTGAGATTGCTAATATAAAAGCACAAAGCATTTTGAGCGTTTGCTTTTGCTTTAAATTAAAGCGATTGTCGTCGATAATTTGTTAAATTATTTATTTTAACTTGGTTTGATACTAAAAACATTTTTATTCAACATTTTACAAAACGACTAATTGACGAATTTAGAATACAAAAAAAAAAAATTCACAAAACGCGCGGATAACGAAAGAAGGCCATTTACGTATTACACCGTTGCTCAAAGGATTAATTCCCGCGAGCGTATGTAAATAATGAAACTATCGATATCCAATACGCGTCTACACTCGCCGCCCTCATTATCCCGCGCACGACGCCGGCCAATTGTTCATTAATTCGGCAGTACACACCGTGAATTTATTAATATACTTGTAAATAGACGATAGCGGAGCGGAATGCCGGGGCGCGTGTACGTATCCGCAATTACGCAGCAAACAATGAAATCAAACCGAGAGGCTGTCGCGTTCATGCGAGCCGGTTGCGCGGCATCGTACGCGGGAGTACATATATAGCGCGTATATGGCTATAATATAACCGTAGCCACAGACGCTGGATACGCATATAATAACGCGGCTGGTAAAATCCCCGGCACATATCGCCCGCGCACACAGACGAAAGTCCGCGCGCGGGCGATCGCGATCCTCGCATTATATGTATATATATATATATATATATATATATATGACGGAGTGTCGTTATTAATCTCCGTAGTCCTGGCCTCCTCTTCTCCCCCTCCGCGCTCCCTATATATATATATGGCCCCCTGCCCGCGTGCGAGGCTCCCTCCGCCTCCGGCCGGCTTCCGCTCCAGTCGCCGCCGGGGCGACGGGCGCGCGACGCGCCGATATATCCGCTTTCGACACGCGCGCGCCGCGTGCGCCGGCGATCCGGCGGGCTTTCCGGATATACTTTCGTAAATTGCTATCTCCCGCGCGCGACGTAACGACGCGTCATTACTCCGCCGGCAATTAATCGGAGCGGCGCGCGGGCGGGGCGAAGGGCAGGAGGTTCGGGCGCAGGGAGGTGGGGGGGGGGGCTGTTCGCGAGGTCGGGACGGCGAGAGAGGAAGGCGCGAGCGGCATTCGGTGTATAAGGTTACAAATGACACGGGGCCCTCCCGCGCTCGAGTTTGAGCGAGCGACAGAGAGGAGAGAGAGAGAGAGAGAGAGAGAGAGAGAGAGAGGAGTATCCATTACCCACTGCCTCTCCCCCCCCCCTCGCTCAACGGCGAGTACGCGACGTCATTAGCTTTCGCGCGGCTAAGCCCGGGTCATTAGTCGCGATTTCGTCCTTTTTTCCCCCAACTGCCTTGCCCTCTCTGATCGATCGCGCGGGCTTCGTATTGTTCTTGCCTCGCGAGTGCCGCGTATGGCGATCCCGCCCCCCCCCCCCACCCCACCCGAGCAAAAGTGCCTCATCGTCGCGGTGCTACGTCCCGCGCAGGCTCGAAATAATTTCGGGAACGCTGCGGCGATGGAATTCCTGACCCGCCCCTCCGACCGTTAATGATCCTGTCGCCGTTTCTACGAGTATCGATTATTTATTTTCGCTCGTGGCTTCTGTCCGTTATTATTTGGATTACGCCATTCGCCCTCAATATAAACGTGTATATACTTATCTATATATATTGTATGGAACTGGAGTATAGTGGAACGAGAAAAACGAAGGCTTAATCGTGCATTTATGTTAATGTCTGTGCGGGAGATTACCGAAGATGAAAGTGTTTCATTTCGAAATCGATTTTCCGTGATCCTGAATAATGGTATCAAGCTTTCTACATAAATGGTGTATGAAATTTGTATCTATCGCTGCATATACGCGTATAGATAAATCATATCATAGATTAATTGCTCGTTTATACCGATCGAGTAAAAAATCTTCGATTTTAATGATTATTGTACACAAATATTTGGAAATTTTCAATTTGCCAATATCCTTTAATCGCATCTATTTTACATTGATGCGTAGTTTCGTAAAACCAAATTTGAAAATATTCTCATTACCACGACATTCGACAAATCTATTTGCCACTTTGCAGCAAATATAAATAACGAGTGCATGTAATTGGGTCAGTAATAATTACATGTTTTTTCTGACTTTGATTGAATTGTCTTCGACAGCCCCTGAAACCTAATTTTTCCTATATTATATTTACATAAACCTTTGCAACATTATTTAATAATATGAAAAGATCTATGCAATATAATATTTATTTATTTTCTTGGATAAAAATAATTTTAACAAAGACATAAGTCACAAAAGTAATAATAATAATTAAATCAATCTTTAATGATTATCCGAAAGTGACTAATATATCATAGATTTATATCCGACTATGTGCAAACTTCAATCAGAAAATTTCGCATTCTCGCCGCGAGTAAACCTTTTCGTTGTCTCCCAGTCAAATTTTGTATCCGCGTACAATTTGGGTTTAAGCTCCTTACCCCCGGCAACAATGGTTAATCAATCGAGCCGCCCCGCATTCTAGCGACAAAACCGACAAATTCCGTACCGCTGAGTCAGTGTATAAAAAAGGAAGAAGAAGAAGAAGAAGGAAAAAGAAAGAACGAAAAAAAAAACCCTTAAAACGGCACGTGAGCTCCCTTTTGTTCGCACGCCGCCGCGGCTTAAGGGAAACTTAATATTTCAGAGCGAGAGAATTCTTTTGAATCAATCGGAATATAAAGGCCCCCGTGGCAATTTTTTGCAGTTGCGCGCGCGCACGCGTGAGCCGAAACTCCGTATCTCTCTCTCTCTCTCTCTCTCTCTCTCTCCTGTCTCTCTGCCCCGAGCCTTAGTTCCATTTGCAAGATGAAGCACCGGAAGCGCCTCGCTCGCTTTTCTCTTCGCTGCTTCGAAACTTGCCTCCCTCTCTATCTCTCTACTGAGCCACCATCCTCTCCCCCTCCCACCCTCTCCTCAATCCACTTGGAGCGTTCGGGATATATATATATATATATATATATATATATAGGACCTCTCTCTCTCTCTCCGCGAATGTATAACATCGGGACTTTCGCCCGGGAGGCCAAAGCGAACTGGAGAGGGAGAGAGAGAGAGAGAGAGAGAGACAGAGCGAGCGATAGAGGGAGGGAGAGGGAACAAGAGCTGAGCAATCCTTTCAAATCCTCTCAAGACCATTCTTCTAATTTTATGCTCGCTACCTCGCCGTTATAGAGCTCGTGAGCGCGCGGAGCGGCCCGCCCGGCTTTCACGAGTGTGTGTGCGTGTGTGTTTGTGTCCTGACAGAAGAATATTCCTCAACCTCCTCGCCTACCCCCCCCGTCCCAACCGTGCGCGCCACGCCCGCGCGAGCCAAGTTAAGATCCTTGCGCGCCTCCAGTCTCACGCGGATTTATCCCCCCCCCACCTTCTCGCTTCTCTGTTCACGGATGGGATTCACCCTCTACTCGTCGTGCGAGCGTGCACCTCTGTGCTTTTATGTATATCTATATGCATATATATATATATATATATATATATATATATATATATATATATATATATATATATATATATATATATATATTTACACGGTGGAGTCAAAGGAGAATTCGGTGTACGCGGGGCGCCTTTCTGCGGCTGTTCTGCACTTTTAATTGAACAATTTTGTTTAGCGCGATGAAGGGGTGAGGGGCGCAGAAAAACTGCGCGCAAAGCAAGTTCTTACAACTGCCCGATCTATTGAAATTTTCAGCTATGATTGTAGAATTATGGTACTATTGTGATTTGTCAGTGATAAATGTTCGGAGAACATTTTCCTACACGATACTCTATGTTTTTTACTGTCTTTTTTATGCGATATATATCGTGGCAGTCATTTTAGTTGCATTGTCGTTTTGATCGATTTGAACAAAAGAAAATTAATAAATATTTTCATCGGTCTTACAGTCTTTATAATATAATATATTAGCTAAAATCATGACAGTCAGACTGTCCTTGTTTATATTTATCCCCGAAGAAAATAACTGATAAGATAGTATTATTCATACTTGCTATAGAAATTACATATGATAAAAATTATACGATTGAGTTTTTGAATTATCTTAGTGTCTTGATCAATCGGAATAAGTTTGATATCTAAATTTCACTGACTGCCAAATTAAATTTTCATAAATGAATTTAATGCGTTTTCGTTCGAGGCCTCATTGTTCAGCGGACTCGATCGGTAGTCGATTGTATATTTCGCAAACGTGGATCAGATACTCATGATCCTTCCCCCTTTGAATAATTTATGAGAAGTATTGTGCAAAGCTGATTTATGAAATATGTATGTATATAACATAACGCGGCATCGGCTATTGTTTTGACTTTTACGACTGATCTCGTAAGTATTGTTATATTTGTTTAAAAACTTTTTAAGTCTTTCATTTTCTGATCATTGAAAAGTATAAATCACAAATTCTGTTTCTGTGAACTACTATGCACGAACATATTCCACATTTGCTACTATTTGCTAATTTGTTAACTATTCCTTTATTTTTATTTAATTCCGCGCGGAAACGTAATTAATAATATCTTTTGAGTTGAAAATTAAATCCCGATTAATCAACCTTTCAAGCCTTCTAATACCTGTATCTAATACATAAAATATCACGGTTCAAGCCCCCATATAAGCGCGCTATATACAATTATTTGACGGCTTCTCTCTCTCTCTCTCTCTCTCTCTCTCTCTCTCTCTCCCTCTCTCGTTCTTTCCCTGTCCAGCCTGCGCGCAGCGCCGAAACGACGGCCAAAGCTGGTATATAAATTACGGCCGAAAATTTCAGCAAACTCGTCTCGCAACTAAAGCCGCGGTCATCCCCTTAAACCAGGTGGAGGTACGGCGGCGCGGGAGGAAGGGGACGGTGGGTTATACCGCAGCCGAGCATAAACCTCATTGAATATATAACGCAGAGAAAGAGAGAGAGAGGGACGGAGAGAGAGAGAGAGAGAGATACTCTCGAATGTCCGGGGCACGGTCTCGAATGAAACTGTCATTAGATTGCGCGCCTCATCTCCGCCCACCCGGGCTGACCGGAGATTTTCGGTATATATATATATATACAGCCACCTATCCCGGGATTAAGACTGACGGTACACGGTCCGGTTCCGCTTTTTCCCCGAGTCACAGTTCTCCCCCCCCCCGCCACCTCTGTGCTCCGGCTCGCCGAGCCGGCAAATCCCATATCCGTTAACGATGATTCGATATGTGTGTAGCGGTTCCCTGGCTAAGAGGAGACGGTGGGAAGAGAGAGAGAGAGGGGGGGGAGAGAGGATAGCAGCAGATTGTTCAATCGGGTTATCATAATATTTTCGCCATTATCGCGCCCGCGAAATTTTTCCCTCGCCGATTGCGCACGGACGCGCCTCCTTTTTTTCGCCCTCTCTCCTCCCTTTTCACGTTTTTTTCTCTCGCCTCGGGAGAGAGGGAGGGGGAGGGGGAGAGTACCCTTACGCCCGACATTACTCAAATCGAATAATCGTGTCGGCCGCGGGATATGTCGCGCGTTCTCTCCTCTCTCCCTCTCTCTCTCTCTCTCTCTCACTCGCCCGGAACGATCGAGCGCTGGTCGCCTACTCCTCTCCCTCCACAACCTACGGGGCTTTTTTCTTCTCCTTTCGTCCGGCTGCTCCGCTTTTATTATATATTCGCGTCGGCGTTTTATTTATTCCCTTTTATTTTTTCGTTATATGCCGCGCGAATAGTTCTCGCCGGATGCACGGGGCCCGGACTGGGCGGTATTTATTATCCAGCGGGATTTTATTCGCGCCTTCGAATTATGCTCTACGTTTTTACCCGCGCGTGTACCACTGAGCGACGCTTGGCGGGCGGGGGGGGGGCACTGCTACGAACTGAAAGCCTCGGGTGGCCCGAGCGTGCAGGGGGGTGGGACGGGGGCGATCGTTGATTCGTGTTGTAAAATGCTTTTAAAGCTTTTTCGACATTTTTTTCCCTATGTATAGAGATAAATTCGTAATTCAATGTATTGCGCGTTTTTCGATTACAAAGGTTTTATGTTTTATTAATGACGCAATAATTATTACTATTATAAATGGCAGTGATTTACATGTTCAAAAACTCAAAATTCGTTATCAGATTGTTAAAAAGTTTCAGTACTGGATTTTATAATTCCGATTAAACTACAGTAACTTCTATAATAAACCTGAAAGTGTTAAATCCGTAATATATACATTTTCAGTATTTATATATCAGAATTACATTTTTATTTTTATTATTTAAGTAATGTCTTTAAAGATAAGATGCTTTCAACGGACAATATATATTTTTAACCTTAAGAATTTTTTGTATAATATTTTTATACTTGCAAGACATACTTCTTCCTTAATATTTATTTTAAAGCTGCTAATATGATTATTTATATCTTATGAATTGACGGCATTTCTGATAAAATTGCCGCAGTGACGTAAGATAGAACAGAGAATAAATTCAAAATATGAGATAAGTGATTATTAAAATTGTATTTATATCGGCGGTTGTAAATAAGATGAACATATTTTGTTATAAATCTTACAGTGTTTCTAGACCAATATAATTATAATTATATTATGACAGTCAGATTTTTCTTTTTTATAATCACTACCCATAAAATCTGAAATAAAAATTACCAGAAAACTCGACCCATAACCAAAATTTATCCGATCTTCGATCTTCCCCGTTGAAACGACTTGGCGGAGCGAGAAAACTCAATTTATGACAGTAGAAGAGAAAAAAGTATAGAAAGTAATATTAGAAATAGTACACTTGTTCTACCATATGTAAAAGGTATTAAATTAAAAAAAAATATTTACATTTTAGTTTACATAAAACATAAGAAATTTTTTATTTTAATTAATGCATTTTAATATTTTTTCAGATTCAAGGAAGTTGATTACAAACAAGGACAGACTGTCATTATATGATTATGAATATACTCGTATTATGTTATAGACTGTAAGACCGTTAAAAATATTTATTAATTTATATACGTAATTGCTGTTCAAATAAATAATATATATTATTTTAATTCGACAGGCAATTTTGTGCTAAATTTTCGTTATTTGGATTGAAATTTATTTTTAACGATGTTTAAATCAATTTATAAAATTTCCTTGTTTCGATTTTTATCAATTAACATCATTTCAATTGATATATTATCGCAAACATAAACTAGCGACAACTTATGAGCTGTACTAAATTATTATACGTTCAAAAACGCAATAAGACATTCACGAACATCTTTAAAACTAGTCAAAAAAAAAAAAAAAAAAAAAACAAGAAACGCGATAAAATCACACACACACACATACACAGTATTGACATCGTACGGAAACCACTCGAGCTCCAGAACGCACGCGTCCGTGTAACGAGTCGCCTAAGCATCTGACTAAATCCTGGCCAACGATTCGCCGACACTTATAACATCGCGTCAGATAGAGGGGCGATCTCGCCGCGGTCGCGGCCTCGACGACGGCGTCCTCGCGGCGAGAGGGGGTGAGGGGGTGCGAAGTTACGCGCGTCAGAGCTCCCCGCGTTCTACACCGACTCGTCCAACCTATGGAACGTTCGAAACGACGACGGCCAACGCCGTGCGCGTCGATCAGAGCGTTTGACGGATTTTAGATTGGACGCCGCGTCGCGATTATCGCGCACCACGTCGCGCACCACGACGCTTTCGTGGCTGAAAGTGGGGATGCCACCGCCGTCGGGGATCGAGGAGCTTATTAGAAAGTCTGATTCCGCCCTCCTTCTCTTTTCTCCCCTTTTTGTTTGCCGGAACGCGCGGACACGTGGTCATTTTTTATCTATATATAGTACGGACGATCGGGATATAGATCGGTGTTTGCGGGCACGATAGCGGCGGTATGGGTGAGCAGAGAGAGAGAGAGAGAGAGAGAGAGAGAGAGAGCATTCGATGTTTTACTATTGCATAAATTTCGTTTTACTGATAAACAATGGACGTGCGGTATACGGTAGGTTGATATTTCGAATTCATTTGGCACTTGAATGGTATGAGGTTAAAAGTTTTTAGCACAGTATTATCAAAGACGACAAGAGAAGAATATGGTAAATCAACTGTAATATATAGTCAAAGGATCATTTTAGACGCTGTTCAAAGTGAATTTCTGATTAAAAAATTAAAATGAATTTCTGATAAAATGCATTCACAGTCCTACTCTGAATCGTAAGATCGGATCGTCGTCGTTTCAAGTCGATACATCCATGTTAGTCAGATCTGGTAAGCCACCGTTTGCCGGACCTGGCTTTAATCTCCTTAAACCGACAGATTCCGATGATTACTTGCCGTAGACAAGTGTCTGGTAATTTCTTTATTTTATAATAATAAATAGATAATTTGGTTTTCGCCCTCGTGAGTATATGTATATGTATATAAATATAATTATTTCGATCAGGTTTGGGCTAATAAAAACTCAAAGTGTTTTTATTTCACAATCGTGAAATAATTACATTTATAAACGATCGAAATAATTATATTTATATACATATTCTTTATTGTACGTTTAGTTTGAAAGGAAATTCAAATCTTGGTTATACAAGTACTTGCTCAAATGGGTACGTTTCGTGTAATAACTGAATAATAATGCAATAATTTTGGTTTTATTTTTAAGCTGTATGAGATTAAATGATAGTTACTGTAAATAAGGATTTACAAACTGATTTTTTTCCAAAAACAATAAAAAATGTAGATCATAAAAATTTCGATTTTTCGCTTAGTTCTTACAGAAAACAAGTTTGCAAGACATCGCCGATAAACTTCGCGTAGATCATCAGCTTATGAGGATAATTAAATTATGTGCATACTTATTGAATATGTATGATTGTTTTATAGTAAATAATTCACACAATAAGAATGCAAGTTCTTAATGAGAAAAAAAGCATTTTTCATCTTTTTCTGCTGACTCTCGCGTGAATAAATGAAACAGAATGATTTACAAACATTATATTATAAATCTTTATACTATATATCTTATTACCGTATTATAATTATATTTCTTATTTCTATATTATAGTTATGAATATTAATTTCCAATTAACGGTATGTTACAAAGTGTAATTAATATTACTGATATTACTATCTGACAATGAAACGTTCGAATGATCTTACGACATAAAGTATCCATGTTATTGTCAATTGAGATTTGTACAAATTGATTCCCATGGACAAAATGATTGGTCGCCTATGACAATAAATTAGCTAAACTTTGATTGACAATAACGAAGAAACAATATTCTTCTTATATTACATTCTTATTCAATCTAACTGTCTTCTTCTATTTTATACAATGATAGAAGGAGAATATCGGGATTAAAGAATAAGACACGTTTTTTGATCCGAATAAATTACACGTTTATTGGCTCACGCGCGCAATGGGGAAAAAAGCCCGTAGGCGTAAGAAACCCCAATGTTGAAAATTTTATTGTTGGGACGAAACGATCTTTTACTATTTGTAGAAGAATAATGTGCAGAATTAATATAGTGAGAAACTACTTAGCGAGCGTGATTATGTCAAGAGTTATCTGTACCAGACTTGTTCTTCGCAATCTCGAAGGCGCTCTCGCGCTGTCGTTCCCCTGCCCCCTGTCGTCCATTCATACGTCATCTGCTGGCCAGCATCACGTATACATGCAACTTTACGTATCTCCACAAGGCACACAATGCCACTGAACATGTATATTGGCGAACATATAGGTTCGTTAAAACTTTCCGCTCGAATTCCCCGTCTTTCAACGAACCCAGCGCTAATTTTCAGATCAAGATATCTCCCGACTAAATATGAGTATACCAAATTGAAATACGAGAAATTCTGCTAATTTTCAAATGGAAAAAAGTATCCGACTCGAGGAATGGCCGAGAATTCGTGACTTATCGACTTAGATGGAATTATTAAGTTAACAGATGACATTTTGTAGTTACTCGAATCAATCTGTACGAAATCCGTCACTGAAAATGCCACGCGGCCCCTCCTTCTTCTCTCAAATACCCACAAGTCTCCAGCAATAGCCGTCTTTCACGCCGTGTCCACTGATTAGGCCACCTGCCCATCCGCCTTAGGAGTTCGCCTGCCCGTGCCGGCCACCCGATCGCCCGTCCGAGCGTGCGCGATGACGCACACCTGGGCGTTCACCGCGCGGCGAAAGAAGCCGCGGCCGCGGCGGTGGCGTCGGTGGCTTTTGATTAAAGCCGGACCCGGCGACAAAAGCGGGACGGCGAATCGCCCGATATCGTCCCCGTCGTCAATGGTGCCCCCTCCCCCCTCCCCCGGGACTCCGTGAGCCCCCCACGCCGCGTCTTCCGCCTTTGAGCGCGCGCGCGCACGCGCGACAAAAGCCGAGCGTCCTCGCTCGCGGCATTGTGCGCGCGGCAGCGCGACGCCGCGGCGGCGCATTCCGGGGCACGGGCGCGAGTCGCGCGTTAATTAACGTTCCTGATCCGCGCCGTCGCGACGCCCGTCGCTTTGATCTAATCCATATATATCTACAGGGGCGGGGGGAGGGGCGCGGGGGCGAATCTGCGGCGCTTTGAAGGCTTCGGGCGCGCACCGTGGGTGGCGATCGGCCCAGGGCCCGGCACCGATTGTTTTTGCAAAACTCGCGTGTAAAGCGGTCAGGAGGTGACGCGAGGTCGTACCAGCTCCATTCCCTCCCTCCCCCCCATACCACCTCGTCCACGCGTATAATGACATTTGATGTTAATCGGCCTTTGTGCGCGCACGCGCACTCGCATGAACGAGTTGATTAAATTCAAACACCTCTTCGACGCCCCTCCCGCGCGCGTGCCGACGTTCGAGCGAGATGTATCTCTCTCTCTCTCTCTCTCTCACTCTCCCGCCCTCCGTCCCTCCCCTCTAGTACAGCACAAATATGCTCATATCGGCCTGTGCTCAAAGGACGGAGCTCCGACGGTGCTCTACTCCCATTGCCCCTTTGCCCCCTCGGACTCTCTTTTCATATATACCTATAGATGTATACGTCTGACAATGGTCATGCATGATAATATCGCGCCATAGGGCGGAAGGCAAAAGCGACCCTCAGATGTGCGCCAGCGTGTGCGCGGTCATCTAGAAAGAGCGGCGTCGAAAATTAAAAAATCGACGCGTCGGCGCTTGTTATTTTCCAACGGTATATGTTATATATATATATATATATATATATATATATATATATATATATATATATACACACATTAATATGTTCCGACCTTTTTTACTGGCCGACCGCGACGCTGGAAACTGGCGAAAAATGCTTCATAAAACTTTCATTACACTCCGCTATGCCATTTCTATGATTTATATACCATGCAAATAGTTTCTTAATTTTATGCCTATATGCATATTTAATAAAAATTACGTCATTTAATCGCAGGAGCGGTAATACAGTTTGCCGGACGTTCATTTCACAAGGTTTGGTTGCATATATTTTTTCATGTGAATTATGAGACATTATTATATTATTCTCTGAAATTCTCTAGGGTTCCGAGACTGTATGACTTTGGTGACGATCATTGGGGGGGGGGGGGTGAGTGGACTAGGCAGTTTGTGGACACGTAGGCACTTAGACTCGTAAGCACACATAGACACACAGCGCTCACTAAGCATTGGTTGGAGTAAATTGTAGCAGGTTTTAGATATATTGATATATGTTAAGAATATAGGTCAGCAGAGTACTAGATAATATAATGAATATCTAAAAATAGTTCTAAGTAACAAATTTTGAAGAAAAAATAAAATAAATTTTGTAGAACAGTTTTTGGATTCGTGTACAACATAAACTAAGAATAAATATTGGAATACAATTGTACCTTGTAAAAGGTTCATAGATGAAAAAGACATATAAATTATATTGATTAATATATCTTTGCATATGCAACATTTTAGATCTATAATTTATGTTTTAAAATTTTATTCGAGACGAGTATTGTATTATAATTAGATACTCATAGATAAATTGATGGTTTTTCTAAAACTTCAGGTAAAAATGATAAGAATAAATGGAATAACACACGTATTATTTACAAAATTTTTTGTAAAAACGATACTGTTTATGTCGAAGTGAAATGAAGCGAAAATTAATAATAATAATTAATAATTCTTTAATTAATAGTATAACATCCTTAATCAGTATAGACATAATAAAAATGAAGATACTGTTTTTCGCTAATACGTTACTAATTCTTCTGATTATTTATATAATGGAATAATACACATTAAACGGGTTAATGAACTCCACTTCTATAAATCGATTATTTCTAGAAAAGGAGCGTGGACGAAACTTCCTTCAAAGACATTTCAAGTGCTGCACAAATTTCTACACTTAACCCATACTGATCGAAAAAATAATTCTGCTTATTCGTCGATTAAATTTCTTTCAAGAATGAAAGATGGTTTCTCTTTAATTGATTTTTCTTTTATATAATGATTCTGCAAAGAATAATACAAGGAACGATGTACCATATTGACAAATAAAACTATAAGTTGCGGATAATTTTTAAATATCGCATTGACAAAAACTCCCGTCTAAAATTACTCGAGGGCCCGTTCAACTGATAAATTATTCATCGACAGTCGCGCGACTTCCTGTAAGCTCGTGCTAATGGACACGTCTTAAAAAATTCAAACACCCGGGGACTCGATGTCGATGAGATCCGGGAAGACTGAGGCGGCGATAAAGCCCTTCGTGCTCGCCCGATATATATATATATATATATATATATATATATACACTTAACTGCCCGACATTCGTTCTCAAGTGTATCATCAATTAAGACATTTACCGCGCGGAACAAAAACTCTTCTCGGGCTAATGAAATCACGTGCCGCCGTATTCTCGCTGCTGCTGCTGCTGCTGCTGCTGCCGCCACCCCCCTCAACTCCCCGACCGCCTCCCCCCCCCGCCCTCCTCGTTTTCGCGAAAGAGAGCCCGGCCCCGCGCGCCTCCAAGATTAATGAAGAGCCCGGCGGACGGGCGCGCGCGCTCGCTTACGCTCGGCCGACGAAAAAGGACAAAAAGCCAGCGAGGACGCGCTGGAGGGAGAAAAAAGCGGGCGAACCTTCCGCGTCGGTATTAGTAGTGGTCGTAGTGGTAGTCGTAGCAGTAGTAGTCGTAGTAGTAGTAGCGGTATTAGTGGTAGTTGGTAATCGCTGGTAGCTTCGGACGGCGTGACGCGACGGCGACTTTATTATCGTCTTCCAGTCATTCTTCGGAGGAATCGAGGCGAAGGCGAGGACGGCCGGATTGGGGAGGGGGAGAGGGACGCGAAAAACGTACGGCCCGCGCGCGGCCACCCCTCCATTAGCGTTGGAAATCCGAGCGCGAGATAAGAGTTTGAGGGGGAGAGGGGCGATGGGGGGGGCAGAGCGTATCAATCCTCCGTCTCTCCGTTGGCGCGCGTATTGTGCGCGAGGGTGGGTCTCTCTCTCTCTCTCTCTCTCTCTCTCTCTCTCTCTCTATATATATATATATATATATATATATATATATATATAGGGCCTGACCAACGAGAGAGAATGAGAGGGGACTGTACAATTAATGCACGAGACCAAACCCATCCACCCCCCGTGCTCACGGGCTACGGAAATTAGCCGAGGAGATGCCTCTTAATTTTTCATCGGGCCGAATCGCCTCTCACCCTGCGACCCGCCCGGGTAAAGGCGCCCGTCAAAGCGTGAATTAAACAAGGAGGCGAGATCGAGAAAGAGCGATCTTTCTCTTGCGCCCTATTGGGAGCGTACAGTACGCGGCGCGCGGCCAGAGATAAGCTTCTCCTACGGATCTGGCGCTGCGCTCATTGTTGCCGTGAGGTGGGGGGGGGCGGTGCTGCGGCGGAAGCATTGACGGATCGGCGGGACACCCTTGGAATATATAATTAACTCTGCGGAGTTCGGCATGGATTGGCGTCGGCGTCCCTCTTTCTCGCCTGTGCACTGGGAGGACATGGAGAAAAATCGTCATTAATAATCGGTCCTTAAAATTCGCCAGGCCCTTTTTTTGTTTCACCCGGGTATAATCTATTGTTCGACGTCCAATGGCCTGGGTTGATTTTAGAAAAGTCTCCGAGCGGATTTGCTCTGCTTTAATTGGCAATGTAAGAACAGAGGCGAATAATTCCGATAAAAATCGGCAATATCGTGCACGTTACGCGCACCGTCGCTAAAAAATCGTGGCCATGGAAATTTTAAACCGATAATCCAGCAGTTACACGAATAATGTCGCGAATATTAATAATAATAATAAAAAAAAAACAAATCGGTAAGTTTTCTCATCGAGCGAAGATTGGCGTGTGGCCCTCGGGCGCGTGCGACCGGTAAATGCGAGCAGCAATTTATTCCCCCCGCCCCCACCCCTCCATCCCCCATCCACCGTCGCGGTCGTCACGCTGAAAATGACGAGGGGTTCGAGGATGCCGGCAGTGACGTCACCGCGTCAGCCCTGCCTGCAGAAGAAAGGAAGAGCGCGTCGTCGTGATTGATTGGCCCATTCAAATGGTTATGAACGTCGGTGAGTGAGCGAGTGAGTGAGAGAGAGAGAGAGAGAGAGAGAGAGAGAGAGAGAGAGAGAGAGAGAGAGAGAAAAGACATCCGATATAAATATATATATATATATATATATATATATATATATATATATACATACATACATATATACATATATAAGTTGTGCTTCTCGCGACTTTCTCTCATGTCTCTCCCCCTCCCCCTCCCACTCTCTTCCTCTGTATTTCTCTTCGACTCTCATGAGTGATACCGCAGATCGCGGAGATCGATCAGTCTTCCGATTGTCATACGCGTAGATAAATAAATTATTGCCAGAGCTGTATCTGGTAAGTTTGGTAAGCGCAGCTAATGGCCCTTGGGCTTTTTGTTACCTCCCTTCACCTCTGCAGTATTATTTCGCTTGTTTTCTCTCTCTCTCTCTCTCTCTTTTTCTCAGCATCACCCTCTTCCGTTTATGCGTTTATATTTTTTTTTTCACCGTGGTCCGACTCGAATGCTAATTTTTGAGCATTATTAGATGAATCGAGCTGTATAGGAAGAATTGCGAATCGAGCGCGCGTCGATTAATCAAATGTACATTCGTATGCCGTCGCGAGAAATTAACGTCGCTTTGTATTTACTCGAGAATGAAATGTTTGCGATGATGGATCAATGGCTGGAATGGACGATTATTTTCAATTTAGCTCGTGGCCTGTACGCTTAATATAATCTTATACACCGTTAATTGACTACTTCACGTATTCCTCTGCTGTTGAATTTACGCGAAATGCGTTGAGAATCCATTGCTTGAATCGCAAAAAAAGAAAGATGTCGATGTTGTCAATGACTTAAATCGATAAACGCTCTTTATGTTCTTTTTTAATGAACTACTTAAAAAAATTCAACAATAGTCAAAATTAAATTGATCGCCTTCGTTGTTTCCATTACCCCTCCCCACCCCCCGCCAACAGCGTGAATTCAATAACGTCGTAATTTAACAGAACGATGGCTTGTCGCTTTACGTGCGGGCACTCGTGTATATTTACACGCGCGTCGATCGCAGCGACTTGGCCGTGATTCTGCAAAAATTTCAGGAGCTTTTCCAACTGCAAAGCAACGGCAGGTTTTTTTTGGTCGTTGTCGGCATATTACGCTCCATCATTCATTGTAGGCGATTCAGCGCGTGTCACGGCACGTTTCCAGCGCTCGCCTCGATTCTCTTTGGCTTACTTCGTCGCTCTCCCCTTTTATCGCTTCCGTCTTTCGTGCTTTTTATACTGTCATTATAGGTTCTTTTTCGTTACCTCGCTTTTAACAGCCCGGCCTCATTTATTACTTCCCAGTCCGAGCGTGCAACTTGAATTTTTGCTTACACGGCCATTGGGCGTAGGTGGCTCAGTTTAAGAAAAAGACAGTATTATTTATCGTGTAATTTATGGCGATTTTCAATTATTTATTTATTTATGTGAATTTGGACAGAATTCCATTGTATTATAATATATAAACGATCAAGCAGAGGAGAACGAACGAAGTATTATATACTTGAAACTATGCTTGAAAAATAAAATATAAAGTTCGCAATTTTTTAATAATTTTTAAAATACATTAATGTAAAGTAGTCTTGAACGTATTTTAAAATATATGTTATATTATATATAAATATATTTTAGATGTATTTGTAGAAAATATTTATATTAAATATTTATGAAACGCATGAACAATTAAAATATAAGTATGCGTATAATTTATTTTTTCAATTTAGTTCATGTTTCGAAAAACAATACATACATACATACACATATATATATATATATATATATATATATATATATATATATATATATATATCATTAGATATTTGGTTCTATAATTTGTTTTATGATGACTTATTATTTTCTTTCATGTTGCACTAGTTCGGTTTAAATGTGCATATTCCTAGATTTTTAACTTTTGGTATTAAAAATTGAAAATCCTGAAATGTGAAAGTAGACTATTGAAATTTTGGACAAAACCTCCCTATTGTCAAAGACATAATCACATGTTTATGTCCTGGATTCACAGAATCATTTCTAATATACCTAAATTGAACATTCATGGTTCCAATTCTTTCCAATAACTCTTCAGCACGAAGATCTTGACATTAAAAATTTTGAGCAATCATGTGATTCAATAATTCAGTTAAATTTTCTTAAATGTATAAATATCATAAAAAAAATCATGGTACTTTGAACCATCCCGAGTGTATAAAAAAGTGTTCAAATATGATTTATACAGGATTTTCATACATTTCAGCAAGTTTAATTTTCACCCCTACAATCATAAACAACATAACAGGAAAACAACTGTACAAAATTTCAGGACAATTGTTGGCCAAAGCTACTTAGAAGTAAAAATCCAAATGTTTCTTACATGTAATAAATATTTCTTCAATCATCGTATGTTTATATTCTATGTACTAGTGGGAAAAGATTATGAACGTGAATTACTAAATATGCGATAATATATTTTCGTTTTGTTTTCCTCCAGAATTTATTAATGACGGTTCGGTATGTATAATAATAAAAAAATTTTTATTTGTCTCTTAAGAAAAGTCGAATTAATCATTCCGGATATACTATTATAAATTAGAACAACCAGAAACACATTTTAAAGAAAACTACGATAAATTTTCCCGACAGTAACATTATCTGCTCCCCCCCCCCAAAAAAACCCCCTATTTAACGGTAACGAACGAAACAAATTCGAGCTCCGCGTGTACAAAATTTAAGGTAAATCTGAGCCGTCGTTTATGCATTCCTTGAAAACCGATATTCGAACACGAGCAAAGTCTTCGCGAAACGCATTGCCCCCCGGGGCCACAATCAATAATTCCCGCTCGCGTATATAAACTGACGCGAAATATGCACCGTGCGCGCGCTCATTATACTCGACCACCTGCAGCAGCCATCGGGCAACGGGAGCATTCGCTATATGTATATATATATATATATATATATATATATATACACACGCAGAGCTAATCCGAGATAAGTGCGCGCGGGGCATTCTCTTGCTCCCCATTGCTCTCCTCGTCGCTGACGCGCGCGATTCTGGGAAAACGTGTGCTCTGTTTTGCGCCTCTCGCTGCCGCCGCGGCCGCTTCTCGCCCGTGCCCGTTCGCCCATTTATCGGACGCGAGCCACCAGCGTTCCATCCTTCTCTGCCTTCGGGTTCGCGGGTGAGTTTACTAACATATATATATATATATATATATATATATATATATATATATATATATATATATATATATATATATAGATAGATTAACGTCTCTCCGTGGAATTTGCAATCGCTCTTCCTTCACGTGCGCGCGCACAGGGATCATCGCTAACGATCCCCATTTTTACTTCAGGTAATGCAGAGGTACTCGTACGGCTTGCGCGAGGTATATTGACAGTGTGTATAGCGAGTACTACGCGCGCTCTGTCAAATCCGCGGCTTCTCGACGGCATTCTCGATCTTTTGTTTAGATATTATATTGATTAGTTTTGTTATACTGGAAAGATGTACCTGCGGCATTTACGCGTCTTTAATTTTTTCCCTTTCTTGAGGCCCTGTCTTTTCATCACCGTAGCGGACTTATAAGAAGGAAAGATATTCGTGGCGAAACCCAAAGTACTAAAGTTGCCATATTGTTGATTAAGTGATTAAGTCCCGGTGATAGACGAGCACGTGCATCTATTTCCAAACTTATTTCCGAAATTTTATATGCTCGGCGTAGAAAGTATTTCAGAGGTAGTTTATGTAAATGTTTTAATACAAACACACACATACACACACACACACACACCAGAGACTTAATGTATTCGAGGGGAGATGGGAGAAATAATCCAGGAAGTATTGTTGCAGTAAAATAACTGTAATTAAATCATACAACACTAATTATTAATACATATATCGTTATGTAAAACATCTAAGCTACAATTAGATTAATACCACACTTGAATCAACATAATTGTCGGTAACTCCTTATAAATATATTTACAGTTTTATTATATGCATCTATGCCGCTTGTCGGCTAGCCTACGACTCCCCGGCTATCTCGCTATCGTGTTACCACAAGTGCATACATCAGATATCAAACTTATACACACACACAAACACACACACATCTATACACACGCATATATATATATATATTATGAATCAAGAACATTGTGAATGTTAATTTCAACAAAATTTAAATGAAAGAAGTTTTTTTATAATTGTATTTACGATAGAATAATTTATCACTAAATCTGTTACTTAACTAGTGAAAATGAACATTATTATAATGGGTCAATAAATTCATTTGTCCGCTAAATATGAAGCTTCTTATTATGATTTATTATCTTACGTTAAAAGAGCTGCGTCCACTGCTAATATAGACATTTACTTGCCATTCCGTTCAGGCTACAATTCATTAATTTTCCATAAATTATATAGGTTTAAAGCTTTATCGTCATCGACCCTTCGTTCGTACTACACAAATACGCATACACACACATACACACACACACACACACACAAACAGTAAAGTCAATTCTGCAAATAGATTTTTCCCAAAAGCAGCGGGAAATTTGTCAACGTGCATCGACAATAGCTCTTCGCCCTGCCTCCTATTCTTTCTATTATTCCGCTTCCTTCGCCCCATCGAAAGCATCGTAGCGGTCCGACACAGGCACGGTCGGCAAGTCTCCTCGCGGACCAATTTCCATTGACGACGTGGGCATTGGCGTGCGGGCTCGCCGATCGAACACCCCCCCCCTCCCCACCTCGCCCTCCCTTCGCCGCCCTTCGCCGACGCGGCTCTTCCGGCCCTGCGGAGATAATACGCGCCCGGTAATCTATCTAATTCGTCAAGTAGCTGGAGCGGAAAAAGTCACTTTTCGCCACGCGTCTCCTGTTCACCGCTAACGGAATTGGGTCGCGGGCGATTTTTTTTTACAGTCCAGCCCATCCCCCTCCAACGGTCCGGCCTTCCGCCCGCTCTGCCCCCGTACACGCCGCGCATATACGGACATCCAAGCGCGTATGCACGTATGTATCACTTTTTTCCGGCAACCCTCGGGGATGGAAATGGGGCGGCCGGGGCCGAGGAGAAATCGGCCGAAAAAAAAGTACGATCGAGGGAAACACGGTCCCTGTTTTTCTTCCATCGCGCAGGAGCTCTCCTCGCTCACTGTCAGGAGACCGTTGCGTCACCGACGCCGCCGCCGCCGCCGCCACGCTCGCGTTAACGGACAGGAGCGAGTGTGCGGAAGAATGGCGGGGCAACGGGAGGAGGAGGAGGCGCAACAAAGTATTAGAGTGGACAGCGACGTACGTCCTCGTCGCTCGGTAATCGCACGCGCCGCGGGGCGAGGAGGGGCAGCGCAGGCGCGCGGCAAAAAAAGAGAGAGGAACCAGCCGGACCATCGGGCGCGCACGGCAGCTTCGACGCGTCACGGGGCTGTCCAGTGTATACGCGCGCGCGCACACACGCGCGCGTGTATGTATGTATGTATAAATCGAAAGTTCACGGACGCGTGAATGATGGAAGAGCTCGCGATTACGTGTAAATTTGGTTATGCGTCCGATGGGGCTCGAAGAGATGATTGCGAGAGAGATTGCAAGAGTGTTCGAGCTCGGGGTTGGGGAGTGGTAGGGAGGGACGAACGATCGTGCAATTGCGTCGGACTCCCGCTCATTCGTTTTTTTTTTCTCTTTTTTTCTTTACATTGCGATTTGTGTATGTAATTAATTGAGAGAAAATGAGCGTTTGCCGCGGCGCGAAATTGAAAGCCCGTGTATGGAATGGGGGGGGGGTGGAGGGGGGCGATTGCATTTATATCAACTTTACCGAAATAATGAGCTTCGTGTAATAGCGAAATTTGCGAAATACAATGCATTTATGCAAGATAATGGACGGGTGAGCATTTTGATCGTCACTGGCTTTAATTCATTCCGACGTATATAAATGTCTTTATTTCGTATTAATAATTAAAAATAAATATTAAACGGTAAAGGATAAAACCGTTTTTGAATAATATATAATAATTAGTTTTCTTATTTGATTTTATATACATTTCCTTATTGATTAAATATTGCAGATTACCTTTGACAAACAGCATTTTTATCAAGTAATATTTATTTATTAATTATGTCTATATGTAAAATATAACTTCTATTCTATCTACTCTATCTCTCCTATTCTATTTAACCGATTAGAAGTACAAAAACAAATGATTGTTCGATTAAGAAGTGGCTAATACTTGAAAATTACTATACTAAAGAATTTATAATGCTAAATCAATACTTTATTGTCTTGTAAAAAAGCGGCTACCATAATTAATTATTCTATTCAAGGAAAGATTAATTAAACTTTACGTAGATTTTTTGATTTAAATAAACTTTTTTTAGGTTTACATAATCTATGTTGAATTGAGTTCTATATTTTCCTAATTAAAAAAATAGATTTATCCCAACAAAAAAAAATTATTACGTGATAAACGAAAATCTTTTTCCAGTATAAGAATCATTAATTAGTGATGTACTCTGAAATGTAGATCAATTTTATACAATTAATGTATACGAACATTTTATTCTTAGATTTAAATTAAAGAAATGCCGTATCATAAACTACAAATCCTTCCTTCAATTTTGCTGAATATTTGTATATATTTTTTAATATAATATTTCCAAACTTAAATTATAAATTTATGGCAGCAATCATCCTCCTGACGATGGAACCTGTAGGCCATTAATCTCTTAACACAAGACAACCTAAACCTTGAACCCTGAGATCCTTAACACCGTAGATTTTCAATCCCTTATACCCTAAAACCATACCATTTCACCCCGTAGAGCCTTTTACGCCTAGAAGTTCAACACCCTAAACTCTAAATCTTTAACCACATAAGACTCTTGACGACCAGACTGTTCCGGTACATGGTTACAACCTAAATCATTAACTCCGAGATCCTCAAACCTCCACATCGATAACCGGCAATCGTTAACGTCTAGACCCTATTCCCTGTAATCTCTATACCCTTCTCATCTCCATCCACCATATTCACCAGATTTAACACCCCAGTGACTATTATTTGTTTCCCAATCTAAAATAGGATCGATGATACAAACATTGCCAACAATTAGCATGAAAACTATGCTGCAAATTAATATTTTGACGTAATTCATCAATCGAACTATATAGAGAGTGTAACGGCATGAGAGCACCGTTATGAAATGAGTATTAGCCTTATTAGAGATTATGTAGAGAAAGAAAAGACGAAAAATGTTGTTTCCTTCATAAGGCCGGAAATTTTACACATCACCGACCTATATATAAGTTAATTAATATTCATTATTTCTTAATAATAATTATTACATTCGTTAAATTATGCTTTTTTAGTTTAGTTAAAAAACAACATTATTACTCTATAGACATTATTAGATCAAACGACCTTGCCACGCTCGGGCGTAATATACTATTTTTAAATTGTAGCATACCAAAAATAGTCTTTAACTTTCTAAGTATACTAGTGTAAATTTGAATTTTACGTTTACCGTTGTAAAATATAGGGTGTCCAACATGGGTAGTACGACACACTAATTTAATCTGTGAATTTAACGTTTCCACTTCGCAGTATCTAAAATATTCTACTTATGTAATTAATTGTTACGTAAATCTTGATACTTGTTTGTCATAAAAGAGAAACAACAACACCTGCTCATACCAATTTCTTATTGTTTTCTATTAAGGAAGCATTACTATTAAAATATCGAAGCCATTACTTACTCGTCTACACTCCGAGATTTTCTGAAAACTTCTCCCGGCACCCTTGCTCATTCTCCTCTCTAAAGAACATTAGCTTGCTCCAAATACAATGTACACTCACCATTTCCTTCTACCACCTCCCTTTGCCGTAACGTTTTTCTTCGTTACTTATAGTATATTATATAAGTATAGTATATTATCTATTATATACTATAGTATAGTATATTATATACTCGTGTATATAATCTAATGTAACCGATCGCGCCCGCGACGCCGTAGAATCGATCGCTAGCTGGGTGGGGAGACTAGACAAAGGTTCCATGCGAATTTACTTACGAGGGACCCGATCGCGGAATTGAGTGAGAGGATGCAGCGCCGTAGCTCGCGTCGCCTGTCGCCCGGTCATTTGTCCTGCCCCTCCGTCTTATCGCTCCCCAGGGGGATGGGCGCGTACGGACTCCTGTCTATATATATTTATAGCGAGGACCGGTCGAATGCTTAGTATATGGACGACTGACCCGTCGTTGATGGAGCAAATATTCGATCACCCTTGGATCCCACTCTCTCTTTCTCTTTCTCTTCTCTCTCTCCTCTCCTCTCTCTTCTCTGCTGCGTTACGCAGCATAAAGGAAAGTCGAGTATGGGATGAGAAGCTTATTATTATAAATCGATCCGGGGGGAGTGGATATTCGAGGTGAAATTAAATGTCCGCCCGAATACGAATATGTCACGTCCGCGAGACTTGCAAAAAGGAGCGGAATTTTTTCGACTGAGTGTTGAAATAATACAAATTAGACTATCTTACCATTTCATTGTTCAGATTTCTTATTTATAACTACACAAGACAATTTAATAACATGTGTATGCTTATAATTTAAAAACATGATGAACGTTTTAAATTAATGTTTTAATGAGTCAAATTTAACTCGAAAATTTATTGAAAACTCTAGTTATACGAATATCTGTTTCTTGCATAGCCAAAATATAATAAAAAATAATAGTGAATCGTTTAGAATAGAATTTCTTTTTTCAGTTATTTTAACAATGAAGATTAATACATTTGTAAGAATGAAGAAATCCCATACCTTACATCAAAAAACAATAAGTGCGTGTTCATTTTATATAATTTAACCTGATTATTTTTCATATATATATATATATATATATATATATATATATATATATATATATATATATATACACTACAATCAATATACCACTCTGTCGAATTTGCTTACTCGGACCCATACCACTTTGGCGCATTTGGTCCTCGCGGCACAAAGGCGCTTAGATATCTACACCCTCGTTCACTTTTACGCAAATAAAATGAACGCATCCCGTCATGCTCGAGCGAGGCTATATATGTGTGTATATATATATATATATATAGGATCGAGATCCAGTTTACTTTATTTGTCCACCTGATGGCGTCGATTTCGCCGGGACGATTGACTTGTTTTTCTTTATTCTCCATACCCTCCCCCCCCAATCCACCTCGTTTCCCGGCGACCCTCGGACGATCGAGGACATCAATTGTTTTTCGGGCGCGTCGCGTCGGGCGTCGACGCCGGCGACAAATTTCTGCGGGTCCTCGTAATACGGGAAAACGAATGAATGCCGCTCGCTTTCGATCCAACGGATGGCCTCGGCCCTGTTTGTCTTTTCTCGAAGCTCCAATTTTTCTCTCGCCGAGCGCATACTGGGGGCCTTGGCCTTGCGCGTGTATATAGCCGTCGATTCGACGATGATCGCCACTATATATATTTGCATTATTCTCGGGCGATAAATATTGTGCTTATATATCCGAGATCGAACCTTATATATATATATATATATATATATATATATATATATATATATATATATATGGTGATCAGTTTTTTTGACCAATGATATTTTTCTTCGTCACACTTTGCTGATTATCGGAATATTGATTCTGCATCTGTTTAGCCAAACAGAGACGAGGGCAACGGTCGGTCGAGCGAAAGCTACATACTGCTTACTGTGTGTATTCAAAACATGCTGAGAGACAAGAGAATGGCAATTATTGCGATTCGTAATTCTATTCTTATGATTCGGGATTAATCGACTTCAAAAAAAAATGTAGCGTACATACTTAAGAAATTTTAATGAAATTTCTAAGACTGCATCGACGAACGCAGAGTTAAATAATTAATAAATCCTGTTCTGCGTCACTATAATTATTTATAAAGTTATCGCATTTTTTTTCGAACGTATTAAGCATTTTAACCAATTTCTTTTACAAAATTTATAGATTGTTCTAGAAATATTGGGGAACCTCGGTAAGTTACGTACATGAATTTTATTATTTAAATAATATTCTAAAAATATCTTTAACCACTCCAATCTCCAAATTACGATTTTCATCTGATTTTCCAGCTTTCGTGGTGATAAAGTTATCGAATACTAGTGTGTAAGTTGATTGTGCTTGAATCGATTTATCCATTTTGCTTGGCTTAGTCGCAAACCATCTTGCTACATAAATAATTAATTGCCACAGTCGTATTAAAATGTTTTTAACGGCGTCCGTAAAACTCGTCTTTTCGTGCGAGAGACGAAGAATTCCTCCAATGTGAATGTTGCCAAATCTTATTCTATACATATTAAGTAATTTTCATAACTGTACATTCGAAATTAATATTCTTTTTGATAAACTACACCACAATATTTGAATATGCATAAAATATGTTTATGGTAACGTAAAATTTATGAAAAGTTTATAGAAATAGAATTTTTTCTCGCGTACAAGTGTTAGCTAAGTTCAAGTGTTATAATTATGGCATGCCATTATAGTCTTGTAAAACAATTCAAGTGTTAAATATATTATAATATATTATTTAAATATGTTTCAGTAATATATATATAGA
The DNA here is from genome assembly GCA_018907035.1 of Sycobia sp. Sy_11. Classification (NCBI taxonomy): domain Eukaryota; kingdom Metazoa; phylum Arthropoda; class Insecta; order Hymenoptera; family Epichrysomallidae; genus Sycobia; species Sycobia sp. Sy_11. The sequence goes on from JACCIC010000230.1 coordinate 647,402, forward strand.
TCACTGTGATTATTTGAACAATGATACACAAATTTGCAAACGATACACATACTTGGGTATAACTTTTAATCTCTTATAATACGAATTGATTCATCAACTTATTCCACTGTCCCGGTCCTCGGCTGGCGTTTGCGAAATATCGACTTCAATTTTCCACGCTCCGCCAGCTCTGCGGACAACGAGCGACACGTCTTCCAGACTCGCAGCCTCGCGTCTCGCAAAACCGACCCCCGCAGCCGAATGGCGCGGATTTACACAAAGACCTACCCGGAGAGGTGTAGAGAGTGAGAGAGCGGGGGGGGGGGGCAGGGGGTGAGCGGGATAGAATCGCAGGGAACGTACATACACAACCCAAGCGCCAAGGCACTTCAGAGTCGTAAGCAGCAGCAGTAGCAGCGGCGGCGGCGGCACAAGGCGGAGCGCGCTCCTGTTATCAGATCGAGTGGAAGTTGAGCGTGAGATTAACTGTAATTCGAGGCGCGCGCGCGCGCGCGCGCAAGTCGTAATCTCTTGGAGGCTCCACCCGAGCTTTGTGGACAGTCTGCTTAGCGAGCGGGGGCGGCGCTGGTGCAGGGGGGTGGGTGCGGAGGAGAACGAAGCCGGGCGTTTCGGGAGTAGATCGCTTCGGCGCAAAATACCGACGCCAGCCGCCCTCCCCCGTCCGACGGTAAATAGGTGTTAATGCGGACCCATCCGGAACAACGCGAAACCCGTGTTGAACGCGCGAGGAGAGCTAGCGAGTGGGGGGGGAAGGGGGGGAGGAGAAAGAGACCTAATAGGAGATTGGACGAGGAAGTAGGGGGGGGGAGGGAAAGGAGGTTGGAGAGCGGAGGAAGGACAGTCTTTGACAATTAGACGGGGTATGGGGAAGATGTGTATAGGCAAACAATGCGGAGAGAGGCTTTGAGGCGGCTTCAAAGTTATTTATGATGATTAGAGCTGGGATGCAATTTCGCGTACGGCGCGCCGCCAGATTTTATGTGTATATGTATATATATATATATATATATATATATATATATATATATATATATATATATAAGAAGCCAGAACAGCCACGATATTTTATCTTTAATGACTGTTATGGTGGAGTTCGAGATATGGCAATTTGTATGAAACGCGTAACACGAACCCAGGAAAGTAAGAAAACATTTTGATTATTGCCTTTTTTTTTAAGTTAAGCTACGTTTCGTCACAGAGCAGCCTTCTTATGTCTACATTTCGAAAACGACATTGTTTACAATATAATAATTAATATTTACATTCTTCGAATTGACGAAATTTCGTCAATAATCGTCAATAATTTCATTCGATTTCAACATTCCGGCTCCAGTGCAGATTAAAATCAGAGAATGTCCTCTCTCTCAAAAAAAAAAAATAAAAAAATAAATAAATAAAAAATAAAGAAAAACCCCCAGGAGAAGTCGTTTCACTAAATTTCAATGGCAAAGTATCGGGATCCAGGACAAGCAGTCGGACAATGAACACGAATGTACGGGACTACGCGGAGGATCAGAGGCTGAGATGAGCGCGCAGCCGGTAGGGAGGAGAAGGAGGCGGGTGAGGACGAGGGCTACGCTGTAAAGGACCAGCGTATCTCGAACGGGAATGGCCGAAGGGACTCCGCGACTGAGTTTCTCTCTCACTCTCTATCCCTCTACCTTGGGCTATTCTCGAGGGGATTACCTTAAATGTGCAAGCAGGTCCCCATTGTTTAAAGCTACGGGCGCAATCCGCTCCTGTCTCGAGCTGATCGTCCGCGTGTACATTTATATAGGCAGCTCCTACCCATTCTATATTCATGTAAGATAAAAAGAAAAGACAGTTTACCAAATGTCATTTCGACAATTGATGCATCGGGATCATATCGCAAATGAGATTTACGTATTATTCCCAGAGTGCGTGCAGTGCAATGTTAATAGAAACGCGCATGCAATAAGATTACATTTCAACGTTCAAAGGGAGTACCTAGGCATCAGGGTCTGGCTATATACGTGTCACTTTGTATATACAATGCTTTTACAGAAAAGTCTGCAATAGAAAAAGCAAATGTATGAGAAATTCATTTAAATAGAAAAAAATAGATTATTCGTGACCGATCTCGGTAAATTCATTCCCTCCTTAAATTACATCGATTGCATAAAAGCAAGAGACATTTTCTTAATTTAGGCGAATAAAGTATTTCGTTTAATAAATAATTTTCTTTTACTTTAAGTGCCTAGAAATAAGTGAAAAGTAGCAAAAGAGTCGAAAGGATGGGGTAGGTCGACAGATTCGGATATTTATAAGAAACCAAAAAAAAAATTTAATTAAACGTGAAAAATGGATATTTGTTTTTTTAACTCTAAAAATTTAGAATTTAGATTCTTAATCAATTTTATTTAATGATAAATCTGTGGTAATGTTTACAAGGATTTTTAGAAGTGCTTAGGAGGATTTCATGGACTTTGGAGGTAAAAATTTTAATAACAAAAATAAAATCTTCGATAGAATCATAATATTTTACTAACAAAAATAGAATCTTTTGATAGAAAGGCTTCAATCGAATCATAAAATTTCTATGAAATATTTATTATCAATGTAGCTATTGCTTGAAATTCAGATCTAACGTAGAATCATATACCTTACTCCATTTCAATTAACATTATACGATACGAAGTCTTCAGATATTATTGCGTAAAATTAGGTTCTAAAAAAATAGTATTGCCTTCACTGTTTTACCAAAAAAAAGAGATATTCTATGAAGCTCTGTTATTATACGGGGTTGTTTTAATAGGAGCCGTCGATATGTATATAGTATATAGGATCACCCTACTTATAATATTTACGTGTGCATAAGTCTTGAGCGTAAATATATATATACGAACGTACTTGGGCTACGTAAAATTGAGAGCGTATATGCGTATACTGTTGGACCAATTATTTATCTAGAGTACACTCTAGGGCTGTCTTTTCTCCCCTTTCGATTTCGCGATTACAGATCGACTGTTCCATCGATCGTCGACTGTTTCGATTCGCGGGTCGAATGACCGTGTCGCCAGAATCGACCGAACCTCGAGAGCTTATTTTGCGGGAGCTCTTCTCGGCCGCTCGAGAGCTCGCGATAGATTTCCAAGGCTGTCGGAGTCTTCCCCTCCCCCCTTCAGTGAGACTTGGACAAACAGCCGAGCGATAATATTTGGACTGTTGTCGGTCCAGCTCGATTCTACGCACCGTGAAGCGATATCGGGATTAAGACGATTATAAGGAATTAAAAGTCGACTTGGTTATACTTACTGTAAGCCGGGTATGAAGCTTACTACTTGAGCAGTTAATTAAACGGGCGAGATAATGAAAGTATTTATTGTCTGGGCAGATGTTAAACATACGTGTAAATATTGGTTACATAATAACTAATTAAATTAAATGAATAATAGCTGATAACTGTTAGATAAAATGCGCATCATAATACATTGTACAATAATTTTTATTGTCTAAAAGTATGTTGTAGTTGCAGAAAATGTTTTTTAAATTTGTTGCGATAAAAATACTTATAGCGTTTTGATTTTCGCCTGTATCAATAAAAATGAGATTTGTGCAGATTTTTCTTTTACGCTTTCATCTTTGTACTTTACATATTCTGGTACTAGATGTTTTATCAATAGTTTAATTTTGAAAGTATTATCAGTAAATCTTGACGATTCAAGACTGGATGAATTATCCTTACTTTATCTTTTCACATGAATAATGTTGGTTTCCTTTTTTTTCAAATTCAAGATTAGATTACATTATCGACTGTTGATGAAGTGGCTTATTTATTGCCCTTTTGCTTTCAAATCGGCTCTATGCCATTTATTTTCTGTCTAGCATTCCAATTTTAATACTAAAGAATTATATTGAAGATGATTAGCTAATCTGTGTATTTTCTTGTTTTGACAACTTGACTCAAAGAGATGGGTTTATAAAAATAGTTTCTATTTATTTTCTTTTGACTGATTTGCAGAAAAATTGCCTTAGCCCACACAGATTATTAGAAAATCGAAACTGTTTTCGTTGGTGAAATTTTCTCGAGTGAAATTTTCTTGACTACGAACTGAACGAACATAAGTAACACAAATAAAATACTGTTGTCTATATTACTATTAGAGTAAAACCGGATTAGAATAATATTTTTAAGACTAGATTGTCATATTACTTATCCTGCTAAGGCTAAAATATATATAATATATTTTTCGGTAAAGGATCCGTAAAGTATGATTTCACGGATCATTTTCAGGCCGTAAACTACGATTTTACAAATGTAAATAGGTCAAATGCCGAAAAATCTTAAATTTTCAAAATATTTACAACGGGAATAACGGTACGTGTCGATATAATTGTAATTCACAACTTCAAACTAGTCTGTAAAGTCTCAGTCTACGGATACTCGAAAAAAACTATTGGCACGAAGTCGATGGAATTTTATCTCTCGCGCACAGTAGTAATGCTGAATCGAGATTCTCAGCTCCTCGGATGCAATTTTTTCGACCAGGACGTAAATTTCTACTTTATGTCGTAGATGCGAAAAATACGATATACAATTCCATTAATAATCTAAAAAATTTTGATAAAATTTGATTTTATTTCATTGAGATTATATTGATTTCATTCATTGCCGAGTTTACGTTAAAGATTTAAATATTTTATCTGTTCTTTTTAAATAATCGTCGTAAGCACTTATTCATAATAATGCAGGCTTTAGAACAGCATGCTGTTTCATGAATAGAAGAAGAAAAAAAGAAACATTAAATTAAATTGCAGCCTTCAGACGTGTCCCTCTCTGGGACACATGAGCTTCCGTGACAGCTAGACGATTGTCTCGGCGATCACCCTTTTGACACACTCGTATATATATATATATATATATATATATATATATATATATATATATTTCGAACCCGGACCTTCGATAAACAGCAAATCGAGCTCCGCAATCTCAGAGTCGCCGCATTGACCGAGGCGTCGCGCGATAAAATAAAGAGAATACAAAAGTAGCCAACGGAATAAATTGACGGATATATCGGGCGGTGAGTGGGGGGGGGGGAGCAGCACTCGTTATCGCGTCCGCTCTATAATTTCCTCCCCACGGTCTATTAATCCGCCTCTCTTTCGTTCGCGCTTGGCTCCCGTCTCTGTCCATAGTGCAGGGTGCGCGCCCGCGCGGGGGTTAATCGTTTTCCCTTGCGCCGCCCTTATACACACGGCCCGGGGTCCAATCGGACTCTTTGAATAAATTAACCCGCCGTATAATTAAATAATGACGACTTGCTGGCTCGCTCGTTCGCCTTTGGATCCCCGGGTATGTGTACCTGTTTGTGTGTGTGTGTGGGTGCGCCTGTACACGCTGGGCAAACACACTCATCCTGGTCAAAAGAGGCCCGGCGACGCGCGCCCGCCGAATCTAATCAAACATTTATGCTAAATCACGAAACAATCCGAACGCAATCAGCAAATAAAAGGAAGCTGGACAGCTCCCCCTCCCCGCCCCTGTCGACGCGATCGGGAGGCGGCGCGCGGGCGCCTTAAGCCCCGCTGGTCATTTGACTCTCTCTCTCTCTCTCTCTCTCTCTCTCCCTCCGGCTTTTTGTACGTATGTATATCTCTCGTCCTCCATCTCTATCGCCTATTTACTCGCCGGGCGGGGTGGGTGCCGCCACTATACCGTAGCCGTCGCTGCTGCTGTGTCGCGCAAAAACTTGATGGGCATTCCCGGCCGGACAAAAGGCTGGCCCGAAGGTTTCGGGTGAGTTGCGTGGCAGGGGGAGAGAGAGAGAGAGAGAGAGAGATAGAGAGAGAGGGAGGGAGAGAAGGAGAGCGTCCGCTATGTAAATTCCTGCGGGGTGGGTGTCGAAGGGGCAGCGGCCGTCGCATTTGCATGGGTCGCGCATTTTCCTCGAGAGCTTCTCGGACTATCGCGCGCGCGACTGCTCCGCCTCTCCTCCCCCACCGCCCCACCCACCCACACACGGCCGCTTACTCTCTTTCACGTTGATTGCCCTCGTTTATTAAGATTAAAACTTTTCTCGGAGTAATCTCGCCCGGCGCGGCTTTAACGTCATCGGGTAGCTTTATATTATAATGTGTCGCGTAGCGTGCGTGGAAGCCCCCGTCCTAGTGGCTCGGCCTCGTTGTCCGCGCTGGATTTAAGCGCGCGCGTCGCACCGATGGAGTTCTCACGAATGCGTTTTGCTCTGCTTTCTTGCAATTTTTTATTCGCTCGGCTTCGGTGTTTTATTTACACGCGATGTCGTCGTGATTCTTTTTTTTTTGTTGCGGCTAGAGAAAACGTCATGGTACAGAGTCACCGGGTATAATGTTTTCGAAAAATTTCGTACAGTTGAAAATTCCATGAAAACTATAAATTTGATTTTGTTATTTTGTAGAATGAAGAAATTTTCAAGTTCTTCAAGTGTAAGATTATGCGAATTAATAGTACAGAAAGTAAGAAAGCTAAAAAGGCATCCAAATTAGATTTCTGGCTCTTTAATACAGCTCTAATTTTTCTTCAGGTGATAATTATTCATTCATTAAAACAATGAAAATTGAAGTGAATATTTCCTTGAGTAGTACCAAGTAAATAATTCTTTGCAGTTAGAAGAATATGTGCTGATGTAAATAACATTAATTATTTATAATTAACATTATCAAATACACTACCATTACAATAAGTAAATATTTGTTTTCAACCATGGGAAATTATTTCAATAAAAGTTGCTCCTTTGTGTAGTTGAGTCCAACACATAAGCTTTCATCAATACTTATGCTATCGTACATTTTGAATTATAAAAAAGTGTCTATCATCGAGTAAATAATTTCTTATTTGCCAGCAAGTACGCCATATTCTTAAGTTAAGTATTTGCACAATGAGTTTCGATCAAATGCGACTTCATCTTGAATCTAATAAAGATTTGCTGAATTGAAAACAATCTATAGTTAATGACAGAGAATTGTTTTCTATGTCGTATAGAAATTGATAAATTTTTCTACGTTATTTAAATTGAATTGAGAAACTGTCAAAATTGAAACAATATCAACAAATAGAAGTAAAAAATTAGGGTAGGGGCACTTTGCAATTAATCTTAGTAAGTAACTTACTATTCTATACACATATACAGTTAATACATATTTAGTAATTTAACAAAGTGTTATTGAAATATTATTTCATTAATTCGATATGTCTGTTTCAATTAAATAGAAGTAAGAGTCTATATCTACTGTACATGCATATAGAAATCAATAATTACGATTGTATGTTAGAATGAAGGTATATACATATTATAATCGAAAATTCACATAATCATCCATTTCTCATGAAGATTTAAAGTGAATACATTTCATGAAAATCTAAGACTCAAAGTTGGAAAACTCACCTTGTAAGTATACTATTCAAGGAAATATTTACTTGAATTCAGGAAATTTTTTCCATATTATAATAACTTGAATAGTCGTAGAATAATAACTTGTGGCTTATGACAAATAGGGAATTAGGAATCGATTACTTACAAATGCATTCTTCGCATTGCTCAACTTTAATCAACCGAAAATCATCGACGATTTCGCGAACGGGAACTCGATAAATATCCCTCAATTACCCGGAGTCATCTCTGCACTGTCTCCGATCCGTGTAATACAAAACCGATCGGTATACACACATGCGCGGACAGATTAACAAAACTCGACGCTCGTCCCGCGTTATTCGCGCGCGCGCGCACGGGCACGGCGCGATCGGGCGCTCGAAAAAATAATCGTCGCTCGCCGGGAGGGGTTGAGCGCGATACTTTCCTCACGGCGCGTAAGTGCGCCCGCGGGGTCGTACAAAAGCCACTCGGTTATATAATACAACGGTTGATTACATCGTGGCGCGCGCGGGATAAAGTTGCGCGTCATTTATCAAACTCAAAGCCGCGCCGGGGCCGAGCGCCCCGGCGCCCGCCTCGGCTACTCGGCGTCCCCTCCGTACCGCCGCGTTTGGCCGTGTCGTCTCTTTTCAGCCGGGGCTTCTTGTCTCGTCATCGCGTCGTTTTCATCCGAGATTTGTATTATTGTTGTCCCGATCCCTCGACGATCAATTATTCATAATCCAGATTATTGGCTTTTTATTCTATTATAGTATATATATACTCACGTGTATATTTCTTTTATTGTAGTTCTGCAAGAAGATGGCGTATTAGGACGTTTAATCGCATTGATGAGTTGAGTAGCTTTGTATAGAATTTATATACCAAGCACAAATTCTAAAAATATATTTTCTACTTTTTAGTAAGTAATAATATAATATAATCAATAAATCTGAATTGCGTTTTTTTACGATCATCGTCGGTCTTTCGAAAATAACAAATCTAACACTTTTAATTATTCAAATATACAATTGGGTGTTCTGTCATATTTGTATTTAAATAGCAACACCTTTTCTAGTTCATTGAAATATCAAGAAAAACACCATTGAGCTAGAGAAATTACGAAAGAATTCGTGCAATTTAATACTCGTGGTTCCGTTCGATGTTTTGCTAACCCAAAAAACAATAGCCCGAGATGGCAAATATAGGGGCATTGTGCTCCAGGGAATCCGTGCATACACGTGCGCCAGGGCACAATGAATACAATATTCGAACTTCATAAAAGCAAGTGTACGCAGAGAAAGAGTTAAGTCTCGAGCAGAAGCGAGAGAGGGGGGAGAAGAGAGAGCATAAGCTCAAAAACTCGAAAAATAGGGGGGCAGAGAGACAAAAAAAGGACATATCGAGGAGAGGAGGGTGAGCTAGCGAGGGTCGCACGGAGGAGGGCGCGAGAGGGAGGGCGCACCCGCAAAGCAAGCGTACAGAGCACACGGCGGAACAAAGTGAAAGTCGGGATGATTTGCTGCTGCGTGTAAAACAGCGAATGGGGGGGGGAGGGTCGGAGGGAGAGCGATTAGATTTTCAAATGAAATCCGCGAGCGAGCAAATCGCGCGTGCTCCAGAGGAGAGCCGACCACCTTCCACACCCTCCGTTCGGTTTTTTTTTTTTTTTTCTACAGATCTGCAGCACCGCGCGCGCCGCTCGGCTGCGGATCGCGGGGGACGGCGAAAGGACGAGGACGAGAGGACGAGGCACCGGCCGAATGCGCTTTAGCGCGGATCAAATGCACCGCGAGTGGAACGCGCGCGCGCGCGCCGCCCGCGAGTCTGCGGGGGACGCGGAGCGCGGTGGAAGTAAAAGAGAGGAGAGACAGAGGGAGGCTCGGGGAACGGAGGAGGGAGGCGCAGGGGAACGGATTAACGTGCAGTTAAATAGACCGAGAGCGAGGGCGCGAGCGCGCTCTCGCCGCGGTCTGACGAGCGGACGATATTGCGATTTCTATCGTCTTTTTTTTTTTTTTTGTTTTATTTTCTTCGGTATCACTGGACGTAACGGGGTTTTGGGTTGATGGTCAGGTTCTTTTTTGTGCGACCCTCCGTTTTAAATTATCCTTTGTTATTCGAGGAAAATAATATTGTGATACATAGGATGTTTTTTAAACTGTGTAAATATAAATAAATAAAAATATAATTATAATGCTTGTATCGTTAAAATAAGAAATACTCTTATACCACTCTAGCCTTCAACAATTCCATCTATCGTCGTACAATGACCAGTAAAAAATTATGTGTAGGCTAATTTTTACTGCGTCTTTCCTATGCAAACGTGCAATTTTTCATATTAAGATAATTCATAATAGTGGGCAGATTGCTATGATTTAGAATTACCATTGTACATAGACAGAATTTGAAATAACAAATTTGAAATATAAAAATCGTTTGTTAGAGAAGGATAATCGGACAAATCTCTTCATCAAAAACTTTCTGCATTTGCAAAGTTCGGTGTTTCGATTCTTTTCGGTTCCACTTGTCGGATTTCTATACTTTTGATAATAGTTTTTAACATAATAAAATCCTTTATTCTAGAGAGTTCATATATCTGTCACAGCGAGAACGGAGTTTTCTGTTATCAAGTAAGTATGTTCTTGTCTTATAGCAAAAAATCTTTTCTCTTCATTTAAGATAGTCATTTGGGGAAAAGTTTAATTGATAATAAAAGACAGTGTTCTCAGTCACTGAACATATTTTATTATAATATTTGCTATGTGAGAGAGATATTGAAAATAAATTAACGATATAATCATGAATAATAAAGAAATAATTATCTTTCATGTTAAAAAATAAATATAATTATGTGATAAACTGAGATCTTTGTAATATGGCTATAGAATTGATAGTGTTAAATAAACAATTGTTTTCTCGGTCATTTACGAAGTTTACCTTGACAACTTCCATAATCCATCTTAACTTAATCCCATTTTAACAGATCTGAGTAGAAATTCCACGTATCGTATCGATATAGAAAAAAAAAATTTCTGACAAAAGGAAAATCCAGAGAAAAGAGCAGGGATAGCGGATTAAATCTATATCATACTTAGATCAAGAAAAAAAAGTATGATGCGAGTGCTAATCAAGGAAAGGACAATCCGCGCGTCTTTGATACGGCAATCTCGACGCCCTCTGTCGGAGAGAGAGAGAGAGAGAGAGAGAGAGAGAGAGAGAGAGAGAGAGAGGATTTGCTATCGCGTCCCCTCGCGTTGGTCGTTACGGGACCTTCCTCGCAGAAAAAAAGCGCCGACTCTGCAGCAGCGATTCCAAGGACACGCGCGCGCGCGCGCGAATCGAGCCTCGAACCCTCATTACCCGACGGATAAGTAAAGGTGTCTTTACTTACCGGAGTTCGGGCGACGGGGCCGTGCGGCGTTCGTACGCGCGCGCGCGCGCGCCTACCCGGTGCTCCTTTGCCCGTCTCCCAGGGCCGATCGATAATCGCGGCCATCGCGGCCCGGGGCGCAGCACAATGCGACCCGCGTCGCCCGATCGCAGAGCGGCGTGCGTGGCCGCCGCGCGGGCCACGTAGCCGTGCGTCTCGAGAGCCAATAAGGGAACAACGAGCGCGCGACCCAGCCGGTCGCGGGGCTTCGGAACGAAAATCCCCAAGTCCCGCGCGATCCACTTTCGCTCTCCCTCTCGCGGCTCTCCGCTCCTTTGTACTCTATCTCTCTCTCCCTCTCTCTCTTGGGAGGCGGGGCTTTTTGTTTTTTAAACGGCCTTTTGCAGTTTTCGAATTGGAGTGTCGTCGTTCGTTTAGCCGACCGGTAATCGAGTTTTGTCGCGTACTCCTTCTTTTTTTTTTGTTCCGTTTTGATCGTGCGGAAAATGAGCGCTTGCGCGCGCTCGAACGTTCGAGTTTTGTCGATTCACATTTTGTTCTTCGGAGACAGATTGTTTGTACGGCAGGTCGCCGCTCTCCCACTTTTTATTATTCGCATGTACAAAGAGAATGAAATAGAGAAAGGAGAAAGATAGTTAAATAGGGGCAGAGAGAGAGAGAGAGAGAGAGAGAGAGAGAGAGAATTGCGCTATGAATCTTGACTCGATGCAATTTTAATCGTTGAAGAACCATTTGAAACTATTAATATTTACAATGATTTTGTTGAATCTCAACCTTTGTATTGATAATTCACGTTGATTATAGTAAAGTTTTAGAAAGATATTTGATCTATGAAATTTTTTGTTCCAAGTTAAGAATTAAATTATAATCCATTATAATCCAATAAGTCATCCGCGTTGAAATTAATCTATTGTGGGTATATAGACCTAACAAAAACAAACTTCAAATCCGCGAAATTTCTAATCATTATGATTCAACACATCCTGTGCATCCAATTCGCATTAAATTAATTTTCCACAAGATGACACGCGTTCCTTCGATTTCAGCCGTAATAATTTTGCACAGCGGAACACTTTAAATTGTACACGCGGCTTGCAACTTCAAACTTCGCAAGGTAGCAAGTGCGCGCGAGCGAGAAAGTAAGGGAGAAGGTATAGCGAAACGAGAGAAGTCGGGCGACCGCGAAACGATCGACGATAAAAGGTACGAAAGAAGAATAGGGTAGAGAGAGAGAGAGAGAGAGGAGAGAGAGAGAGAAAAGGTGGGGGGGGGTAGAGAGAGCGCATAGCGAGCAGCAAATCCACTCGATGCCTCGGAAGGGACATGCCTGAATGATGCTTAAGGATGCAAAAGCGACGCGAGTGAGCTGACGGGGGGAGGGGGGGCGGGAGGTTGAAGCGGTCGCCGTAGGCGCTTTGCCCGCGTCTATAAAAATCATCGGCCGCAGGGGCGCGGGAGGCGGTCGATCAACGGGGTCGACGAGGAGATTACGCGCTTAAGCAGAGCCAGGCGGCGCGGGGTCTGTAATATACTTGTACGTACGTATCGCGCGCGGTGTATCCCACGCGAAATGTCCTCAAAGAAGGAGCTTGAAAGGGCGGTAGAGAGAGAGAGAGAGAGAGAGAGAGAGAGAAGTGAGAGCACCCTGGTTGAGATGGTACTTCGTTCGGGGATTCGATTCGATGACACGAGAGAAGTGGAGAGGGAGAAGGGAGAGCGAAACTCTGTACGAGCGCGCGCGCGTGTGTGTGCGTCGCGAAAGAATTTCAAAAGACGAAACTCTCGAACTTGTGCAAACGAAACGAGAATGTCAACAGGTTCGATGACAACTGTCGCGCAAAAGAACCGACCCTTATCTATCTTATATACATATACATATATATATATATATATATATATATATATATATATATATATATATATATATATATATGTGTGTGTGTGTGAGCGAAGAGCCTTTTGCCCTTTTACTTTCGCCTCGTGTCCTTGAAATAAGTAATTTCGATGAATTTTTATTCATATGAACCATTAATGGACGACGAGTGAATTTACATATGATGAACGAAAGTAATATTATTAATTTAATCAAAATAATAAAAGTAATAAAAAGAAATTACTTAACGTCAGAGACCGTCTCTTAAATTTGTATACTCTGTGATTTAATATTGAGCTTTTACGGAATTTTTTTCATTGGCGCAATCTATCCTTTAACCAGTCCAACGGATAAAATTACAAATACAGTATGTAAATAAAAATATATTCAATAAATATTGTGTTAAAAGGCAATGATACGTTCTTATTTTACGAATAAACATGCTTCGTTGTCGTAATGACATTATTTAAATTTATTTCTAGTTTTTTATATCTTAACTATGTAAAATGATTCATGCATGCTATTGTTTGTATCATATTCTAATGTTAAATATTATATATATATATATATATATATATATATATATATTTCTTAGATAATATTTCAGCGTTCCTCTATGTCTATGTAATTATTTCTGTTATATTTTTCCCGAGCATATTTTTATGAAGTTTGCTCTATTTTAATGTTTAAGTTCGCAGCAACTTCTTGATAACAGTTAAATTCACGGCAGTCATTGTTATACGTGATTTAAAATTCATACCCGTTATTTTCGCCCTTAGAAAATTGTTCTTATGTCAACTGTTCTGAATTAACTTCCAAAACATATTTATCGGTCTTACAGTCTTTATAATATCATATATTAGCTAAAATAATGACAGACTGTCATTGTTTATATTCACCCACGTAGAATCTGAAATAAAACTTATTACTACAACAAATTATATTAAAAATTAAAAATTAAAAATAAAATAAAATTATTAATAAAATAAAAATAAAAGAATAAATAAAATAAAAATAATAAAAACAATATTCTGTGGTAGTAGGGGACAACATTGTCGCTGTTATTGAAATTGTATGACTATCTTAGATTGGCAGTTGTTAAATATAATCTAACGCATCAATAAATTGAATCTAAAAAAAAAACAAAATTACCTTGTGACAAAATTTATGACGCTTGTATTTTTAAAAGTAACTTTTAAGATGCAGAAACGTATGGTTTTCAAATTTTTACCAATAAACCCGGCAGCTTAACTTTGTATGCCACGTGAAAAAGGCGAGAAAGAAAAAAAAAATTACGACAAAGCGGAACAAAGCAGTCGAGGACAGGCGGAGGGTGGGGGACGAGAGCTGCGGAGGGACTGCGTCCTTACGCGGTCCCCTTCGCGTCATACGCGCGGGACGAGGGCAACCGAGAGGAATTCTATCGTAAAAATTGGCGAGCTCTTAAACAGCGCGCGGAGCGGTGCGGTGGCGGCAGCGGGAGAGGGCGGAGGGGGGGGGGAGGTTGGGGCAGGCGAGCCGAGAGACCTTAAATTATACCAGCGCGCGAAGACGCGCGGGACGTGGGTGCTAAAAACCCGCGGGGTCAGGAGTTAGGGGGAGGGGATGAGGGGGAAGTGGATGCGTATATAAACAGTGACCGCGGCGTAAAACGCCGAGGCAGAGAAAAGTATCGAGATCTTCTTTTCGCTTCCCCCCCCCCTCCCCGACCACCTCGGCCCCGCGATCCCTCCTAGCGGGCGGCACACGTCGCTTCCTCCCTCCGCTCCGCGCGACTACTCGCCTCGGCATAAATCACCGCCACTTGCGTATATTTATATTCATAGAGGCGTGTGCGGCTGCGCTTTTTTTCAGTTTTTTTTTTTTTTTTTTTTTATTTTGTGCGTTGTTGTTGTTGTTGTTGTTTTTTTTTCTTTGAGCAAGATGGAAGAGACCCCCGGGACCGCGTACGATCGTAACGTAAAAATCGTTAGACGGGGAAATAAATCGCGCGCGTGCGACGAGCGAGAGGGAGAGCGGGAGAGATCATCCGCGCTCGCGCTCGTTTCGAATTAGAGGAGCGTTTTCTCCCGCTCCCTCTCTAGCTTGTTTGAGGTTGTGCCACGGCTGTGGTCGGGTGCATATAACCGGCCTTGCCTCGCTTCCCGCCTCTCTCTCTCTCTCTCTCGTTCTCTCTCGCTCTCTCGCCCGTCGTTCCTGCTTACTACGTGATCTATGATCGAGCGACAGCATTTCGTCCTCGTCCTCGTCGTCGTCTTCGTGCTCGCGGTTAGCCTCATCGTTATCCGTCTTGATATCTGCGTCTCCTCCTACGAGCCAGGGAGGGAAATTTACTTTTGTCCACTGCCTCCTATACCGGGGATTATGGCGACGATATAATTCGTGCGGTTTGTGGGCGGTGGAGGGGGGGGGGAGGTAGGTCGACGCGCCGAGGTGTTTGTCATTTGCTTTTTAAGATTGATGACTACGAGGGCGGGGGGAGGGAGGCTTTTTGTAGAATCCATCGCGGTTTTTATCCTCGTTATAAATTTACGCCGGGCGTTGAAAAAGAAAATAACTATGAGAAAAAAAATCAGAAAACGCATTACTTTGTGGGATTCGAATGAAACACTGTATCTGAAGTGTAGGTCGTGTCAATTGGATACGAAGAATGGCATAGAAATAGCAGAACTTATATTCAGCTATGGATTATATAACATCTTACACCTTTCTCTGGCAATATATTGAAGGTATAAGGTATCTATTCTATTCGAAATGAAATTTTGCAATCAATTGCTCAGTAAATTCAGTTTTTACTTATAACAGTTATTTCTCCAGAACTATAAGTAACTGATGAGTAGTATTATTGAATCGATGCGTATGACAAGTACGATTGTCCGGTTTTTGCGGATTATAATGTTAGTTATTGTCTCAGAATACGTAACATTTTAATGTTGCTACATTAACAATTTTTTGAACCAATATATTAAAAATAAATGTATGTTTATTAAATGCCGTAAAAACATAGTCAGAAGCAAATGGTTTTATCAGTAATTTTATATCTATTATTTGTGCTATTTCAGTTCTTGCTTGCCTTGTGCTCTAGTACGATATCTGCGGCGATTTATTTTTAACGAGTTATAAGAGTATACTAATATGATGATTCATTAAAATATAATAATAATATTTTTTATCTTTTTCGGATTAGTAAATGGATTCGCCAGTTAGATATATAATACATAATAAATATTATATTCAATAACTAATCATATTAACATAATAAAGATACGGATTTTACAACAAATGAAAATTCACTCTTAAGTAATTTCATTTTAAACATAGGCAATACATCCTCAATTGATATATATAGCATTCGAAGTAGTATTACGATATACATGTCAGCCGAGCTAATATTATCGACAAACCACGTCTGTAATCAAGTTTCGATTCTCGCAAGAATCCCTTCGCGGCCAAAAGGATCTATCTCTGTCATTAGCATTCGTATCCCAATAGTATGTGTGTCTGCGCGCGTATATATGTGTATACCAAGGAAGCTCTCGCGCCTCGCGCCCTACAAGAGCCCCTCCCTTGCCCGTCGTAAATCCCTCCGTGTAACTACATCGACGCGACGCCCGCCCGCCCGCCGCGCCGCGCGATTAGCCTGCGCGCATACCCCCTCTCCCCCGTCTCCTCCTTCTAACGCATCCAACCGCCCCGTAATTAGCGGGAGGGCAGATGAAAACGTCAAGTAGCTCGTCTCTCTCGCTGAATCACGGACGCGTCGCCCGAGAATGACGTCGACGACGACGACGACGACGAGATTTCACGGGCTGTTGTCGTCTCCACCTATATATATATATATATATATATATATATGCGCGCGTCGTCGCGTCGCCACGAGGAAGGCGTTGCTGCTCGCGCGTACGCGGGGGGAGGGAGGTGGGCATAACGTAACCGCAGACTCGTAACTAAGCTCCGGCGCGTTTAGTCAGTAGTGCGGCAGCGGAGGGGCCCCGGGGCCGGGGGGGCCAAAAGCGGAGACGCGACGAGCAATGCAATCGCGCGATAATCGCAAATATTTATCGGGACGATCGAGTCGCGGGCATTCCTGGCGGTCGTTTCTGCTTGCGGCCCTCGCAAATCGACGCGCGCCACAGGGCGGACGGGGCTGGCCTCGTGTGTAGTACGCCAAGCGCTCGTGGTCGAGGGGCGTGAGCTGTCGATTAAGTTTAAAATAGAAAGGTCTATTATATAAATTTCGATTCTCTCGTTCGACTCGGGATCTGGCAAGGAATGCTTAATAGACGTTACTGTGTGTACGTATTCTATTTTTTAGGATTTTAGTAATAAGATTTAATTAGATCCTGGCACGTAAGACTACTGAATTTTTAACGGAATTCTAGAGAAATATGTTGAAAACATTTTTCTTCGAATACGAAATTTTATTCGATTCGGACTGATAATGAACCAAAATTTTCAGTAAAATTAATATCTGAAACATTAAAGTAAGAATAATAATACATTTACCATGTTTGTACCTTGTTGGTGATGAATAATCTATTTGAAATAAAAATTTTAATCGTTTACTGTATCTATTATCAGGTTATTGTGTTATTTCACTTTTTACATGCATATATAGATACCAACATTACATTTTCACATATATTGTTATTAATTATCCACTTATATTACGAATAATATTTTCTTTTAGCTTAAGAAGACATTCAACTAGACTTGGATTCGAACCGATGATTCTCAAACGAACGTATTTCGCCATACGTCACAAAGTACATATTACATATAAAGTCACGCGCGCGCGCGCGTGTGTGTGTTTGCGTAACAACTGAACTGGACACGAAGTATGGACCATAGAATACTTTTCAAGATCCTGGCTGGAAGATTCCTCCTATGATTTTCCTCTCCCATATTTTTAGTTCCATATTATTTAGTATTTTTAAGTAGTAATAGTATTTCTCCGTATTTATTAAGCATATACTC